>OY757915.1:90034531-90099531 GCA_963585895.1 Sepioteuthis lessoniana | reverse complement strand
CTGAAGCATGTGTGATTTGTATAGTTAAGCATTTTTCAGTCAAAAAAACTTTATGAATGATCTTAATACAGGTTTGCCACCATGAGACGGCATCAAAAAGACAGTCCATTGAGTGGAAACACACTGATTCTCCTTGTCTAGTTTTCTGTGGCTGTAGAAAACAGCAACTATTTCTTTGTAATGGGCTAAGTCGCCCCAAAGAGTGTCCTGGATATGACACGAAATGATCTGATGATGAAGCTCCATTAATGCTGGAGTTTTTGGGGAATGTGGAGTACCCTTTCATTGCCATTGCTCCCAAGTCCACTCTGGCCCAAAGTGGTAACACTTGATAGGGTCCTATCTATGGGTCAAATAGAACTAAACTGTGTGAAGAGAATTGTTTGAAATAGAACTGTTTTTGACATTGAAACAGTGTACTTATGCTAAACGGAATTGTTTGAAATAGAATTGTTTTGACATTTAACTGAGTGTAAACAAAAAATTATACTTATACAAAACTGAATTGTTTGAAACTTATCAAAATGACTTAATTCAGTGTTAAATGACCTGAAAAGGGTTGATATGCTGTAAAACACAATCAACCAACCAACCACTGTTTCTCTAATCAAGAAAAGTTCTGGGTGCAGTGATCAGAAAATGTTATGCTGACAATTTTCTTGAACTTGAAAGGATCCATCACTACTGATTTTCTTGAAAAACAGTTACTGTAAACTGGGCTTCCCAATGCCAACTCCTAAAAAATTGTAAATATTGTTAGATATTTTTTGATGGATAGAACTATAAAAGTAAAAATTGCTAACAACTATTTGTTATATGACAGAAAGAGATCTCTTCTAATTTATCGTACACACAAAATAATGATTGCAACTGGCACCCACGAGAGCATTCACCGGATGTTATCGGTGCTGATACTTTCTTCAAAATGGAAAAAGGAGCTTCAGCACATAGGATCAGTGCATAGAAGAATGTTGATGAAATTTGTCAAAAAATAAAAATAACTAAAAGAAATTTTTCAGCCAATCCGTGACCTTTGTGGTAAAGAACAAAGAAAACCCAATTCGATCAGAAGAGAAAAACAATGTAAAAGACAAATTTCTCTACATTGGGGCAGATCAAAAGAAGGCAAATGACACCAACAGAATAGAAACTCCAGCTGTGAGAAAAAGAGAGAGAGGCAAAATTTGAAACCACACATCACCCACATTGACTTTCCTCTTCTCCACTTTGAAGGAAGCAACAAAGCCATAATTCACCAAACACCCCTCTCCACACTCATATCATCTGATTGACCACATAAGTTTAACAATCCTACCACTACTAAGCATAGGAGATTTTTCCACTTTTTAATTCCATATCAATAAGTTTATACAAACCCAGTTATTTGAATGCAATTGTTAAATTTTTTATGTGCCTCTGATTTCTTTGTTTTTGCAAGTGTTTTCATTCTTTCCTTGCAACCATATGCTGATATAACATATTGTAAAACAAAGAATATATCCAGCAGTGTTCTTCAAGAGTCAGTACTGGAACTTTTGCTGTCTTTAATATTCTTAAATGATTTTTTCCTAATGATATAAAATCAAAAATAGAACTATTTGCTGATGATGTCAAACTATTTGTTTGACCATTATTAAAAGAAATAACACAGATGGAGCTAAAGGAATTGTCATATTGTGAAGAAGTTTGGAAATTAAAATTTAACTTGAAAAAATGTTAAGTACCACTTTAGCGAAAATGAAATTATTATTTTTAGCGAGGAAAAGTTGTAACGTGTGTGTGTGTGTGTTTGGTTACTTCCTCGCTAAGTTTTAAAAGTAAATAAAGGAGAGAAGTTTCAAGATGTACAAAGTTGAAATGTTTTTAGGAATAGTTTTTAATTGCAGCATGGTATGTTGAGTTTGTGTTTGTGCTGCAAACCTCGTGGGAAACAAATGAAGTAAAGAGACGAAATGGAGTTATGAGAAAGTTGAGATTGCAGCATGTGTTGTTGGACGTGCGAGAGAAGTATGTTCACCGTAAGGAGCAAAAGTCAGGTTTGTTGTTTGAGAAAATAAACTCTGGAGTCACTGTGAGTTTTGTGTGTCTGGTGGTTTTGGGGAGAGGCATGTATGTCTCCGTTAATGTTGCCCAGAGGTGAAATGAGAGGTAGTGTTATGTTTTGACCTTTTGACCCAGCCAAAAATGCCATTCAAGGTGATGCACCGGAAGGAAGTAACACATTCTAATGGCAGTTATGAGAGGAAATTGCTTGGGCGGAAATTGGCAGATGAAATGGGACGAGGTAAAAATATCCCATGATACTCTCATAGACTGACACACCGGAAGAGAGTTACCTCTGAACTGCATGACAGTTATTTCCGCTTGATGACAATTAAACATTTGATTTCAAAGATCAAGTGGGCGTCGAACGATTATATAAGTCAGTTGAGTTCGACGCCCAGGGAGCCAGTGGAGTTGCCAGTAGAGTCAGTTGGAGACGAAATGTGGTAGGGAAAGTCACATCAGGCCGAAGGGGCCTGATGAGTTGAGGTCCAGAGAAGATGCTGATAAGATGCAATAAAGAAAGCCAGCATCCATCAGAGTGGGCCCTAAGCCTCCAGTTGAGCAGCCCTAGAGAACAAGAAAGACACAACGTGATGGTCATAACAGAGGGGTCAAAATATTTCAGTTATGTTCAGTCTCCAGCTCCCTCTCGCAGTAAAACCCCACACAACCTTTTGGAACCCTTGCAATAAAGCGAGAGGTAAATATTTTGTTAAAGAAGTCTTCCTGCGTCTTTAGCATTATCATTGCGTCTGTCTTTGTCGCTGCGTCTGATTAATTTATTGCGTCAGTATATATTTTGGCATGAACATGCATATGAGAATGCAACACTAGGTGCCAGAGCGGGATTAGGCATCGCATCAACATAGCCAATTTTGGTGGGGTGACATAAAGATGTTCCTGTGAGTAGCGTATTGAATGTATCTAACCCATATTCAACTGGAATCCCTTGGTCTAAGAAGAATAGACAAGGGTCCATGGATTAGATAGTTTCCCTCATGTGTCCATGCTGCTGCTGCTGCTATTGGAGCACAAATGGTAGATGTCTGTACAGAACCAAGTCGTTCTGCCAAAGAAACTGTGTTTGGCAGCTTCCCCAATTTCTGCTGCCCGGAAAGAAGGTCCGGGCTGGATAGGATAAGTCATCCAGATTGGGTGAAATTATGCGTCGAATTAAGTTATGCGCCAAACCAAAATACGAAATTTCTTTCTGCTACACTACTTACTGGATCTAAAAATATCAAAGTTAGATATGAATTAAGCAACAGGGAAATCAATCCGTGACCTTTGTGGTAAAAAACTAAGAAAACCCAATTTGATCTGATCAGAAGAGAAAAACAATTTAAAAGACTAACTTCTCAACAGTGGGGCAGATCAAAAGACGGCAAACAACACCAACAGATTAGAAGCTCCAGCTCTGAGAAAGAGAGAGAGAGAGAGGCGAAACTCAAAACCATGCATCACCCACATTAACTTTCCTCTTCTCCACTTTGATGTTAAACTATTTGTTTGACCATTATCAAAAGAGATAACACAGATGGATCTAAAAGAATTGTCACATTGAGAAGAAGTTTGAAAATTAAAATTTAACTTGAAAAAATGTAAAGTACCACTAATTGGATCTAAAAATAGCAAAGTTAGATATGAATTAAGCAACTGGGAAATCAAAAAAAGTTAAGAAGGAATGTGATATAGGGGTTGGCTTTGATGATACTTTTTTAGCTAACAATCATATTTTGTCTATTGTGTTGAGGGCAAATGAAATGATTGGCTGGATAATTAGAAAGTTTATTTCAAAAGTAGGTAAATGTTTTAAAAATATATAAAACCCTAATGAGAATTCAAGTAGAATATTGTACTCTGGCCTGGGCTCCAGTATCAAGACAGAGAAATTGGAGTATAATATTGAGATTAGAAGATATAGAAAGAAGAATGACAAAAATAATAAAAAGACTAAAAAAATACAGTTACAGGGAGAGATTTCTTTATTTCATGGCATATCAACCTTTGTGAGTTATTTCATGCCCAAGCCATCCTTAAAGAAGAACAGCAATAATAGTATTTAACCCATTGCTGGGAGGATAAAGGGGTTCTTACCTTTCCCAAGGGAATCAGTCTGAATGTGAATGTAATAGTCCGACTGGAGTTCAAGCTTGCTCACTTCAAGGTAGCAACCCATTACTTTAGCCATTATATCACTGAGTTCCCCTAACATAATGGCTAAAGTACTAATCCCCCATAAATGTTATGGAAAATCAGGATTAACTATTTCAGAAGAAAGGAGAATAAGAGGTGATCTCATTGAAATTTTAAAAATAATTAATGGAATTTTTAATTATGGTTGACATTTTTTCAATATTTCTCTTTGAACAGGAAATTTACTGTCAATACAGATTTCAAAAAGTATGTCAACTAACCAATAGGACTGTTTTGCTAATAGATTTATATATTTTTGTCTAATCATATCAAATACAGCAATAGTTTAGAACATTTTTAGATTAAATTGGATGATTTCAGATAAAAATGGTAAGAATAAGAATTTAAGAGGGAATTTTTGGTAACTATCAGAAGCATTACTTAACAGAATTTGACCTGTACATAGATATTCTATTAATAGTATATATTTTATGGGCAAAGATTTTTTTGGATTTTTATCTTTATTTTCATTGGTGGGTTGGTTGGTTCGTTAGTTGTTTTATGGGGTATGAACCCTTTTCTGATCATTTAATACCAAATTAAATTTCAAACAATTCAGTTTAGTAGAAGAGTTTTGTTTAAAAACAGTTAAATGTCAAAACAGTTCAGTTCAATCACAAAACATTTCTATTTCAAACAATTCAGTTTAGTAGAAGAGTTTTGTTTAAAAACAGTTAAATGTCAAAACAGTTCAGTTCAATCTCAAAACATTTCTATTTCAAACAATTCAGTTTAGTAGAAGAGTTTTATTTAAAAACAGTTAAATGTCAAAACAGTTCAGTTCAATCACAAAACATTTCTATTTCAAACAATTCAGTTTAGTAGAAGAGTTTTGTTTAAAAACAGTTAAATGTCAAAACAGTTCAGTTCAATCTCAAAACATTTCTATTTCAAACAATTCAGTTTAGTAGAAGAGTTTTATTTAAAAACAGTTAAATGTCAAAACAGTTCAGTTCAATCTCAAAACATTTCTATTTCAAACAATTCAGTTATGCATAAATACACAGCTTAGTTCTATTTGACCCATAAATAGGACCCTATCAGGTGCTACTACTCTGGACCAGAGTGGACCTGCGAGCGATGACAATAAAGGGGTACTCTGCATTCCCCAAAGCTCCAGCATTACTGGAACCTCCCCATCAGATTGTTTAGTGTCACATCCAGGACACTCATTGGGGGAGTCTTATCCCTCTGCAGAGAAGTTGTTGGTATATTCTACAGCTCCAGCCAACTGAGCAATTGGTTGATATGAGATGGTAGTAAAAAGGGGTTTATACTCAAAGGGGCATAACAAACAAAAAAATAAACTAGTTAAGCAACATTTACTTTATTTATTGAATGAACCTGGTGTATATATTGCGTCAGTACCAATCATGACATTAAGTGAGAAATGGAGAGAGAGACAAAGTGAGAGAGAGTATGTGTAGCAGAGAGGGCTTGAAGCAAATCAACAACAGAAAGCAATCCTACAAATGTCAATAGCATATTAATACCCAAGCTTTCTCTGCTCCCTTTTATGACTTCTGCATCAATGACGTATTTTCACTATCTTCCACATATTTTCATATTGCATCATCTCAAAGTTCAAACACATCTGTTCTGAACACCTGCTTCTTCTTATCATTGGTGGGGTTTTTTCCCAGTTCTGCAGCTTTGGATTCAAGAGAGGTCAGCAGACATCATTTGAGGGTGCCAACATTGTCTGTGCCAAATTGCTTTCACCACTGTTAAAAATTACCTACTGTCTAACCATGCTAATATACGCAATTTTTTTCCATCTAAATGAATTCTATGATACACCTCCAGTTTACTTGCTCTTTATACAACTATTTAGCTGACAGTAAGAAGACGAAAAAATTATGGGTTACCATTGGAAAAGTTTATTCTCTACAGCCGTACTACCAAAATTTGCATCTGAAGTTGCTGAAGAATATAATGAAATACAAGACTTTGCATTCTGAGCATTCCTGGTTTCCATGTGGCATGCTGGTAAAAATGAAAAGATTTATTACTGCTGTAGGGAAAATAAAGGGACAAAAGTGTATATACATGGATGTTTATTACTAATGAAAATAGTGCGTATGCATGGTGTGTATGGCTAGTGAAAATGAATGGACAATAGTGTATATATATATATGGATGTTTATTGCTAATGAAAATAGTATGTGTATGCATGGTGTGTATTACAGGAGAAAAGGAATGGACAATAGTGTATATATATGGATGTTTATTGCTAATGAAAATAGTATGTGTATGCATGGTGTGTATTACAGGAGAAAAGGAATGGACAATAGTGTATATATATGGATGTTTATTGCTAATGAAAATAGTATGTGTATGCATGGTGTGTATTACAGGAGAAAAGGAATGGACAATAGTGTATATATATGGATGTTTATTGCTAATGAAAATAGTATGTGTATGCATGGTGTGTATTACAGGAGAAAAGGAATGGACAATAGTGTATATATATGGATGTTTATTGCTAATGAAAATAGTATGTGTATGCATGGTGTGTATGACAGGAGAAAAGGAATGGACAATAGTGTATATATATGGATGTTTATTGCTAATGAAAATAATATGTATTGCTGGTGAAAAGGAATGGAAAGTAGTGTGTGTTTGATTACATGTGTGTGTCTATGTGTATTGATGCAAATGTTTATGTTGGGCTACATTCATGTGTCTAAGTTTGTGCATTTGTATATGTTTTTGTTAGCATGTGTGTATGCATGTGTGTGTGTGTGTATGTGCAACCATACCTTTGTAAATCTTTACTTTAGAGTACATATGGGTGCATAGATACGTTTCTCAGTGTCAATTGATTTACTGGTCAGATGATTTTTCAGCGTGTCAATCCTTGTTGAGTCATTTTATTTTGATATCAATTTATTGATTATGGCTTTCAGTGATATACAGTATAAAAATGTATCTGCACAATCATTTTAAACAGGTAAACACTTTATTATCTCAAACAGATCGATATGACTCAAAGGTGGGACCCTAACAGGTACTGTGGATCAGAGTCGACCTGGAAGTAATTGCCATAAAAGTTGTACCTGTGAAGGGAATGAATGAATAAATAAAAAAAATTTAAAATTAAATTTAAAATAAAAAAAGAAAAAGAAAACTATAAAATTTGCAGAAACTCCCAGAAGTCCCTAACAGGAAAAGGGGATAACACATGTGTAAAAGAAAAAAGGCATTCCTCTTGACAAAGGGGACCAGGCAGACTTTCTTGCGCTTTAAGGCAGTGACCAGCATTCTGACAAGATCATTGCTTTCTGGTGTCTGGGCACCAAGCATACATCTTTGGACATAGCGTTAGTTAACCCCTTTCACCCAGTAGCAGTTCTCTCTCGGTCAGCATTATGCTGAAATATACAAGACCCACAACTGAACTATAAACTAACCCTTATCGGACTTTGACAAACATCCAAAAGGAAACTAACCCTTATGGAAGCCCGAAATACCAAATGCGGACACATACATACATGAAAACAACATATTTTTGACACCTTAACTGGAGGATTCACCATTTCAATGTATTCAGGAAAAACTCCCTCATACATGGAATGCTTGTTGAACCCAGTAAATAAAGGAAAGTATAAAAGAAACGTATTCGTCTCTTATCTGTTGCTGTCTTTTCTTTTGTGTAATTCTTTTGGGACTTTCTTGGGCAAGGCATAACACCGACAAACCAACGTGGGGGTAAAATAAGATAACCAAAATATGGAGTCAGATATCAAACGGCAACACAGCCTTGCTCATTGCCCCTGACCTTCAGCCCCTAAACCCCACACATGTGAATGTTAGATTGAATGTGCATAATAAACATAAAACAAAGGACATACAATAGCCATTGAATTACTAATACTATGAGGGTGAATCAAGAAGTAATGCCTTCTTTAGTACATGATTAGTTACTGACACAGGAACTTGTATCATACATCAAAATGAAGGTTTGCCCAGTCGGCTGGAGCAGTAGAATATACCAACTACTTCTCTGCAGAGGAGTAAGACCCCCACCAACAAGTGTCCTGATATGACACTAAACAATCTGGGGGCGAGGTTCCAGTTATGCAGGAGCATTGGGGAATGCAGAGTACCCCATTCATTGCCACCACTCCCAGATTTACTCTAGCCTGGAGTGGTAATACCTGATAGGGTCCTATCTATGGGTCAAATAGAACTAAACTGTGTACTCAGGCTAAACTGAATTGCTTAAAATAGGACTGTTTGGATATTTAAACTGCATACTTTTGCTAAACTTGAAATAGAAATGTTTTTGTATGCTAAACTGAATTGTTTAAAATTGAAGTGTTTGACTAAACTGAATAGCTTGAAATAGAAATGTTTTTGACAACCAAACTGTGTACTTATGCTAAACTGAATTGTTTGAAATGGAACTCTTTATTTGTATAAAAATGGATTTGGCATTAAAAAAACCTACAGGGGTTGATATGCCATAAAACCCAAACAAACAAACAAACAAAATGAAGCTGAACCTCTGTGGATCCCATCCCTACTTCTCAACATAGTTTCTCTCAGTAGCAATGTTTCACCTTTGAATGAAAGTATGTATCTCTGTCTCATAAAATTCTGTTGACTATTCTCTGAGCCACTTCATCACTGCAGTTTTCACTTTGTCATCACTGGAATAATGTTTGCCACTAAAGCCCTCTTTCATGGGGTTGCGGAGATGATAGTTTGAAGGCACTAAATCTGGTGAATATGGAAGATGGAGTAAAGTTGTCCCCTCAAACGAGGTGATTATCTCCATTGTCCTGATGCTTGTGTGTGGTCAAGCACTGTCATGCAGAAGGAGTACATTATCAAGTCGTTAGATTTAGAAATCACTGTCGGTTAGTGGCTAAAGAGCTGGACAGCTGCATCATAGTGAGTGAGTTCAAGCTCCAGTCATTTTAATACATTTCCTTTTGGATTATTACTTTTGTGAGAAGCATAAAACACCTAATACTCCCTTGCTATGGGTTATTAATATCACAACTGGTCTTCTACAACCATGGCGTTGGCAATAACTAACCCATTAAACAAAGGAATCAAAGCAAACAAAAGGAATCAGCAAACATCTCTTTGGGATGCACAGAAAGAGATTCTTTTTCAACAAATAAGCAATTATTTACAAAGCTTTGCTTAATCTGCTCCACAGCTATTAGCCTGCTTACAGAACCTGCTGTTCCTAAGTGTTGATCCATTTACATATTGATTAGTTTCATCATTAGGTGACCTGACAAGAAACACTACTTTCAGTATGACTGATCTGTAAGTCCCGAGTGCAACATAGTTACATATATATAAACACAAGACCAAATTTCAACTACTCAGCTGGGGCTGTAGAATACACTGACTGCACTTCTGTAGAGGAGTAAGACTACCCTAACAAGTGTCCAGGATGATGACACAAAACAATCTGATGGTGAGGCTGCAGTTAATTGCAATTAATCCCAAGTCCACTCTAACCTTGAGTGATAGCACCTAATAGGGTCCTATCTATGGGTCAAACAGAACTGTTCAACATTTGAACAGTGTTCTTTGACATTTATAACCAGACCTTGGCATGATGGTTAGAGAATTGGCCAATGGCTTGGGAGATCTGGGTTCAATCCCAGGTCAAGTCATACCAAAGACTCAAAAAATGGTACTTAATGCCTCCTTGCTTACCACTCAGCATTATAAGGTACAGATCAAGGGTAAAGTGGAGCAATCCAAGAAAAGGAGTAGCATCCTCCCCTACACCTTGGTGTAGTAGCTATCAAAAAGGGAGCCTTTTGGTCACTGTCGACAATAGTCGCCAACTTTACTTTACTTTACTTTGATATTTAAGCTGAGTGCAAAAAAATAACTTATGCTAAACTGAATTGTTTGAAATAGAACTGTTTATGATTTAACTGCATGTAAAAATTTACTGATGTTCGATTGAATTGTTAGTGTCAAATGAATTGCCATTTAACACTAACAATTCAATTGAATATAAGTAATTTGAAAACATTTAACTGAGTGCAAGCAAATGATTAATTGTAAATAGAATTATTTTTATCAGTGAATATTAGAGGAGGTAAGGCTTTTGAAACAATCTAGGAAATGAAAGACTCTTAATTCAAAATGTGGAGTAGTAACTAACATGTCACTTTGTAGTATGCAAATTCGGACTGTAGTAGTGCTACTACGTTTATTTTCGAACTAATTGGTTAAACAGTATCCCCTGTGTTCTGACCTTAGGATGACCTTAGTAGTAAATAACTCACGAAGTTTAATATGCTATTAAACAAAGAAATCAAACCAAACCAAACCAAACCAGTGGTACTCAGCTTCAAAACTGACCTTGTTGAATTCTATGTTATTATGTGTGAAACCATTTAACTGTGAGCAACAAAAATTATCTCTGGTTTGCTTAAAAACGTTATCTACGAAATGTCTTAAGAAATCATATATTTAAAATACATGTAGGAAAGGGATTTTACATTAAATAAGCAACAACTGTTGATATACCATAAAACGAAACCAATTAACCAATTGATCAAATTGATTTTTACATTTTATTTCTCTTCCATTTTGCAGACTATTTTATTTTTGTATTTATTCATTCCTGAATTTTCAACTGAAAAGGTCAGTAATTCTGACGGGAATATTTCAAGGAATTTTTCAAATAAACTTTTATAAGTTTTAGATTAATCGACGATGGGGATAAGATAAATAAATTTTATAAAAATAGACGACATGAACAAATATTACACTAATTAAGGTATGATTTAAAGGGAAATAACTCCTGAGGGTCTTATAAGACAGTTAATTCCCTTGAAATATTAAGGGGAAATGACTTCTGTTATGGTTTAATTTCTCTTGTTTTTGTTTATTGACTGAAATAAATCCACTCCAAGGCTCGGAAGCCTAGTATGCCCAACAAATTTCCCCACAGTTGATAGATCATGGGGATAAGAGATGCATTCATATCTTCTCCACCGACATTAGCGCAAAAACTATTAAAGTTTCTTTTCGCTTTTATTTATTTGGTCAATATTTATCCTTTCGCTTTGTTTCACCCTCGTTCTTTTACCTAAAAGTGTCGTCCAGTGAGAATGTAAATACACGATAGAGTTTCTTTTACTTTTATCTTAATACAACATATACAAGCTATTACAGCATACTCTAAAAAACCGTCCCCATAAACTGTCACTCATTGGCGGATTGCCAACACCTAGCTATACTACTGGTTTAAATCCAGCTCTTTAACACACACACACACACACACACACACACATAAAAATATTGGTGAATATTAGAGGAGATTAGGCTTTTGAAACAATCTAGGAAATGAAAGACTCTTAATTCAAAATGTGGCGTAGTGACTAACATGTCACTTTGTAGTAAGCGAATTCGGACTCTAGTAGTGCTACTACGTTTATTTTCGGACTAATTGGTTAAACAGTATCACCACTGTTCTGCTACAAGGATGTCCTTAGTTGTAAATAACCCACGAAGTTTAATGTGCCATTAAACAAAGAAACCAAACCAAACCAAACCAAACCAGCGGTATTCAGCTTCAAAACCGACCGTGTCGAATCCTATGCTTAGTGAAGGCTTGCATAAATACAAACTCAGTTTTCATTGAAAACAAAACAAAAAAAATCGCTTTCGAAATGATTCGGGTTTCATTTGATTTTATACCAATGCAAATATCACATAAAAATTGATCGAATTAAACTGATAAGCAACGAATAAATCGACGAAAATTTACTGATTATGTAAAATATATTGACCCTTTTTCTTCCAACTTAGTTGCAAAATCAATATATTAACATGATTGATTGATTTAAACGGCATGTCTTTTCGTATAGGGTGCGTTCCAAACTGTATGAAACGGATAATTTTATTTGATCACAATAAATGTATAGATATTTATAATGTTGTTAATAAGTTGAAAAAGTTGGGGTTTTTTTTTTTGTATTTTTTAAAAAATATCATTCTGAAATCCAAAGGCTTTTTTGTAAGCGTGTTACTGCGTAAGGATTTGATATCAATTCATACTATAATTTAGTTATTCATGTCCATGTTATACACCGAAATCTCTTCTGATTTACTAATATATTTCAAATCCAACTCGTACTACAAAAATGAATGAATAAATGAATAAATAAAAGCACCACAAACATACATTATCCAGATGTTGTCTGAAAGATGGCTTATTACAAAATGAATAAAATACGTCGCTGCGCAAGTAGGCTCTGCGCATCCTTCTTGTTGAAATGTAAAAATAAATCTACAATTAAAGAAGTCTTTTTTTTTTTTCAACCAATCATAAACTTTTCCTCCCAAGTGTTTGGGAACCGATTTGATCCCATGGCTATAAAACGGTCAAAAAAGGTCACAAATACCGAGTCGTCTCCGGAAACAGCGAGCAGAAAGAACCGTCATGCGCATAAGTCACATTTCGGACACGATCAAAGACTGCTGACACCCAACCATTCTACATCATAGACAACCAAGTCCCACATTTCCAATACTAGACCAAGACCGCTCATAGCTTATCAACACACGTCACATCCCCGGGCCGCGAGCAATCAAACCAACCACCCAAGAACAACATACACCCACTCACCTTATGACCCATACCTGGTAGAAGAAGAGAGCCAGTCAAGAACAAACAACACCCATTCACCTCGTGTCTTTTGTTCGTTGAAAAATAAACGAAATTAAATTCTTTCTTCTCGTCTGTTATCTCTTGCAATCATACGCTAGTCTATAACATCGGTATTTTTATTTCACAAAGTTTTTGAGATGAGTGGGACTGAGGGTTCATTTCTTGTGTTGATACAGATTGATAAATTATCTCGGCCTTTTGACTCTAGAAACATAAAATAATTAACAGGTTGATTCCAGGGGGCCTCCTCACCTAGATTGAACTTGTCCCGCGCCTAAAAAGAGTAAAGTTTAGATTTATCGCACGGTTTCTGGGCTGACCGTGAAGAGGAAAGCCGACGGAATCTAAGCAATTTTTAAAAATAACAACTTAAACCAACATTTTATCACATTCTGATATCCAGTAGAATTAGATCAAAAGCTTTTCGACTTTTTGGATCAAGGAGCAATTCAAAACTAATGTCCGATTGAAAAAAGCTGTCCCCGTCCCAAACAGAACACCCCAGTCACAACAAAAGTGGTAGGATCAGGGTATTGATGAGCTTGACACTAAGGGAAATATTTAGTTGAGTATGTAGGGAGATAAAAAACAAAAAAAATTATATATATAGGATTTACTCTCCTGGCCGTGATGCCACTGGTTTCCGAAACAAAGATGGCCGACATCGGTAAACTTATCAGTCTTGGGAACCTATTGGTCAGGAAAGTCACGTGGTTAGTGCTCTCAACTACGTCCGCAACTTTGATTTTGTCCCGACTGCATGACAAGGATTGCCTATATATACTCTCGTTTTCCGAGCACTCATTCTCTTACACTGCGACTTACAGAGATAACTCACTCTCTTCATTTTGACTCACAGAGACAACACACACACACACTCTCTCTCTCTCTCTCTCTCTCTCTCTCTCTCTCTCTCTCTCTCTCTTTCTTTCTTTCTTTCTCTCTCTCTCTCTCTCTCTCTTACGTTTGATTTCCAGCACTCAACCCCACGAAAGTGTGTACATTCTGCAACCTTTTTCTTTCCTCTTCTACTTTTTTAGTTAGACTTTTTCCAGCCTCGAACACAACCACAGAAATTTCGTCAAACCCCGAAAGAGACAAACAACCAACATGGGAGAAGACACATGCCTTCTAGCACATGTTGCTATATTTCTATATACCATTACCTTACATGAAATACTTTGTCCACATACATTTTATGGTCTACAGGACACTTTCAATATTTAGTGTTTTTCATGATATCCGTGTTAGTTACACACACAACACGCACACACACTGGAATATTCAACAGACTTGTGTTCGTTACACACACACACACACACACACACGTACACACACAGGAGTATTCAACAGACTATATTAGAATATTTGTAATGTTTCTTTTTTCATGTATTTCTTGATATACAAATTTAATTCTGTTTGTACTGCTTTGTTTTGAATGTTCTTTTCTACGCCTCGTTTCACATCTTTACTTCATTTTGCCTTTTCAAATATAAACCAACATAAATGTTGGGGGAACTAAACACCAAAACCACAACATTTTAACACCCCCCCCCGCACAAGTACCCACTCACCAAGGACTAATATAAGCATAAGTATATCCGTGATATACCAACACTGAACTCAACTAAAGGAAAGACAAGATAAACGTAGTTGTACATACCAAGGACATTTAACTTTTTATATACACAATATACATAGTATTTATTCGAATCTCACTCACAAAGATTAATATAAGCATTCGTGTATCTGTGATATACTAACACTGAACACAGCAGAAGGAAAGACAATAACATTTAACCTTTCATATAGATAACTAGAATACACCAGTCAATAATGTAGAATATCTTTTTTATAATCCTAGTTTAAAAAAGAAGATTTCAGAATCAAAAAGAATAAATCAATAAGTGAAAAATATCTCGTATGTTATTGTAATTAAAAATATAATTTTCATGTAGCAAACTTAGAATTATCTGAAAAATCAAATTTTCTGTGTCGCTAATAAATGGAGACTCTCTCACTTTCTCTCTCTTTCTCTCTCTTCCCTGTTACTGTTAATATAGATTCAAAAGATACATAGCCAAGTAGACGAACTCAAAAACAGAAGAAACCGTTCCTTTGTGACGTCAGCCTGCTTTCCTGACAACTTGTTTGCTTTCTTTTCCTTTCTCTTTCGATGTGACAAGCCACAAATCACATAATACATTCTTTCTTTCTTTCTTTCTTTCTTTTACATTTTAATATTTTTTCTTTCTTTAAATAAATGAAAAGTATGTTATTGTAATAAAAAATATAACTTTCATGTAGCAAACTTAGAATTATCATAAAAATCAAATTGTCTGTGTCGTTAATAAATGGAGACTCTCTCACTTTCTCCCTCTCTCTCTCTCTCTCTCTCTCTTCCTTGTTACTGTCAATGTAGATTCAAAAGATACATAGCCAAGCAGATGAACTCAAAAACTGAAGAAACCGTTCCGTTGTGACGTCAGCCTGCTTTCCGGACAACTTGTCTGCTTTCTTTTCCTTTCTCTTTCGATGTGACAAGCCACAAATCACATGATTCGTTCTTTCTTTCTTTCTTTCTTTCTTTCTTTTACACTTTCATTTTTTCTTTCTTTAAAGATTACAAAAAAAAACATCAGAGATCTCACTTTCTTTCCTTCCTTCCTTCCTTCCTTCCTTCCTTCCTTTCTTTTATCTCGTTCTTCTTTTTTACTTTAATTTTTTTCTTTCTTTAGAGATTACAACAAAAACGGCAGAGGTCTCACCTTCTTTCTTTCTTTCTTTCTTTCTTTCTTTTAGTCCACAAGTCAGCCTGCTTTTACGACTGCTGACTTGTTACCAGGTCTCTTTTCTTTTCTTTTCTCTTTCGATGTGGCAAGCTACAAATCACATGATTCTTTCTTTCTTTCTTTCTTTAAAGATTACAAAATAATCTGAGATCTAAACTTCCATTATTTCTTTCTTTCTTCCTTGCTTTCTTTTATTTATTTCTTTTTTAAATATTATGCGTACAGACACAAAGATGCACACACAGAACACTACTCTTGTGTTTTATATCATTAGGAGATATACGTACTTGTTTCTGTACCCGTTTTATATACATCTTGTTTATAAAACAATATGTGTACATTTTATCTGTTGGAACGTCTTTGTGTATTCTTGTATGTTTTTTTATGGAAGTATTAAACATTCCTATATGTGTAAATGAATTTATACTGTCTTTATTTCCGTCTATTCAGTGTTAGTATATCATTCGATAATATCCCCCCAAGCGCTAACTTCCCTAATAATAGTTTATTTTCCCCACTTTTAGCTATTTTTCAATTCACATTTCAGCAGTCTTCTTTTTTCCTTCCACACTTCTTAAACCGCTTCCGTTAAAAAAAAATCTTGTCATTCTCTCTTTCCTGTCGTCTGATTCATTCATTTTGACTCTCTTTTTGTTTTACATCTGTCCTTCCTTTCTTTCTGTTTGTGACTCATTCTTTCTTTCTTTCTTTACGTCCTTCCCCTTATTAAACCATTCATAAAATTATTCATTCCCCGTTCAACCCTTTCTTCTGTGTATACTGATTCATTCATAAAAATAAACATGTAAAACTTTCGTGTGTGGCTGTAATGTGACACCACTTACGCAAGTAATACGAACAACCAATCAGAAAGCCTTATTCACCCTCGTTTAAAGCACATTCATATTTCGTGCTTTGGAGACTGACAAACATTTCGAAAATATTCCATTGTAATACAATCGGTCGTTAACATCATATGTTTGCTCAGTTATTTCGTCTTTGCCAATTTTAGTTTGGCGAAGCGATTCCATTTACTGTTGATGCTAATTCGTAATCATTGTCTTATGTGTCAGTTGTGTCAATATAGAAATATTGTGTAAAAAACCAAAAGAAAAAAAGTAAAATATCAAATGCATCACAGTCGAAAAAATTGACGCTAAATAATTATTATATATACAGGAGTTAGTTGGAAAAAAAAAAAAGGTTTCCGATTCCCTATAAAAGAAAATTCAAACCAGATGGTTTGATTTCTTCGTTTTATGGCATATCAACCTTCATTGGTTATTCAATGCAAAAGTCATCCATTTTGAAGGACAATAGTCATACTATTTAACTAATAGCCTCAAAACTTGGAAGATAAGGGAGTTCATGCCTTTCCCAAGGGTATATACGTATTTATATATAGGAATATATATATTATATATATAGAAAACTCTATCATTGATATTGAACACTGTTTAACAATATCGTGAAATTTGGTCTACCTATCACTGACTCACCAAATGAGCTATTGATAACCATGAACCTCTACAATATATATATATATATATATATATATATATATATATATATATGTGTGTGTGTGTGTGTGTGTGTGTGTGTGTGTGTGGTTTGGCAGCAGTCGTTCATTTAAGTATGTTTCATTAAATAATAAAGACAAATTTTGTCTGTATAATTTATTTAAGATCCTTTCAAGTTTCCTGATAAGTGTCTTAGTTTCAGGTTGGAATTGGTAGATAAATTTCCCAAAATTGTCCCGAGTGCTATCGGACCCTTCAGAGGCCATCATCAGGGGTTGCTTGCTTGTGTAAGGAGTGTTTGTACTTTTTTTTAAGGAGTTTTGAATGTTTATACCATAACGAAAATATGGGAACGCAGAACTGGATAAAACAGGGTAACTGATGTATTTAAAATGGGAATGCTCTTTAAAAGGGGACGCTATCAACGGAAATAGAATACAATATATATATATATATATATATATATATATATATATATATATATATATATATATATATATGTTTTTAAATACAAACACACCTTACACAAAATTATACTTATACTAAACTGAATTGTTTGAATTAGAACTGTTCAACTAAACTGGGTTGCTTGAAATAGAAATGTTTTTGACAATTAAACTGTGTACTTATGCTAAACTGAATTGTTTGAAATAGAACTGTTCATTTGTATAAAATGGATTTGGCATTAAATAAACTACAAAGGTTGATACGTCATAAAAACACAAATTGTTTAATGAGCAGCTTTTTATCTAGTTTGAATTTCTGTAGGAAGTTTTTTTCTTTTTATTCATCCTCTAAATTTTTATTTCAAAACTGGTAAAGTATGGTTGCTCTTTCGAGAGGCTGCAAAACGCACGTGATATCCAGTGGATCACAAGGACAAAAGAGGCTTTTCTTCGTTCTGAGATTTAAAAAAATTAAACTTTCGGAGGAAGCAGAATTGTGAGATATCTTATTTGATTTTATTTTCGTATTCTATCATTGGTTTTATTTTTCATCTAAAATTTTTTTCAACTATCCTGTCGGCTGGATGGGAGCTGTTAAATACCCCGACTATACTACAGCAGAACGATAAGACTCCCTTCCCTCGCAACATGTGTCCTGGATAGGACACTATACTGCATCTGGTGTTAAATTTCCTGTCCTAGAGCTTTAAGGAATTTGGAGTACCCATTCATTGCCATTAATTCCATGTCTATTTTAACGAGAGGTGGTAGTAGCTGTTAGGATTCCATCAATGGGTCAAATAAAACTGTTCCATTATTTACTAACGAATATTTTATTATTATTAGTTATTTGAAACCATACAGCTATATACAAGTATTAGACAGGAATACTTGATCAATAGAATTACTAATATTGAATAGTAATGCTTAAAACCATATACCTGTGTGCAAAAAATGATTGACATTAAATGAAATTATTAGTGTTTGATAGGAATACTTGAAACCATTAACTGTGTGGAAACAAATGAACCCAAACAACTCGTTTAAACATAAAACGTACGACAAATTTATGCTTGAGGTAGAGGGTAGAATTTTCGCCAATGGTCTGGGAGACCGAGGTTCAATACCAGCTCGAGTCAGACCAAAGACTCAAAAAATTGTACTTGATGTCTCCTTGCATAACACTCAGCATTATAAGGTACGGATCAAGGGTAAAGTGGAGCAGTCCAAGGAAAGGAGTAGCAATGGAAAACAAAGACTTCGGGTCGCCCTCGATAACGGTCACCATCTTATATATATATATATATATATATATAAAGCGTCCTACGTGTCTAGCTACACTGAAGAGTTGTGATACAACGAAACAGTCTGTCTGTGGATGGCAATTATATACGCTCCCTTATACGGGTTGAGCACTCTGGCGAAGGAATTTTCGGCTGTCACTCGCATAATGTAAAGATCTCCGAACGAACTGAGCACTCTGGTATCCAGTAAGGTATAAAATGTAAACAAACAAACGCTGCTACTGTTGTTGCTACATAATACCTTATAATTCCCTTGCCGACGCTTATTAGCCGAGCGGTCTGATACTAGTCTGACGTAACGTTGGGCTGGTTTCGATCCCAGCTTCAGGCGTCCTACGTGTCTAGCCACACTGAAGAGTTATGATACAACGAAACAGTCAGTCTGTGGATGACAATATATATATATATATATATATATATATATATGTATATAAATAAAAATTGGTATTATATAACACACAAGGGTTGATATGCCATAAAAAAACACCCCACAAGTCCTCTGAAATTCAGGGATTTAATAGGGATCGATACTTATCAATTTTGATTTTGTAATATATCACAGAAAAACACTTAAAGAATAGACAAATAAAAAATTGATACACATTTTGCAAGCAAATATATATATATATATATATATATATATATACCTACCCCTTTAACACGAGCAGAATGTGACACAAGGTCAAGTTTTAAGAGGAGTTTTATAAGAGTTGAATTCAGAGTTTTCCTTCTAGACCGGTTGCCATACCAATGTTAAAGGCCCAATCTGCCCTGCAATTCACCCACAGCTGGGGGGAGAATAATTTGATGCATATATTTTCCCAAGGTTATTACCGCTTTGTGAAATGCGGATAGCCTCATCTCGGATTTGAACTCGGGTCACCATGTTTATTTCCTACGACCGTAAGCATTACACCACGAGCTAACAAATTAATTAGTAATCACGATTAACAGAGAAAGAGGAAATAACAACCCCAAATTTTTATGACATTCAAAAACCGGAAAATATAAATAGAGACTCGATATTATCGTTACACAATAGAAAGAATTGGTAACTATTGACATTTACTAAACTTAGTTTAGTCTGCAGCAAGGCCAGGAGTAAAGAGCTCCAAGGTGTAATCGAGCTTACGAACCATAGTCTGCGTGTAGAGCTCGCTATTTCGCCATACCAAGCGCTCAGTTTCAATTTACTTAGCTTATTGTGCTTGAAACCATTTAACAGTGTAAAAAGAAATGAGCTCGTTTAAATATAAAGTTACCGGCAAACTAGACTGATCGAAACATGAGACACTCAGTGAGAAACTAGTTCACTAACAAAGTGAGGTGTCTCAGATGTCAGTAATATAGGAAGAAATGGAGCAAACGCATTTATTTATTCAAATAGTTAAGTTCTGAAATTTACTAATAAAACGAAAAAGGATATTGTGATCTGGATCTGGAATTCTGGGTTATGTGGAGTCAACCCTTAGTTACTTTCAGTTCCGCTCTGACCCAATGAAGTAGAACTTGTTAGGATCCGATCCCCGGATGACAATATTTACGCTCCAATATGCGGGTTGAGCACTCTGGCGAAGGAATTTTCGGCTGTCGCTCGCATAATGCAAAGATCTTCGAACGAACTGAGCACTCTGGTATTAGGTAAGGTATAAAATGTAAACAAACGAAAGATGGTGCTGCTGTTGCAACATAATATCTTATAATTCCCTTGCCGACGTGGTACGCTTGTTAACCGAGGTTCTTTTTTTCTTTTGTAGTGAATTATTTGGGTTATTTTTCAGAAATTTTTGAAAATACACTCTTCCTTGTCCGCATCTTTCACCAGAAATATAAATATCTGAAATATTCATATCTTTGGGAGACTCTCTGTAATCGAGGTTTTTTAACATAACGTGGGTCAGGAGTCAATTTCTAAAGTAATGTTTACTGTAATTACAGGGTGGAATGATAAAATTGTCGCCCTAGAAAAGACGACATGATTCCATTTCTGTTTAATGAAAACCGGTTTTCTTTTTTTGTTGCAGACCATTTACTTGTTGGCCAGTTGTGTACAAATCCCAAGAGTGATAGGAGCCTTCTATTATGTCTGAAAGTGACACACTGTTCAACGAGCGAGATCGGAGATTCGCCGCTGTACAACTCATGTTCTCTACCGATCCAAGTTATGACAGCAGGACCATTACCAGCACCCTCTAAATGCAAATCCAGACGGTTCAACGCTTGAGGGCACAGCTCAACGCATCGAACGACCCGTTGGAGGTGGTGGAGCGGAAGGACACCGCCAGGAAGACCCGGACCAAGGAGTTCATCGAAAGGTCCACACAATCATTGATGAAACTTTCCAGCGGCCTATTCGGCAGATTGCCAGAGATTTAGGCGTCTCACACACAACTGTGAATGCATGTGTGAAGGAGGACTTGAAGTGTAGGTCCTACAGGCGCCAGACAAGCCAGGTCTTGACTGAAAAGACAAAGAACAATAGTCTTTTGAATTTTATGGGGCCATTTTTGTCTACTTTGCTCAATTTTTGCTCAGTTTTAAATTTCATTTTACCACTGAAAATACTCGTCTTCAAATATATCTTTTTTTATAGTAACGGGGTGAGATGAACATAGGTTTCGAAGAAACCGCAAATTCTAATGGATTACTTTATTATTTAGTTTGTTCTTGCTACCAATCATTTCTCTGAGGTTATTTGGTCGACGATAAGTTAGTGTACCTGCTTCCTATAAAATATCTTTATGTAGGGCTTAACTCTTAAAATGTCTTAACGTTTCTTGATTATGTGGGCTAGTGGTGTTACTAGAAGATACGATTCATATTCACTTTCGGTCTAAGTTTTAGGGTATTTTGTCGAGGGATGGAGATGGCTTCGGTAATCTTGCTTTTGATTAACGTATGGGGATATTCCCGTGCATTTAAGTTATTTAAGTTCATTGCATTTTTTTTTAATTCGTTGTTGACCGTGCGTATTTTTCTTAATCTTGTCGTTTGTAACCTGAACTTAAAAGACTCGAATAATTCAAAGCCTTACCAAACTGAATGATAAAATATAGTCGACCATAGTCGAGGGTGACCCGAAGGCTCCCTTTTCGATAGCTTACTACACCTAGGTGTAGGAGAGGGCGCTACTCCTTTCTCTGGATTGCTCCACTTTACCCTTGATCTGCATCTTATAATGCTGAGTGTTAAGCAGGGAGGCATCAAGTACCATTTTTTGAGTCTTTGGTATGACTCGACCTGGGATTGAACCCAGATCTCCCGGGCCATTGGCGAACACTCTAACCGCTAGGCGAATGTCCGGTATGATAAAATATAATTAACGAAAAAAAAAAATTATTCCTTAATTATATAACAGTAGGTTTATAAATAAAAAGAGCATCGAAGCCATCATATATCTTCTCAACTGACCGGGTTGATTTGGGGTTGTGGGCAATAGGTTGCGGAACCCTTATATACAGAATGCAACGTATATTGGACAACACGTCTTTAGCGTGTTATAAATGGAAGACAAATGTCAAATCTTAAGTGTCGTATGTCATTAAACAGCATTGACAATAAGACCCCAGTTTTGAAGCTCTAGGGCAGATAAAAATCCTTTCATTGCCATTACTTCTGGGTCCTATCTTATAGGTTGTTTTAGTTCTTGTCGGGGTCCCATTCATAGATCAAACATATCTGTTTGAAAATTATAAGAATTGAGTAGGAATACGCGAAACTATATAACTGTGCAAATTTTTTGTATTAATAGATATAATTATTTGCAAGGATTTTTATAATTGGTCATTTGAAACTATATAATTCCTTGGGCGGACCGCAATGTTCACGTGACCAGTAGCACTTCATGCCCGTGGTGTAATGGTGATCGTCGTAGGAAATGGACACGGCGACACGAGTTCAAATCCTGGACGAGACGGATTGCATTTCACATAGCACTAATAGCCTTTGGAAAGGTATAAATCCAATTATTCTCCCTCCAGCTATGGGTAAATAGTAGGGCAGACTAGGTTCTTCAGCCTTGGTGAGGCAACTAGTCTAGGAGAAGGAAAAAGTCTGAATTCAAACCTGTTAAACTCCGCTTAAAAATTGACCTTGTGTCATATCCTGCCCGAGTGGAGGGGTTGGTAAAAATGGTAGCACTTCATTTTTGCCCTTACGGGGCTAGACGGGTGGTCGGAGAGGCCCGATCTGATCAATCGGCTGATCATGCGATATGACTGATCGACCGTATTTTTTAAATTGCTCTTGTGACAAACAAGTACCCGTCTCTATTTTATCTTAAAGGTGCTAGAAGGCGGTGATCGGAGGTCACGGGTGCTGAGATAGTAATACTCGTGTGTCCTCGTGGTGTAATGGTTAGAGCGATGGACTGCGGAATCGTAGTATGCGAGTTCGTATTCCAGTCGCGCTATTACGTTCACATTTCGGACAAATATCCTTGGGAAAGGTAAAAAAAAAAAACAACCCTTATCCTCCTATCTATGGGTTGAATAATGCCACTACTGTTCTTCTAGGAGAATGGCTTTGCCATTAAATAAACTACAAATGTTGATACGCCATTAAACAAAGAAACCAAACCAAACCAAACCAAACCTTGAAACCTTTTAACTGTATGTAAACAAATGTTGAATATTAAATACAATTAGTGCTTTATAGCAATACATGAAACCATTTAACTGTGAACAAACAAATGATTAATATCAAATAGAATTTGTAGTGTTAGATCCTCATCATCATCATCATCATGTCGTGACGCTAGCACGGATATCCCTGACCCTCTCTCGCCACTTCTCCCTATCGCTCATCGCCTCTGGCCGGTCTTCAGAGCTACATCCCGTATCCTCACATAGCTGCTGTATGTATGTTCGAGCTGGTCGTCCTCCTTTTGCTTGGCCATAGGCGGGGGTCCATAGGAATAAATCACTTATGAGCTCGTCCTTGCTTCTCCAGCTGTGCCCTAGATGTCTGGTTCGTCTAGCTTGGATAGTTTTCGTGATGGGAGGCAGGTTGCTGCCTTGTGGAGTGTTTCTGCCAGGACTTGTTCAATATTGCTCGCAACATTTTTGTGTAATTGCCGTCTAGCTTCTTCTCCAGCCGTTTAGTTAGCGTCCAACTAGTGCATCCATATAGCAGAATCGACACGACCACTGCCTGGAAGAAACTGCATGAGAACAAATAAATAATTAATATTCAATAGAATTGTAAGTGTTAGCAATATTTGAAACCATTTAACTTAGTACAAACAAATGATTAATATTTAATAGAATCATTAGTGTAAGTTAGTAATACTTGAAACTGTTTAACTGAATACAAACAAATGACAAATATTCAATAGAATTATTAGTTTTAGATTGCAGTACTTGAAAGCATTTTACAGTGTAAACAAATGAACACTGTCTCATTTAAAGATTTACTTACAAAACATTTTATAATAAAGGATATAGCATTAGATTATCTACAAGGTTTAATATACCACAAAACCAAATAATCAAACAAAAGAAATTTACGTAGTTAATAGTGGAAAATATATGAAATATTTAAGCCGTTTCTGAAGACAGTCAAAGTTACTCAACATTTATATTTAATTCATTTTGTTAACCATTGTAACTCAGTGAGACGCCAGAATAATTGTACGGCACAAGGTGAGAGACTAGTTTGCCAAGTAACCATAGTGATTGCGCCATCAAGAATACATTAGGATAGGTAAATATTCATTGTAGATCAAATATTCCAGCAGTTATTTTTGACAAGTGCCCAGGGAAATCAGCATCTCTTGTCCTCATATTTCCTATTAGACTCTTTAGACTCGATGAAGTCCATTTGTTAACCCTTGTACAGTGACGACCAAAATAATATCTAATAATATCTAAATTCACCATCTCCAATGGGAACATCGAGGATGGGGGTCAAAAAGAAGAAGAGGTTAATGATGCACCGCTAAATAATAATGTTAGTACAATAAGTCAGTCAGTTTTCAGTGAGATAGATAGATAGATAGATCTGAATAGACTAAGATAGATAGATATATAGATATGAGAATATGATTTTATATATATATATATATATATATATATATATATATATAAAACTACAAAAATATTTTTATTTGTCTTCTCTATCTCTTTCTCTATACATATATATATATATATATATATATAGAGAGAGAGAGAGGGAGAGAGACAGACAGACAGAGGGGGGAGAGACAGTAAATAAATTGAAATAAATGAGTTGAAATATATGCAAATATGCTGAGATAGGCATGGATAAACTTAGGTAAGAACTCAGAGAGAGAGAGAGAGACAGACAGACAGATAGATAGACAGACAGACAGAGGCAGAGAGATAGACACAGACACAGACACTGAAACAGCGACAAAGAAATAGACAGACAAACAGACAGACATACACCCTCATTCTCGCATATATAAACATACATGTACACACACACACACACAATTATCAATTCCTTTCTTTTTTTTTTCTTCTTTTTTTTTTTTTTTTTTGCTGAGTTTGTGTTCGGTGTCAACTACAGGTTTTCTCAACCCCGCCTTGGTCATGTTTCAAAGGCACCAGCCGTAGCGCGATGGCCAACAAGCTCGTCTTCTGGTCGATTCGCCTGTGTGTTTTCAGTTTGATCTTCGCTGAGCATTAAACTTTTTAAGTGATGAGATCAGTTTTCAAATCTCCATTTTCACCATTGATACATTCCCCATTTCGTACACTACCTAGAAAGGATCACCTTTCTCCATATCCACCCGAAAGCATTTCATATCTTCTTTTCCTCCTCGCATCAGTGCATGTACACTAGCCCAGAAAATAGTGCCGAGCTGGCCTAACGATAAACACTACAGAAAATGAAACCGGCGATGCAAGTTCGAATTCTAGTGAAAGTAGTTTATATTCACTTGGTGCTAATGCTCTTCGATTAGGCAGGAATCCCTTCTTGCTTCTGCTACCATGAAACCTTGTAAAAGCTGTCGTTGGGAAAGAGGTTAGGGAAACCAAGTAAGCACATCGCCACGAAAAACCTATTTGATAATGGAATAATTTTGGTTTAGTTTCTTTGTTTAATGGTATATCAACCTTCATGGATTATTTCATGCAAAATCTATCCTGGTAGAAGAATTGTGGTGGTACTATTTAATCTCTTAGCTGGGAGGGACAAGGGAGTTCATGCCTTTCCCAAATGTGTTTGTCTGAAAGTGAACGTAAAAGTTCGACTGGAGTTCAAACTCGTTTACTACGACGTAGCAATCCAGGACGTTAACCAATATACTTCATTGGATAATTTGACTGAATATTCTTAGATATTTAGAGGTATGGGTGGTGTGACAGTAAATGCTACGGAGAATGAACTTCAACTCGAGCTAAACTACAGACGTGGTCTCACTCTGAAAAAATCCCCTTGGAAAAGGCATGAATCCACTTATTCCTCTCATAAGTTCATAAATGGCAGAGTAGAGGGTACCTCCTAAAAATAACCCATCGTAAAAGTTTGATAGCATGGTATAGTTGGGGATCGTTTCCATTGATTTATACCCAATGATGGGCATTGCCAAGTAATGCTCATTATCTTGAGCGATGAAATAAAGGGGAAGTGCTCGACACTGAGTCTGCTCACAGGAGAAACAGCCACACCTACTATTTGGCAGGGGCTTCTTAACTTTACTCACTAATTACTAATGTATGCATTTGCCCAACCTCACAATTACTAGCAGGGTGTGACACAAGGTCAATTTTTAAGCGGGGTGCTGCTAGTTTGAATTCAGAGTTTTCCCTATCTTAGGCTGGTTACCCAACCAAAGCTAAAAAGCCTACTCTACAATACTATTTACTCATAGCTGGAGGGAGATCAGATGGATTCGTTCATTTCCCAAAAGCATAAGCCACAAACAATGAGACACAAAAACCTGGTCTAAGACTTGAACTCGGCTGGACGATTTTATTTTCTGAGACAATAACTGTTACGCTAAGCGCGGCTCCTATTGTAATACAATGTTTGACAGCCGCTTCCGCCCAACTTTCTTCGGTTAATGATCTGTCAGTCTTAAGACATGCTGCAGAAAATTTGCTTTGGTTATCATTCAGAGATCTGATTTTTTTTCTTCGGTTTATGATTTTCTCGTTTGGAAATGGAATACGGAAAATACAACACAAATGGATCAGATAGATGTTAGAACCATTTTGAATTATATTCATACATCGGCACATAACGCATTTATCATCATCATTATCATCATCAAGTCGCGCTGACAGCACGGATTTTCTTGACTCTCTCTCTCTCTCTCTCTCTCTCTCTCTCTCTCTCTCTCTCTCTCTCTCTTGCCCAGTCGGCTGGGGCAGTAGAATACACCGACTGCACCTCTGCAGAGGGGTAAGACCCTACCAACGAGTGTCTTGGATATGACACTAAACAGTCTTATGGTGAGGTTCCAGTAATGCTGGAGCTTTGGGGAATGCGGAGTACCCCTTTATTGCCATTGCTCCAAAGTCCACTCTGGCCAGGCGTGGTAGCACCTGATAGTGCCCTATCTATGGGTTAAATAGAACTAACGGTATACTTATGCTAAACTGAATTGTTTGACTAAACTGAATAGCTTGAAATAAAAGTTTTTGACGATTAAACCGTACTTACATTTAAACTGCATGCTTAGACTAAACTGAATTATTTGAAATGGAACTGTTTTTTGACATTGAAACTTTACTTACACTAAACTGATTTGTTTAATATAGAACTGTTTTGACATTTAACTGTGTGTAAAAAAAATCTGTACTAATACTAAACTGAATTAGCTGAATTAGAACTGCTTGACTAAATTGAATAACTTGAAATAGAAATGTTTTTCACAATTAAACTGTATTTAAACTGCGTACTTGTGCTAAACTGAATTGTTTGAAATAGAACTATTTTCATAAAAATGGATTTGGCGTTAAATAACCTACAAATGTTGATATACCATAAAACCCAAACAACCAATCAATCAACCTGACCCTCTCTCTCTCTCTCTCTCTCTCTCTCTCTCTCTCATCCACACCTCCCAGCACGTCTTTTAAACTACATCCTATGTCCGCAGGGAGCTGAGTTAAATGAGTTCTTGCTGGTCAGCCAACACTGGCACGTCTATGTGTAGGGGTCCAAAGAAGAACGTCACTTACGAGTTCGTCCTTTCTTCTCCTGCAGTGTCCCGCATGTCTTGATCATCTTGCTTGGATGTTTTTTTGAGTATTTATATTACAATTGATTGGTTGGTTTGGTTGGGTTTTATAGCATATCAACCATTGTAGGTTATTTAATGTCAAATCCTCTTTATACATATATATTGAATATATATGATTTGGTTTGGTTAGGTTTTATGGCATATCAACCAATGTAGATTATTTAATGCCAAATCCTCTTTATACATAAATATTGAATATATTTGTAAATACATTTTGTAGATAACATTTTTAAATGAACCCCCAGTTCGTTTTTTTACACAGTTAAATGATTTCAAATATTGCTATGTAACACTAACAATTTAATTCAACGTATGATTTATAAGACAATAGTTTGTAGGTAATCTTATTTTTAAATAGGTCAGAGATAATTTGTGCGCACACAAGTATTACTATTGTTTGCACACAGTTAAATGGTTCCAAAAATTCTAACACGAATAGTTATGTTTAGCATTAATTCTTTATTTGTCCTCATTTAATTACTTTCAAATATTGCTATCCAGCATAAATAGTTTTATTTACACACCGTTAAATGTTTCCAACTAGGTTACACTAACAATTCAATTTAGGCATTCAGTTAAAGAGTTTCAAGTACTGCTAATCAAGACTAATAATTCTATTCAGCATTATTCATTCATTAGCACACTGATTGTTCCATGTTTTGCAATGTATCACTGACAATTCAGTTAAACGTCAGTCATTTGTTTACACATAGCTAAATGGACAAACAGTTATATTTCTTATAATTCAATTCAACGTAAGTCGTTTGTTCACACACAGTTTAACTGTCACAGTCAATAGATAGGACTCTATCTGGTGATACCACTCCGAATCAGAGTGAACCTGAGAGCAATTGCAATGAAGGAGTACTTCATATTCCCCAAATCTCCAGAGCTAGAGCCTCACCATCTGATAGTTTAATGTTATATCCAGGTCACCCGTTGGGAGAATCTTCGCCCTCTGCAGAGATGCAGTCGACTGGACTCATTATAATTGAATAAGTTCCTCGCTCTGGTAACTAATCAAATGTTGATTTGCTTAAAATAATTTGGAAGTATATCAATATATCGGCAAAAAGCATTGATATAGCAACTAACTGTGAACTGTTTAAAATGTTTAAGATATTTAAGATAGCTTATAACATTCACTTTCCAATGCATCTAGGCGTGTCCTCGGCAATGTTAATCGTCTCAAGTCATTTGTTGTTTAAAAAAATCAGACCTCCTTCTTCCAGGTTACCTAATTAAAATATCATCAAGCCTGGTTCGTACATTGCAGTTCAATACTACGAATGGCATGGGCCAATACAATTGTCACCCGTATAGCCGTAAGAGTTGCCAGGACAAGAGGTTGAAGTTAACATCGATGTGACTTAGAAACACTAACTCCAATCTTTGTTATCCGTCGATTTCATATTGCCAATCACGGCAAGTAGGCACCGTGTGGTACATGATTGTTTTGCCCACAGCTGGCGGAGAAGATGAGAGATGGATTATGCTTATCCAAGGTTATACTAATTAAAAGCCTGCAAGCCATACAACTGGAGTCTTTTACTGGAGGCAAGCAGTTTGGTTGGTTGGTTGGTTGGTTGGATTTGATAGCAAGTTAACCTTAGTGTTATTTTATGCCGAACACGTTCTTTTATTTTATTCCTTTACTGATTGTGAATTGTTGGAAGGGTTCAGTTGTTATCTGCTCAAGTCAGTGCGTCTGTTGAGGGTTTGAATGTGAAAGAGTGAATTTGGGTATCTTTTTGCAAGGGAGGTTTATGGACCTATATTCTTGAATGGGAGGACGGTTTTTTTTTCAAGAAGTTATGTTTTTTAGGATCTGTTGTTTCGAAAGGATCTTTCTGGTCTTTTTTTTTAACGATCTAGCGATCATATTGTGGCTTAAATTTCGACTAACCAACAATTATTGAGAAATCATTTTAGCGTGGCACTTGTTAATGTCAATCGAATAATTAGCAAATTAACAATTATGCCTATTACTAGGAATCAATTGATATTATTTCTGAATTTTTTTCATTTGTGAGTTGATGTTAAAGGATATAACTTTGATCCAGGAAGTAATTTGTGAATATTTGTTGGATGAAGTGTTATGCCAAACATTTGCTAAACAGAACGAGGAATTTATATTATCAAAGATATTAAAATGTCTCTTTTTTATGTACCTGACTATGTTGCACGAAAAGAGGAGGAAATATTCAATGATAGATTTTTTTTATTATCAATGATATGGAAATATTTTTTAAAGAAACAGAGATTGGTGATTTAAGTATTCCACATAATACTTCAGTTCAGTCGTTGTCTTTTATTTCTTTATTTTAATAATTTTTGAAGCTGTCAAATGAAAGACTTACAAGAATTCGTTAACAAATATCTTTGTTAGTTTGCGAAATGTATCATCTTGATATAAAAGGAGAGCATAAATTATATTATCAAATATGTTTATTAAGAATTATTGTTTGAATTTCCTGAAGCAACTAAAAAACCAGAACAAAAGATTTTTAAGTTATCTTAAAATTTTTAGCACGGTAAGAATTTTCTTGAATTAAAAGTATATAATGCGTTGAAATGTTTATCGAAAATAAATTAGGAGTGGTAGTGTGGATAATTTTACCAAACTTAGAAAGTGGAAACCGTTAACATTAAATCGGTCTGATTGACGGGTGATGACCCTGGGATTGGTTTAAGAACTTGATTGTGATGGGAGTTGTTCTAAATATTAGTAGATAGATTTTAGCAAAGTATCTGAAATTGCTAAACAGAGAGCTTTTCGTGCTTACTTCATTTTAAGTCAGAAGAATGCTCTTCCAGACAGAAAATCAACGCTGCTATGTACTGAACATTCTATCCGGAACAGCATTATTCTGACGTTGCATGAAATGAGTGCAAAAGGCTTTCTATATTGCCATTATATATTTACCAGTCTTAAAAAAAATTACAACAAATGCACCGGCCCAAGCGATGATTGTAACTAATCGTATCAATAAAAAAAAAAATAGTAAGATATTATCAAAATGGAGCTACCGTTGCAACTTGCCAAAGTTCATTTGTACAACATTTTAAAACGTTGGAGGTATTTCTGTCGCAGCCTGTAAAAAAAATCGTAAAAAAATATTTCGAATGTTATAAAAATCATTGCTTTTCATATTTGATTATTTTTTCCTGAAATATCTTTATCATATTTACCCAACCCCTCAAGCTCGGTCAGGATCTGACACAAGTTCAATTTTTTAAGCGGAGTTTAACAGGTTTGAATTCAGAGTTTTCCTTCTCCTAGACTAGTTGCCTCACCAATGCTGAAGAACACAGTCTGTCCTACTATTTTACCCATAGCTGGAGGGAGAATAATTGGATTCATACCTTTCCCAAGGGTATTAGCGTTATGTGAAATGCAATCAGTCTCGTCCAGGATTTGAACTCGTGTCGCCGTGTCCATTTCCTACGACGATAACCATTACACCACGGGCACCTCTGAAATATCTTTATGCTACGTTGATAGATATTTTTTGTAAAAGTCAACATCATTTTTTGATTGATTCGTACAGATACTCAGTCTCTGCTCTTTATCAATAAGAATTCATAAGTAATTTGAAGTAATATAAAGATTCCTTGTAACAGGTATAGTTACTAATTAGCAAATTATTCAATATCACTAACAAGCCCATTGCAAAAGAATTCTCTTTAATCTTAGGTTCGTAGTAATTTAAGCCATCACAAAATCGCCTCAAGTCAAACGCTTTAACAGCATAGCTACCACACCTTTACTTGGTATACGGCCCAGTCGGCTGGGGCTGTAAAATACACCGACTACATCTCTGCAGACAAGTAAGACCCACTCCCATGAATGTCCTAGATATCACATTAAATAGCCTGATGATGAGGTTCCAGTAATACTGGAGCTTTGGGGAATGCTGAATACCCCTTCATTGCCATCGCTCCCAAGACCACTCTTGCCCGGAGTGGTAGCATCTGATCATATCATATTTACCAACCCCTCCGCTCGGGCAGGATATGACACAAGGTCAATTTTTAAGAGGAGTTTAACAGGTTTGAATTCAGAGTTTTCCTTCTCCTAGACTAGTTGCCTCACCAAGGCTGAAGAACCTAGTCTGCCCTACTATTTATCCATAGCTGGGGGGAGAATATTTTGAATTCATACCTTTCCCATGGGTATTAGTGCTATGTGAAATGCAATCCGTCTCGTCCAGGATTTGAACTCGTGTCGCCGTGTCCATTTCCTGCGACGCTAACCATTACACCACGGGCACCTCCAGCGAAGGAATATTAAACACTTCGTATCACTTTTGTTTTGTTTACATATATCTGCATAACGGCTATCGAGTGGTAGCATCTGATAAAGTCCTATCAATGGATAGAACAGAACTGTTTAACAATTAAACTGAGTGCAAACAAATGACTAATGCTAGATTAAATTGTTTGAAATAGAACTGTTTGATCATCTAACTGTTTGTAAACAAATAGATGATGTTTAATTGAACTGTTAGCGATGCATGGAAATATTTGGAGCCCTTTAACCGTGTTCAAAGGAATGAGGTTAGGCTCGTTCAAAAGTGTTATCAACAAAATGTGTTTACAAATCATATATAGCCCAGTTGGCTGGAGCTGTAGAATACACCGGCTGCACCTCTGCAGAGCAGTAAAACCCCGCCCCAACGAGTGTCCTGGATATGACACTAAACAATCTGATGGTGAGATTCCAGTAATGCTGGAGTTTTAGGGAATGCGGAGTACTCCTTCACTGCTATCGTTCCCAGTTTCACTCTGGCCCAAAGTGGTAGCACCAGATAGGGTCCTATCCATGGGTCAAATAGAAATAAACTGTGTACTCATGCTAAACTGAATTGTTTGAATTTGAACTGTTTGAACGTACGGAGAAAAAACTTGACAGCAACTACACAAGAATGCTGCGAGCAATATTGAACAAGTCCTGGAGGCAGCATCCCACAAAGCAGCAGCTGTACGGCCACTTACCACCCATCACGAAAACTATCAAAGTTAGACGAACCAGACATGCGGAACACTGCTGGAGAAGTAAGGACGAACTCATAAGTGATGTACTCCTGTGGACCCCTTCACATGTACGAGCAAAGGCAGGACGACCAACTAGAACCTACATGAAGCAGCTCTGTGACGATACGAGATGTAGTCCTGAAGACCTGCCGGAAGCAATGGACGATATAGAAGGGTGACAAGAAAGGGTCAGGGATATCCGTGCTGATAGCGCGACTTGATGATATATATATAAATATATATATATATATATATATGCTCCCTCACGCCCGTGGGGTTGAGTTCTTTAGAGAAGGAAGTAACGGTTGCCACTCGCTCTTCGATTGAATTGAGCTCTCGATAGCCGTTATGCAGATATATGTAAACAAAACAAAAGTGATACGAAGTGTTTAAAATTCCTTCGGTGGTGCTAGTTTCCTTGTAGCTGTGCAGTAGAATCTTCAGTTAGATACAACTTCATGGTCCTGTGTTGTGTAAAGTTTTGTTTCCAAGCAGAAGTCTCTATGAAGAAGACCTCTTGATTTCTCAAAGCTACAAACCTTTTTCTTCCTTTGAATTTTATTTTTAATATCTACTAAACTGGTTATTTTCATCCATAAGACAGTGGGATTAATTCTTTTTGAAATCACTAAGCAGACTTTATCTTTGATAACAGTGGTAAGATTAGATTTTCGATCATTCTGCAACTGCCCATCTTGGTCAAATAGTCTGTGACAAGGATGCATTTGTGGACTGGTACATTGTCCTGGTGGAAATGCCACTGACCCGATTTGAAGAGTGCTGGCCTCTTCCCTAGGAATCTCTTCCTGAACTCCCTTAAAACCTCAACATAGTAACCCTAACCGTTTGGCCAATCAACTTTGGTGTATTGACTTCCTTACTCCTCCCACACCTCTCATCATCCCTCACAGACTCCCTGCCTTCCTTGAATCTATTATGCCACTGAAAAACTGATGCTCGATTCCTGCAAGATGATCCAAAAGCAGTCTGAAGCATACGTTTCTGTGGCATGTTTTCCAAGTTTAAAACAGAATTTTATTGCATATCGTTCTTCCAAAGTGTCTTCACGTCCAGATTGCATTTTTGAAATTCACCATCTGTGACAATCAGGCTTTAGTAGGGTGTATTCCAATTTCTGCTGTAGCTGTTGTTTTGAAGCTGAAATCATAAAAATTGGTCAGTCATCTTATAAGATGTATAGCAATAACATTTTCAAGAGTCTACGACAATCTTAAATGCCTGTACAAAAAAAGTCTGGAAACCTATTGAAGGTATTACGTATATATAATTTTATCTGTTGGGACACAATCGTGTATTCTTTCTTTTAATACCACTAGTATATACATTGAATGTGTATTGAATGTTAAATGTTCTAGTACATGTAAACGAGGTTATCTTGTCTTTCCTTCCGTTGTGTTCACGATTGATCGATTTTAAAGGCATTTCAACTCGTCAAGGGTTATTTTAAGCCGAGATGTTAAGGCATTCATATTGATTGAACGTTCATATTCTTATTCTTTGCGTAGTTGTTTATTGTGCTTGGGGTTGCCTGAGACAGTATATCTCCAACATTTTTTGAATCCCTGTACATATGTAATGGCAAGACATATATTTCAAATCGTCACTCGGATCCCACCCTCAGAGGTCGTTGTAAAGCTGTTACGTAAAATAACATTGCTCTTCTAATATCTTTGCACAGATCATATACAATATACAATATCTGTATACATATAAAATTCTGTTTAGAAATTCATCCGATTTGGTTTCTCTAAACAAAAAACCTTATAAACAAGATTGTCATTGGCAAAAAGAATTTCCTAGCAACTTGCTGTACAATATCTATCTTTTATTTCTACATTCATATTATCCATAAATCTTGCAAAACTAAATTCCATTGATATGTAATTATGTATACAAATTCAACATTAAACATAATTGACATAATTTTTTAATAGGTATTCATGTCGTCACAAGCACTTGAAAAACTATTAAGAACATATTCAATAAATCAAATGACACAACTACTTCAGATATTATTAGTTTGGTTTGGTTTACTTGTGTTTCATATCAACCCTAATAGTTTATTTAACGCCAAATCTTGTTCATATATATACATATATATATATATATATATATATATATATATATATATATATATATATATGTATATATAAGTGTGTGTGTGTGTGTGTGTGTGGTGTCTTGAACAAATTCTGGAAGCAACACTCAAAAGAACAGCATCTGTATAAGTCCCTTCTGTGCAACTCAAAAAAAAAACCTATCCAAGTTAGACGAACAAGACATGCGAGACACTATTTGAGAAGCAAAGATTTTAAAGGCATTTCAACTTGTCTTGGGTTATTTTAAGCCTAGAAGTTATGCATTCATGTTGATTGAACGTTCAGATTCTAATTCTTTGTGTTGTTGTTTCTTGCGCTTGGGGTTGTCTGATACAGAATTTCCCCGACATTCTCTAATCGACTCCCTAACATGAACTCAGCAGTGTTACTCAATAAGGAATGACTTACATACACCAACTCTGCGTGGACACAGGATGCAGCCTAGAGAACCTCCCAGGAGCAATAGATTATAGGGATGTATGGTAAGAAATAAGCTGGGAACTCCGTACCCTCAGCTCGAATTTGATGAGATAGATAGATAGATTGATTGCGACGTACTTGTGACGTCTCACATAGCAGCAGCCAGCATACTCTGGGAGAAGAGTGAGGGGTGTAGATGAGCAGAAACCGCTGGAGTAGAAAGAATGAGACCCCTTTTGCATACCGGCGCTAACTGGAAGGCGGGGCGGGATGGTTTGAAATGAGCGTCGAACAGAGACCGATGGCATGAACAGTTGAAAAGAAAAGTGGCATAAGCAGATGGGAAGAAAAGGCACGATCAGGTGAGGAAAAATGGGCAACATAAAAGAAGCCTGATAGAACATAATTTTCTATAATGAACTTTATTATGTGCTTATATTATTTTGTTAGTTGGATAATAAAGGAATAAATGAATTTTATATGTTGTTAAAATTGCCGTTGTGCTTTATTTTATTTTTCTAGTCATTCTGAACCTCAATCTGTTATCGATACCTTTTTTATTATTATCCCTAACATATCCCTACGAGCCGACTCAGGAAATGGGACGAATTATAAATTTTTATTTGTTTACGTACTTCTTCGTCTACGTGTTCAGGGACTAGGAATATCAAAATGCTGAGAATATCGTCCGGACACGAGAGAGGGACGAATAGATAGATAGATAGATAGATAGATAGATAGATAGATAGATAGATTTTGAAAATGAATAGTTTGCAGAGAACATTATTTTAAATCAGGCAGAGACCATTTGTTTGCACACAGTTAAATGGTTTCAAGTATTGCTATCTGATACTAATTATTTTTTTAAATATTAATCATTTGTTTGCATATAGTTAAATTGTCTCGTGTATTGCTATTTAACATTGATAATCTTAAATAAATCTATTTAATATCAATCATTTGTTTATACACAGTAAAATGACTTTAAGTCTAGTAAATGATAGAATAGTCCTATTTGACCCATAAATGGGACCCTAAAAGTTACTACCACACTGGATCAATGTGGACTTCAGATATTATTTGGAATCACTTATTACTAAACTCTACAGTATTAAAACTGTAAAATATAAGTATACCATGGTAGGAAAATAAGAAGGGAAGTTGTCCTGGCGTTGTGGCTAATGAGCTGGATGTAGTAACCGAGTTCGAGCTCTAGTCTTGGTATTATGTTCATTTTCAGGGAAATTCAGAAAACTATGAATCCTTTTTATAAGTTATAGGTTAACCCAAACTCTACCGACAGGGAGGTGAAGTGGTTTTCTTATTAAGTGTTTTAATTACGCTTCTACCCCCACGCAAATGAACAGCATACTTTAAGATAAATAAATTGACATTCAAGTCGTTACCAAAATTTTGTAAACAATTAAGGAAAATGATTGATACAACCAAATAACAAAACTACTACAAGTTCTGTATATAACACTGAACTGAATCGGGTGGCGAGGATCCAAAGCTCCAGAACTGTAACCTAACCACCAGATGCAGTTCAGTGTAGAGTACCCGTTCATTGCCATTAGACTGTTCTGTGTATGACACTGAACTGCATCGGGTGGTGAGGATTCAAAGCTCCAGAACTGTGTCCTCACCACCCGATGAAGTTCAGTGTAGAGTACCCGTTCATTGCCATTAGTCTGTTCTGTGTATGACACTAAACTGCATCGGGTGGTGAGGATTCAAAGCTCCAGAACTGTGTACTCACCACTATATGCAGTTCAGTGTAGAGTACCCGTTCATTGCCATTAGGCTGTCCAGTGTATGACACTAAACTGCATCGGGTGGTGAGGATTAAAGCTCCAGAACTGTGTCCTCACCACCCGATGCAGTTCAGTGTAGAGTACCCGTTCATTGCCATTAGTCTGTCCTGTGTATGACACGAAACTGCATCTGGTGGTGAGGATTCAAAGCTCCAGAATTGTGTCCTCACCACCAGATTCAGGTCAGTGTAGAGTACCCGTTCATTGCCATTACTCTGTCCTGTATATAACACTAAACTGCATCGGGTGGTGAGGATTCAAAGCTCCAGAACTGTATCCTAACTACCAAATGCAGTTCAGTGTAGAGTACCCGTTCATTGCCATTAGACTGTTCTGTGTATGACACTGAACTGCATTGGGTGGTGAGGATTCAAAGCTCCACGACTGTGTCCTCAGCACCCGATGAAGTTCAGTGTAGAGTACCCGTCCATTGCCATTGGTCTGTCCTGTGTATGACACTAAACTGCATCGGGTGGTGAGGATTCAAAGCTCCAGAACTGTGTCCTCACCATCCGATGCAGTTCAGTTTAGAGTACCCGTTCATTGCCATTAGTCTGTCCTGTGTATGACACTAAACTGCATCGGGTGGTGAGGATTCAAAGCTCCAGAACTGTATCCTCACCACCAGATGCAGTTCAGTGTAGAGTAACCGTTCATTGCCATTAGACTGTTCTGTGTATGACACTGAACTGCATCGGGTGGTGAGGATTCAAAGCTGCAGATCAGTGTCCTCACCACCCGATGCAGTTCAGTGTAGAGTACCCGTTCATTGCCATTAGTCTGTCCTGTGTATGACACTGAAAGGCATTGGGTGGTGAGGATTCAAAGATCCAGAACTGTGTCCTCACCACCCGATGCAGTTCAGTGTAGAGTACCCGTTCATTGCCATTGGTCTGTCCTGTGAATGACACTGAACTGCATCGATTGGTGAGGATTCAAAGCTCCGGAACTGTGTCCTCACCACCCGATACAGTTCAGTTAAGAGTACCCGTTCATTGCCATTAGACTGTTCAGTGTATGACACTGAACAGCATCGGGTGGAGAGGATTCAAAGCTCCAGAACTATGTCCTCACCACCAGATGCAGTTCAGTGTTGAGTACACGTTCATTGCCATTAGTTTGTCCTGTGTATGACACTAAACTGCATCGGGTGGTGAGGATTCAAAGCTCCAGAACTGTGTCCCCACCACCAGATGCAGTTCAGTGTAGAGTACCAGTTCATTGCCATTAGTCTGTCCTGTGTATGACACTAAACTGCATCGGGTGGTGAGGATTCAAAGCCCCAGAACTGTGTCCTCACCACCAGATGCAGTTCAGTATAGAGTACCCGTTCATTGCCATTAGTCTGTCCTGAGTATGACACTAAACTGCATCGGGTGGTGAGGATTCAAAGCTCCAGAACTGTGTCCTCACCACCAGATGCAGTTCAGTGTAGAGTACCAGTTCATTGCCATTAGTCTGTCCTGTGTATGACACTAAACTGCATCGGGTGGTGAGGATTCAAAGCTCCAGAACTGTGTCCTCACCACCAGATGCAGTTCAGTATAGAGTACCCGTTCATTGCCATTACTCTGTCCTCTGTATGACACTTAACTGCATCGGGTGGTGACGATTCAAAGCTCCAGAACTGTGTCCTCACCACCCGATGCAGTTCAGTGTAGAGTACCCGTTCATTACCATTTGTCTGTCCTGTGTATGACACTAAACTGTATTGGGTGGTGAGGATTCAAAGCTCCAGAACTGTATCCTCACCACCAGATGCAGTTCAGTGTAGAGTAACCGTTCATTGCCAATAGACTGTTCTGTGTATGACACTGAACTGTATCGTGTGGTGAGGATTCAAAGCTCCAGAACTGTGTCCTCACCACCAGATGCAGTTCAGTGTAGAGTACCCGTTTATTGCCATTAGTCTGTCCTGTGTATGACACAGAACAGCATTGGGTGGTGAGGATTCAAAGCTCCAGAACTGCGTCCTTACCACCCGATGCAGTTCAGTGTAGAGTACCCATTCATTGCCATTAGTCTGTCCTGTGTATGACACTAAACTGCATCGGGTGGTGAGGATTCAAAGCTCCAGAACTGTGTCCTCACCACCCGATGCAGTTCAGTGTAGAGTACCCGTTCATTGCCATTAGTCTGTCCTGTGAATGACACTAAACTGCATCGATTGGTGAGGATTCAAAGCTCCAGAACTGCGTCCTTACCACCAGATGCAGTTCAGTGTAGACTACCCGTTCATTGCCATTAGTCTGTCCTGAGTATGACACTAAACTGCATCGGGTGGTGAGGATTCAAAGCTCCAGAACTGTGTCCTCACCACCGGATGCAGTTCAGTGTAGAGTACCCGTTCATTGCTATTAGTCTGTCCTGTGTATGACACTAAACTGCATCGGGTGGTGAGGATTCAAAGCTCCAGAACTGTGTCCTCACCAGCAGATGCAGTTCAGTATAGAGTACCCGTCCATTGCCATAAGACTGTCCAGTGTATGAAACTGAAATGCATCGGGTGGTGAGGATTCAAAGCTCCAGAACTGTGTCCTCACCAACCGATGCAGTTCAGTGTAGAGTACCCGTTCATTGCTATTAGTCTGTCCTGTGTATGACATTAAACTGCATCGGGTGGTGAGGATTCAAAGCTCCAGAACTGTGTCCTCACCACCAGATGCAGTTCAGTGTAGAGTACCCGTTCATTGCCATTAGACTGTTCAGTGTATGACACTGAATTGCATCGGGTGGAGAGGATTCAAAGCTCCAGAACTATGTCCTCACCACCAGATGCAGTTCAGTGTAGAGTACACGTTCATTGCCATTAGTTTGTCCTGTGTATGACACTAAACTGCATCGGGTGGTGAGGATTCAAAGCTCCAGAACTGTGTCCTCTCCACCAGATGCAGTTCAGTGTAGAGTACCAGTTCATTGCCATTATTCTGTCCTGTGTATGACACTAAACTGCATCGGGTGGTGAGGATTCAAAGCTCCAGAACTGTGTCCTCACCACCAGATGCAGTTCAGTATAGAGTACCCGTTCATTGCCATTACTCTGTCCTCTGTATGACACTAAACTGCATCGGGTGGTGAGGATTCAAAGCTCCAGAACTGTGTCCTCACCACCCGATGCAGTTCAGTGTAGAGTACCCGTTCATTGCCATTTGTCTGTCCTGTGTATGACACTAAACTGCATTGGGTGGTGAGGATTCAAAGCTCCAGAACTGTATCCTCACCACCAGATGCAGTTCAGTGTAGAGTAACCATTCATTGCCAATAGACTGTCCTGTGTATGACACTAAACTGCATCGGGTGGTGAGGATTCAAAGCTCCAGAACTGTGTCCTCACCACCAGATGCAGTTCAGTGTAGAGTACCCGTCTATTGCCATTAGACTGTCCTGTGTATGACACTGAAATGCATCGGGTGGTGGTGATTCAAACCTCCAGAACTGTGTCCTCACCACCAGATGCAGTTCAGTGTAGAGTACCCGTTTATTGCCATTAGTTTGTCCTGTGTATCACACAGAACAGCATTGGGTGGTGAGGATTCAAAGCTCCAGAACTGCGTCCTTACCACCCAATGCAGTTCGTTGTAGAGTACCCGTTCATTGCCATTAGTCTGTCCTGTGTATGACACTAAACTGCATCGGGTGGTGAGGATTCAAAGCTCCAGAACTGTGTCCTCACCACCCGATGCAGTTCAGTTTAGAGTACCCGTTCATTGCCATTAGTCTGTCCTGTGTATGACACTAAACTGCATCGGGCGGTGAGGATTCAAAGCTCCAGAACTGTGTCCTCACCACCAGATGCAGTTCAGTGTAGAGTACCCGTTTATTGCCATTAGTCTGTCCTGAGTATGACACTAAACTGCATCGGGTGGTGAGGATTCAAAGCTCCAGAACTGTGTCCTCACCACCCGATGCAGTTCAGTGTAGAGTACCCGTTCATTGCTATTAGTCTGTCTGTGTATGACACTAAACTGCATCGGGTGGTGAGGATTCAAAGCTCCAGAACTGTGTCCTCACCACCAGATGCAGTTCAGTATAGAGTACCCGTCCATTGCCATTAGACTGTCCAGTGTATGAAACTGAAATGCATCGGGTGGTGAGGATTCAAAGCTCCAGAACTATGTCCTCACAACCCAATGCAGTTCAGTGTAGAGTACCCGTTCATTGCCATTAGTCTGTCCTGTGTATGACACTGAAATGCATCGGGTGGTGGGGATTCAAAGCTCCAGAACTGTGTCCTCACCACCAGATGCAGTTCAGTATAGAGTACCCGTCCATTGCCATTAGACTGTCCAGTGTATGAAACTGAAATGCATCGGGTGGTGAGGATTCAAAGCTCCAGAACTGTGTCCTCTCCACCAGATGCAGTTCAGTGTAGAATACCCGTTAATTGCCCTTAGACTGTTCTGTGTATGACACTGAACTGCATTGGGTGGTGAGGATTCAAAGCTCCAGATCTGTGTCCTCACCACCAGATGCAGTTCAGTGTAGAGTACCCGTTCATTGCCATTAGACTGTTCTGTGTATGACACTGAACTGCATTGGGTGGTGAGGATTCAAAGCTCCAGATCTGTGTCCTCACCACCCGATGCAGTTCAGTGTAGATTACTCCTTCATTGCCATTAGTCTGTCCTGTGTATGACACTAAACTGCATCGGGTGGTGAGGATTCAAAGCTCCAGAACTTTGTTCTCACCGCCCGATGCAGTTCACTTTAGAGTACCCGTCCATTGCCATTAGACTGTCCTGTGTATGACACTGAACTGCATCAAGTGGTGAGGATTCAAAGCTCCAGAACTGCGTCCTCACCACCTGATGCATTTCAGTTTAGAGTACCCATTCATTGCCATTAGTCTGTCCTGTGTATGACACTAAACTGCATCGGGTGTTGAGTATTCAAAGCCCCAGAACTGTGTCCTCACCACTAGATGCAGTTCAGTGTAGAGTACACTTTATTGCTATTAGTCTGTCCTGAGTATGACACTAAACTGCATCGGGTGGTGAGGATTCAAAACTCCAGAACTGTGTCCTCACCACCCGATGCAGTTCAGTGTAGAGTACCCGTCCATTGCCATTCGTTCCAGATCCACTCTCGCTCGGAGTTGCAATACCTGTTAGTGTACCATCTATTGGTCGAATGGATCTGTTTTCAAATTATCTGTTATCGATAGGAATATCTTGTAAAAGAAACAACTCTTAAGACCTGCACAAAAAATTTAAATATAAACGAACGCAATTCCCTATCTTCTTGACTTTAAAAGGTCCCAGACGGGTTGACATGCCATCAAAACTAACCAATCGATCAATACTTAATTTTTCTATCATTTATATTACTCCTTGTCATTACTGCAAGAAAAAGATTTTCAAAAGAATTCGAAATAACTTAAAAAGCGCCAATATGAATATAATTATAATTGTCTCCCTTGTCTTTTAAAGGGCTCGTGTCCGTGATCATATGACAATCCCAGAAATCCTTTCTCGTTTTCTTTTATCTGCTCGTCGAATAGATTGCAAAGCCAGCATGACTATTACCATTTTATGTCAATGTTTCTGGAGTAAAACTTTTACGTTTTTGTGGCCCCTTTTACATACAGCCTGTTCAGAGAACAATATATACTTATTTTATCTGATGAGACACATTTGTGTATTCTTTTCAATACTGCTTGGGTGAATATTATGTCTCTAATAAACGTGTCTGCTTGTGTAAATGAGCCTATGTTATCTTTCCTTTATTTGTTCAATGTTATTCTATCATGGATAGACCCTTGCTAATTTTGGACCTCAGTTTGTAGAGCACCCAACAAAAAATCCTCACTGCCAGCAAGCGACCTAATAACGCTTTAAAAAGGAGATACAAAATGTACTGGTCACCCATCAATTTGACACACTACAATCTTAAATAGGTGTATCTACAAAATGTGTTTAAATATAATATAATATAATATAATATAGGTAAGCAAAGTTGGCGACTTTAGTCGAGGGTGACCCGAAGGCTTCCTTTTCAATAGCTACTACACCAATGTGTAGGGGGGGCGCTACTCCACTCCCTGGATTGCTCCACTTTACACTTGATACGTACCTTATAATGCTGAGTGTTAAGCGAGACCGCCCCAAGTAACATTTTTTGAGTCTTTGGTATGACACGACCTGGGATTGAACCCAGGTCTCCCTGACCATTGGCGAACACTCTACTCATCCAGCTCATTGGTATAGTGGGTAGAGTTTTCACCAATGGCCTGGGAGACCTGGGTTCAATCCCAGATCGTGTCATACCAAAGTCTTTAAATATGGTACTTGATACCTCCTTGCTTAACACTCACCAATATAGGGTATGTATCAAGGGTAAAGTGGAGCGATCAAGGGAAAGGAGTAGAGCCCTTTACTACACCTCGGTGTAGTAACTATGGAAAAAGGATCCCTCTGATCGCCCTTGACTACGGTTGCCCTCGACAACGGTCGCCAACATAATATGATATAATATAATATATAATATACAGAAACAGAATTTGGGATTAGAAAAAAACTAACAATGGTTGATATGCCATAAAACCAAACCAAAACAAACGAAGGATACAAAATGTACTTGTTATCCATCAATTTGACAAACTAAGATCTCAATTCAAAATCCTTAATGCAGGAAGTTTTAATGAAACTCTTACATGGGTCGTTAGAAAGAATAATCAACGTGACAAGACGTTTAAATACGCTTATATAAGAAGTGTAAAAGAGTTGCTAAAGCATATTCCTTTAGAGGTCAATATTCTTTAAAAGAACAAAATTAGAATCATAATACACTTCTCTGTGGTTGGTGAATGTCCTGTTGTCTTTCTGTATATTTTCTGGTTTAAAGAGGGCTGTGCACGTTTGGTTTTGTAGGGCTCAAAATTGTCTTCTGGTTTCTGTTAGTGGAGATGGGTGGTCTGCTAACACCCTTTTCTAGTTGTGTGTAACCACATCTTCCCCGAAGAGACCCTAATCGCTTCTGCCTCGTGGAGACCCTAGTCGCTTCTGCTTATCTGCCCGTACCGAAGTCACTTCTCCCTCTCTCCGTCCCAAGTCCTGCCTTCTCCCTCAACCCTCGGCTTCTTTAAATCCAGATACACAGCCGTCTTCAGGATAACTCGTAATTTTCTCATACCTTGTTATTTTAAAAGCGAAATAAAAATACGCAAAGCTGAAAGAATCTACAGCAGAGTCAAATAATTAGGCAAAATCCTGGGTTAACGTATTCCCAACATTCACAATTTTTTGATATACTCTTTATGATTTTTGTTGGTTGATATTTTACAGTGTATCAACCTTTGTAGGTTATGTAAAGCCAAATCCTGTTATATATATAACGCAGTTTAATGGTTTTAAGTATTGCTGTCTAACACTGCTAATTCTTTTAAATATTCAACATTTGTTTGCACACAGTTAAATGGTTTCAATTATGGCTATACAACACTAATAATTCTATTCAATATTAACGATTTGTTTGTACATTGTTAAACGGTTTCCATAATTACAATCGAACACTAATAACCCTATATGACATTAATCATTCGTTTTTACACAATTAGATGGTTTCAAGTATTACAAACCCTAATAATTCTATTCAAAATTAATCTCTTGTTGGCGCTCATTTTAAATGGTTTCAAGTTCTTCCGTCGAGCAATAATAATTTTATTCAATATTAATCATTTGTTGGCACACAGTTTAAATGATTTCAAAAATTTATACCCAAATCCTCATTATACATATATACTAAATATACATGATTTGGTTTGATTGGGTTTTATGGCTTATCAACTATTGTAGATTATTTAAAGCTAAATCCTATTTATTCATATAGAATATACATGATTTAGATTGGTTTGGTTTTATGGCATATCAAGCATTGTAGGTTATTTAAAGCTAAATCCTCTTTATACATGTATATTAAATATATATGATTTGGTTTGGTTGGGTTTTATGGCATATTAACCATTGCATATTATTTAATGCCAAATCCTCTTTATACATATATATTAAATATATATGATCAAGTTTGGTTGGGTTTTATGGCATATCAACCATTGTTGGTTATTTAAAGCTAAATCCTCTTTATACATGTATATTAAATATATATGGTTTGGTTTGGTTGGGTTTTATGGCATATCAACCATTGCATATTATTTAATGCCAAATCCTCTTTATACATATATATTAAATATATATGATCAAGTTTGGTTGGGTTTTATGGCATATCAACCATTGTTGGTTATTTAAAGCTAAATCCTCTTTATACATGTATATTAAATATATATGGTTTGGTTTGGTTGGGTTTTATGGCATATCAACCATTGCATATTATTTAATGCCAAATCCTCTTTATACATATATATTAAATATATATGATCAAGTTTGGTTGGGTTTTATGGCATATCAACCATTGTTGGTTATTTAAAGCTAAATCCTCTTTATACATGTATATTAAATATATATGATTTGGTTTGGTTGGGTTTTATGGCATATCAACCATTGCATATTATTTAATGCCAAATCCTCTTTATACATATATATTAAATATATATGATCAAGTTTGGTTGGGTTTTATGGCATATCAACCATTGTTGGTTATTTAAAGCTAAATCCTCTTTATACATGTATATTAAATATATATGGTTTGGTTTGGTTGGGTTTTATGGCATATCAACCATTGCATATTATTTAATGCCAAATCCACTTTATACATATATATTAAATATATATGATCAAGTTTGGTTGGGTTTTATGGCATATCTAATAATTCAATTTAACATTAATGATTCAATTTAACTCAAATAATTCAATACGAGTATTCTCTTACACGCAGTTCGGTGGTTTAAAATATTTCTCCCTCAAATAGTTCTATTTGCGTACAGTTAAACGGTTCCAAGTATTTATATATAACACAATTCAATTTAACATCATTCGTTTGTTCGCACACAGTCAAATGGTCAAACTGTTCAATTCGACTCATAGACGGAACCTATCAGGTCCGACCTCTCCAGTTCAGAATGTACCTAGGAGTAATAGCTATGAATAGGTACTCTCCATTCTACAAAGCTCTAGCATTATTGGAGCCTCCCTATCAGATAGTTTAGTGTCATAACAGGACACTCGTTGCTGGGAGGATGTCTTACTCCTCTGTAAAGATGCAGTCGACGTATTCTACAGCCCCAGCCAACTGGGTAGCAGTAATATATAATTATTTTTTTTAATTCATACGTTGAATAATATTCATGAGCATGATTTCGAACGTTTTTCTTCTCCAACTTTTTAAAGTTTCATAACAATCAACAATCCTGATTACCTTGCAGAGACAACCTTATAAATAGTTGTATAATTTTCCAACATTTTTTCCAAATTATTCCCGGAAAACACACATCCAGAATGACTCATTATAATATATTGGGAAAGGTATTAATCCAATTTTTCTCCCCCCCCCAGCTGTGGGTAAATAGTAGGATAGACTGTTTTCTTCAGCTTTGGTAAGGCAAATAGTCTAGGAGAAGGAAAACTCTGAATTCAAACCTGTTAAACTCCGCTTAAAAATTGACCTTGTGTCATATCCTGCCTGAGTGGAGGGGTGAGTAAATATGATGATATATTTATTGCTTCTCACGTCGTATTTCCCTTACACGAATAATTCTTCACACTTCTTCCCATATTCTACGGGGCAATAGCTAACGTACTGGGCTGTCACATCGTTGTAAGCAAGTTCGAACTCTAGTCGCGCTATAACGTTCGCTTTCGGACTAATAACCTCGAGAACAGTATTACCCCTTATACCCCGTCTATGGATTAGATAGTACCATTCTTGTCCTTATACATGGTTGGGTTTGGCACTAAATAGCCCATGAAAGTTTATATAGTATTTAAGAAAGAAACCAAAACAAACGTATTCTATGTATAAAACTAATTTGTATACAGTCATACAGTGTCTTCTCATTGGTCTAGTGGGTAGAGTGTTCGCCAATGGTCCGCGAGACCTGGGTTCAATCCCAGGTCGCGTCATACCAAAGACTTTAAAAATGGTACTTGATACCTCCTTGCTTAACAAATCGTTGGAGTAGCTATTGAAAAGGGAGCCTTCTAGTCGCACTCGACTACGGTCGCCAACTTTACTTTTTTATCCCCCTATTTAATAATAATCTCTTACTTGCAAAGATTATATGGTTTCAAGTAATCTCATCCCATACAAATAGTTTTAAATCAGATATATTTGACTGGTTAGATTCTTCTGCCATTCCGAGTTAGAATGGATCTAGCTGAGATGACAATGAAGTCATTCTGGAGGTGCTTGCGGTGTAACTGTAATTGACGTTGGAAATGGAATCGGTGACCCGAGTTCAAATCCTGGATGAGGCTGTCAGCGTATCACTTTAAGTTAATTCCCTTGGGAAAGGCATGAATCCATCACTACTCCCATACCCACTATGAGTAAATAGTAGGGCAGATTAGGTTATTCAACCTCTCTAAACTAAATGATTGTAAAGCTCCGATTGGTGAATGAAACCTTTCAATTCAATCCAACTGTACTCCTCTTAATAATTTATCTTGTGTTGCATCCTGTCAGTAGCAAAGGGGTTGGGTAAATTCGCTCATACGCTCTTTAGGGATGCCGAAATGGTAACTCACCGAGTGGTGCTGTTTAGTCTCATTCTCATAACACCCCCCTTACTTTTGGAGGAGATTTAACTCTCACCAGAGGGATATATTCGGTGTATTCTAAACCCCATCGACAGCATGGCAAATAGATTATGGGACAACAACTACAAAAAACATATATACGTGTAGAGCCTACCAAAAAAGAATTCGACTGGTAGTCATGTAGATGCATGTCTACATCAGACGACCCCGCCATATTGAATTCCCATACGCGAAAGATGAGATTGATTTATTAAAGAAAAAAAGTATAGTATGTTAAGCCAAATTGAATGAAAAACTCGAGACGATGTCTCCGTCATTATATATCTGTCTGTTATAGGAAGACAAATTGTGTCCGTCTGTCCTTCGTGAGATCGCCTTAGAAACAGACATTTTCTTTTTTTTTTTTTATCTGTTTTTATCTTTTTTTAGATGCAAAGATGAAATATGATTTTTAAAAGACTGAAAATAACGAAGACAAAACAAAAGAGACAATAAAATGAAAAGTAAAATTAATATTTTATTCATTCTTAGGGTTTGATTGAAGTTTTATGCCTCTCACGAAACCAGAACATTTATTTTTCTTCATAAAGTACTTGAAGTCGAGTAAGTCTTCAGAAATGTTTAAAGTAAAGATTCCACACGTAAATATTAAATAGAAAAATAAAATAACTAGGATAGATAGATAGATAGATAGATTTTAACGCCTAACAAAATCATTAGGAATTGGATTTGAAAACGAGAAGTTGAATTACTAGTAATTTATTTTTTGTATTAGATTTCGCTTTTCACTAGATGAGAATTTTCAAACACCAATGGAAAGATTTTGAAACCCTGATAGATAGATAGATAGATAGATAGATAGATAGATTGCCTGAAAACCCACAAACCTAAAGCCAGGTAAAGAAACTGATGAAATTCGGAATGATTATTTAAAAGAAAAACTGTGAATCCTTCTTTTCATCAATGAGTAAATTTAACTTACACGGCGATCAACAATTTTGAAGTCTTAGTCAGAAACAATTGACTGCAAGCAACGATCGTTTGTTCAACAGACCGAGCAGTGTAACAAAAGGTGATATTGAAAGAAATTATTTAACTTCATTTTTCTATTAAAAGTTTTTTTTTAAATGTATTTTGTGGTTTCATGTCAGCAAGTACGAGCACGTTCAGGAGTGTTGGAGTAGAGGGTTTCGAAGAAAGCTAACTGAGAAAAAGACCAGTTCACATAAGAAAAAGGATAAAAGTCAGACACGTAGTCACAGAAAAATACAACTCACTTTATGATTGATATTGCAACTTCCCTTTAGACCGTTTTCAAAGACAGGGAGATGTAAAATGGTATTCTCGAGTCGATGAAAGAAATATCTATTGCTTGAAAAATCTTACCTCACACCATTCATGAGAGGGGGGGGTCGGCTTCACCAACTTCGAAATTTAGGTCGCTACTTGTCGCTTTAACAGTAGATTACGAACTGACCTATTTCACAAATACCACAACTCTCGTGGATGACAGTTTCTTGCACCTATCTCGAGAGTTTTCATGATTGACATAAGCTCATTCCAGAGACCGTTATATTGATTGTTAATCCCAGGGTGCTTCAGGAAACCAATAAAAACAAAAGGGCAGTGAATTCAAGAGAATCACTGCCAGAGACAGAGCTGAGAGGGAGGAGAGGAGTCTATTTTGAAAATACTTTCAAGCTTCTATTGGGAGAAGTTCTCCAAGTTATCGTTATAAAAATAGTAGTTCATTTTCGGAATTTTTCTTAGTAATATATGCAAGTCGACCTAAGAGTAATTCTTATTTCAGCTTGGTCACGATATCAGAGGTAGATGTTACTGATAAGGCAAACAACCATTTTTTGCCTTGTCATATATAGCGGTATTTGTCGGCTGTCCCATTAACCGGACGAGTGTGGCACCAGGCCTTTTTAAGGTGAGGCCGTTGCCCAGACACGCCTGGCGGCTACAAAAATGCCTCGTCGGCATTGCTAAAAAAGGGGCCCATCAGGCCCCAGGCTATAAACCTGACCTCTCCGAAAAGGGTTAAAGCCTGGGGGTACAGCCCCCTTTAGCTCGACGTATGTCCAGTGACGAAGCACACCCGACCAGATCCGTGCCGCTGACACCACGGCCGGCAGAAGTGTGTTTCATCAATTGGATTAGCTTTGTCATATATAGTAGCTGAGCTGCTATCTGTCAAAATGCCTTCAAGCATGAAAGCGTATATAAAGCCAAATGTATGTTATTAAATTCTCCATGCGACAAAATATAAGCATTCATCAACGCTCGTTGAACGCTTATATAAACCAAACATTGAATGTGGACACCGTGCAGCTGTGAATAATGCATTTGACAATAATGTGAGTGAAAAGGCACGTTCCGGGTAGACCTGCAACGAAATGAAGGTTGCCCCAATCTGCTCATCCTCACAAATTGATGGATTACGTTCCGGGTACGGTACACAGAATGTCGGCTTCAATGCGTTGGAAACGGTGGACGTTGTGATATCACAGTGTGCAAGTTGGTGTGGAGGGGTCCTAAAGAATGCTCCCACCAGAAGAGAAATACCACTGAATGTATATTTGCCAGAGCCTGTAGAAATATTACGTGTCCGAAAATGTCAGTTTCCTGGACTGCATCCCAGGCATCTCAAAAATAGGCTTGGTAGACCATATCGGTGATGTGAAAATTTTTACGAGTGAATTATGCTGGTTCTTTTTTGGTTTGATTTGGCTTGGTTTAGTTTGATTTAATGTGTTTTATGGCATATCGGCTCTCGTGGATTATTTAATGACAAATCCCATATATATATATATATTGTTGGATATCACCCACCTTTTTCCACACAATGAACTAGTCCATCTGCCATATATAGCAGTAGCTACTAATACCAGGGCAGACTAAAAGGTGCAGAGCAACTTCTTATAGGAATAGTATTAGAGCGTTGGAGACTGGAGATCGCACTAGATCACCTTACTTGCTTCCGTAATAACGGAAGCCAATACTATCGTTGGACTATATCTTTATTCTGTATTTACTAATCCTATGTTCTTGTCTACTAATAGTATCTCTATTGTATATACTTTTTCCTGAGAATATATCTCTATTTCCTCTCATATCGTGGTTTGTCCTTTATTTAATAATACAAGCGTTCACGAACCAGAACCCAACATATATATATATATATATGTAAGAAAACAGTTGGTGGGTAACATTATTTTGAAACCAGCCAGAGTTCATTTGTTTATACACAGTTTAAATGATTTCAAGTATTGCTCTCTCAGCACAATTGACCCTCAGACACCACCTTCTAGCACCTTCAAGATAAAATAGAGTTAGCTATTTGTTTACCCCAAGAATAGTTTGAAGAATACAATCGAACAATTATATAGGTGTTTTAGTAAAAATTTTTGCTTAGATGCGGTTCAAGGCCAAATGAATGGAGCACCTAATAAGATTCAAACTTATTCGTGAAGGTTTATGAGTCTAGCTTGCTAACTAGAAAAGGTAAAGGTTTGCAAGTCTAGCTTGCTAACCATTACACCACCTGTGGTGCTCCGAACAGTTATTTAGGTGCTAGGGCTTGACATGATCGGCTGATTGATCGGATAGGGCTTCTCTAAACCTCCTTTCTAGAGCAGTAACGACCAAAATAGAGTATTGCAAGCCACCTGACCATTGCAGTTATCAGGTTACGGACTGCTGAGCCTCCAGGATCTCGTCCTTAAGCTTTACGGGTCGTCACCCTTGACTAATAGGTAGCCTCGTTAAAGAGAGAAGGTCTTACCATTCTGCAGAGGTGCAGTCGGTGTATTCTACTGCTTCGGCTGGCGGGGCAGAGTTCTTGTCCATTGTCAACAAAATATATGGCTAATCATAATGACAGTATGGGAAAATAATCTTTCATAGCTGAAAACTTGCTCTGTTAAACTGCGTTATTATGTTTCATGTATCCTTCGCAGTTTCTGTAGAAAATCGAGGCTTGATCAAAAAGTATTGAGAATGAAGCCTCTTTTTTTAAGAAGAGGAATTATAAATTGAATTGCCATGACCAGAAAATCCGGCAAAAACTTGCGCGTGACATACGGAACCACAAGAGAGCGTTTTCAACCTTATTAGCTCTCATCAGCTGTGTATACCGTGATCTCACCCACTGGATATCGAAACTGGCCACAGAATGCAGAGCCGATTCGGTCCACGTTGCACACGAGCCATGCCAAATATAGTTAACTTGATGTGTCTTGTAAGTTATATCCGTACTGTTACAGAGGACAGTCACCTCCAGGGCTACGTCTTCTCTAGGGAGGGAGATCACGGTATACACTGAAGATGAGATCTAATAAGGTAGAAACAGCTGTTCAGCGGTTCCGTATGTCCTGTATTCAATTTATAATATAATTCCTCTGCTTAAAAAAGAAAATGCACATCTGCTTGCGTATCTCCAATCCTCTGGGTAAGACGTTGCCCTGGAGGAGACCGTGTCCTCTGTAAAGTGTACAGATGTAACTTACAAGACCCATTCAGGTTAATTGGTAGCGCAATTGCCATGACAGTTATTTTGACATGCCTTCTGCGCGATGTGGACCGGTGACTCAGTGGTAGAGTACTGTCTCATCATTCTGAGATCGCTGGTTCGATCACTAGTGGGGGATATCATGGTATACACTGCTGCAAGAAATCTAATAAGGTCGAAACAGCTGTCCAGTGGTTCTGTATGTCACACGCAAGTTTTTAGCCGGACTTTTTGGTCATCGTAATTCAATTTATAAATTGGAAATGTGAACACAGCTGAATAACTTATATAACCAAATGTAGCGGGAAAAGCAGTATATGATTGAATAATACTTTGATTTACAGATTTTATTTTTTTTAAATTGAGAGAAAAGTTTGCTGGGAAAAAAAAGAAGTTATAACGTTATAAAAATGTATCCAAACATAAGTTCAATTTAAGAAAAATTAACCAAGTTAAGATTAAATGCATTCTTAACAAAAAAGAATGTAGATTTTCTCTTAAAAGAAATAAGCCGAAAGATATTTGAGTCAGTAATAATTCCATACTGAAGAAATATCTATAGCTTCGCTTATTTATACTATTTGGGCCGGCTCAAAATTACATAAAAAAGTTGATGATTTATCTATAATTTTCATTAGTTAAAAAATGTATTTGAAATAATCTAGGCGGTAAAAGATTTTTTTACATTATTTTGGGTTTCGATCCTTAAATTTTTCGTAGCAAGTCAAATATTGTTTGTTGTCTGCGAGGTATCTCGAAATTTTAAAGCAAGCGTGAATGCGCCGATTGGCCGATATATACAAAAATAAAGATACAAAAATGATAGCTTTTTCGAGCCTATTTTTTTCTACAAAAATCAAAACTTTTTTTTTAGTATGGAAATAGATTAAGTTCCCATAAAAGAGTTGATAACTAGACAACAGTCTAAACTTTGTCTACACGAATCCGTGCTAATTTCCAATACTTTTTTGGTTAGCTCTCTCTTTTTTTTTTAGCAAAGTTTAGCAAAACAAAGGATTTTGCCTCATGCAGGATACGCCACAAAGTTAATTTTTTAAGTGGGTTAAAGCTGGTGTGAATTCCAAGCTTTCTTTCTCCTAGACTGGTTTCAATACCAATTCTGAAGAACTGAATCTACACTACTACTGATGGGGGAAAAGGGGAGAAGAGATGCGAACGTATCTTTTCCGAGGGGATTAACAGACTCATCCAGGATTTGAACACCAATCGCGGAGTCGATAATCGTAACACCACGAGCGCCTTAACGGGATTGTATCCGTGCAGCAACCCTCATACTCACGACAACTTGCTCTCGAGCGACTTTCTTGTTTCTCAAAGCAACGATTTGAGGACAATAAGTGAAATGCGACAACACAGCTTCACACAACATTATAAGAGGCATTATTTGCCAAATGGCATATCAATCTTCGCGAGTTGAGGCCAAAGCCATTATTGCAGAATACTACTTAACCCATGGTTGGTAGGGGATAAAGGGGTTTAGAATGTGCCCGTGGTGTAATGGTTATCGTCGTAGGAAATGGACACGGCGACACGAGTTCAAATCCTGGACGAGACCGATTGCATTTCACATAGAACTAATACCCTAGGGAAAGGTATGAATCCAATTATTCTCCCTCCAGCTATGAGTAAATAGTAGGGCAGACTGTGTTCTTCAGCCTTGGTTGGTGAGGCAACTAGTCTAGAAGGAAAACTCTGAATTCAAACCTGTTAAACTCCGCTTAAAAATTGACCTTGTGTCATATCCTGTCCGAGCAAAGGGGTTGGTAAAATAGGATAAAGGGGTTTATACCTTTCCAAGATTATTAGTCCTTAAAAGAACTTAATAGTACGGCTGGAGTTCGAACTCGCTTATTTGGAGGCCGCAGTTCAGCCATTGCGCAACGGGGACTTCCCCAAGAGGAATTATGGGGGTGCTGTCACGAATAGAAAACTCGATGGAATAAACATGTCGCTTGCCAAGAGAGCTATTTCGAAAAAGAAAGTTTTATTTATTGGTTCATTTCTATCTTAGTAAATACTGATTTAATCTCAGTACTTTTTTTTAATACACTTACTCTTTGAAAATAGTTTCAGCGTGTTTCTCATGATCATACTAAATGTTAGAGACGACCACTTAAGAAGCCATCTTCAGTTTTTCCCCGAGATGTTAAATTTCTATTGACGCCCATTGGCGCTACAATTACCAGAAAGAATTGAGTTAAATTAGAAGTACAATAATAACATTGTCTAAATATTCGAATCGAATATTAAAATCTGGTATTGCAATCTCAGACAATAACGGTGGCTATGTCTCGCTTTAGCTTCTAACACAAACGATAGATAGATAGAGAGAGAGAGAGAGAGAGAGAGAGAGAGAGAGAGAGAGAGAGAGAGAGAGAGAGAGAGAGATTAAAACAAGAAGGTATCCACTTAGAGGAGAGCGGCAGCTTGGATCGTTTTAGAATAAATATTGATCCACACTTAGGTTTTACAAAAGACAAACAGTAATTTGATCCATTGAAGCCACGTTTACAGAAAGTAATAAAGACGGGAACGGTGTTGCTATAGTAACTGCACAAATGACTAGTCTCTTAATCTAGATAAAAGGCTGCACTTCAAGCACCGAATTTCGAAGTCTCTCCTTTTATTTGGCCTCTTTGAAATGGTAACTTACAACCATATATGCGATTTCTGTATGGCCGGAAACAAAGTTTCAACTTAACGATTTATAGGGGCACTTGTGACGTATTTGTTATCATCGGAGAAAATTCTAGACGACTGATCGATTAATTGATTGATTTTAACGGCGTGTCAACCCGTCTCGGGCTATTTTATGCCTAGAGGTTAGGGAATTATGTTCATTGTACATTTCTACTTACATTTTTGTGTAGTTGCTTGTTAAATTTTTTGGCACAGTTATATGATATCAAGTATTCCTATCTAATAAAATAATTTGTGTACATTCATATGATTTCAAGTATTCCTATCTAACGCTAATAATTATATGGTTTCAAGTAATTATTTCTATTTAACCATAATCTTTCGTTTGCACACAATGATATGGTTCCAAATAACTAATAATAATCCTTAATAAACAATTGGCGCTTCAAGTAATTATTCTTAATGCAAATAATCTATCCACAGTTATATGGTTTCAAGTATTCCCATCGAATACGAAAAATTTTCAAACAGATCTATTTGACCCACAGATGGGACCTTAAAAGATACTGGTACTCTGGGTCAAAGTGGATCCAAGAGTAATGGAAATAAACCGCTACTCCACATTCTTCTGACATTTTCAGTCAGGATGAAGCACCGGTTCGCGCTAAATTCCCGAAGTTAAGCAGTTCAAAGCAGAGATGGTGACAATTTAGTAACTGTAGGTATTATAAGCAGCTTGAGACCCATGCTTGACACCTCACGTAGTGTAATGGTAAACAAGCCCGGCTTGCAAATGCTTTAATAGATGTGTCAAGAGCTTTTCCTCCTTAGCACTCAACTTATGAGGAAACATCTTGCTACCAGGTGGGTAACTCCTGATAAATGTAAAGTTCGCTCCTTTTACTCGATCGACTGGGAAATTCTTTTTGTGGGGCCGGTCCAAAGAACATGTAACATTTTAAATAAACCTGAGTTTATTTAGACCCTTCACGTGATATTTATCGGGCAAGCAGTTCTACGCCGATGGCGCTGTTGTTACCGAGATTCAAGTGTGGCTCTCGACATCAAGTAAATTATTGTACACCGATGAGACAAGACGATGAATCTCTTAGAATTTATTAATAACTGATTGGTTGATTGATTGATTTTAACGGCTTGTCAAACTGTACGTGGTTATTTTATACCTACAGGTTTGAGAATGGTTTTCATAGTATATTCAAATTTACAGATGTTTCTTAAGAGTTTTTATTTTTATTTTAAATTTATTTATTCATTTAGTTTTTGGCACATGGTACTATCAAATACAAATAATTTTCTAATAGATCTATTTGACCCCAAGAAAGTATTCTAAAGGGTACTTCTCTCCGGATTGGGGTGGAGCTAGGAGAAATGGTAATAAATGTGAACTTCACGCACACTAGATCTCCATAATTTGTGCTACCACTATCTAATATAGTTTAATGTCATACCCAGGACTCTCCTTTTCTTATAGGGAAGGGATCTTACCCCTCTGCAGATGATACAGTGCGATTAGAATTTATTAAACATTGCTTACTCAGGTGCATAGGCCTCAGGTTGTCATTTTCTAAAATTAGATTAGTTTACGACAAACCCAGAAATATAGAGCATTGATTTAGAATCGAATTTGCAAACAATTGTTTGCTGGCCATTACACAACACGAGGTACCAAACATGGGTCTCAGGTTGCTTATAATACCTGCTGTTACTAGATTGTCACCCATCTGAGCATTGAACTGCTTAACTTCGGATATTTAGCGGGAACCGGTGCTTCAGGCTGACTTAATCATGATCCGTCTCGAAGTGTACGTTTGCTTTACATATTTAATTCGTGTGAGCTAAATACTGTAGCCAAAAATCTGCAAATTAGTCGAATTATACCTCTGCATTTACCATATCTGCTGTTTAAGTTGCATTGTGAAACAAACAATGTTTTTTGTACACGGGCCAAATAAGCGAGTAAAAATGCAGACATTTACCAGGTCACAACTATGGTTGGTTGGTTGGTTGGTTTTAAGGCATATCAACCCTTGTTGGGTTTTTTTAATTCCAGAGTTAGTTTCTTTTTCAAGCAATTATTTTGTTTCAAGTAACTAATGATGATCGATTATAGCTTCAAGTAACAATTCTTTATTCGAATAATTTGTACACAGTTATCATGTTTAAAGTAACTTCCTATTTGATAATAATCATTTGTACTCACTCAGTTATATGGTTTCAGTTATTCCAATCTAATACAAATAATTTTCAAGCAGATCTACCAGACCCATAGTTCTTACCAAGTATTTATTTACACAACCCCTTCAACTCGAGCAGAGTGTGACACAAGATCAATTTTTTAGCGGAGTAAAGCTGGTTTGAATTTTGTTTTTCATCTCCTCGAGTGGTTGCTTAATCAATACTAAAGAACTCAGTCTTTTCTACTATTTACCTATAACCAAGGGAGGGATGGATCCATGCCTTACTCGATGTGCATTCGTGCAAAGCGAAACGCAAACAGTCTCCAGGATTTGTGCTCGCGTGGCCGATTCCATTCCTCACCACGGTAACCGTTACTAACCAGACTTTAATAATCTGAGTTAGAGTGGTCTTGGAAGTACTGGCAACTCAGGGGTATTTCCATAATACCCAAAGTTCTAGAACTAGAGCTCCCCACCAGATGTGCTATAGCCAGGTCATCTTTTTTGTGAAAAAGGGTTATCACCATTCTGCAGGAAATGCATTTTGAGTTTTCTAAGCTCAGGTCAAATATGATACTATATAAAATAATTTCTTCTTCCGAAAGGCAAGGAATAGCGTAAATTGTGGCGTACATGTCGATCGGTCATGTAAGTTGACTTCAAGATTCTTTGCTCAAAATTCTGAGTTAGATCTATTCCTGTTATATAGGTCGACCTCCAAATATACACTAGGCTACAAAACTTACTCTGTAGGTCTGAATGAGTATAGGTTATGAAAAACTGCGGCTAAAAATATAAGTTTATCGGAGTTTACATTTTTAAATGTATATGAGTCAATAATTTTAAAATTACAATTCGATATCTAAGAATCAAGATTTTATTCATCAAAAACAGAATCTTCAAGTAACCTTTATTTAAAATGTTGAACTATATAAATCCATGTTATAACGCTAATGTGTGCATATTCAATAAACAACCATTATGTCTATTTAAACTGCCATTACACTAATTAGTGTACGTAATTTTTCTCTGAAATCAAAATTATATCAGCCATATAAGAAACATGTAAATCATACACATTAGAGCTTATACTCATATGAATTCACTATTTATTACACAATCAAGAAATTACGCAGATAAACAAGATGCCGTAGTTTTCTGACAAGACAGCTAAATGCTGTGATGTTCCGGCGTCTACCGTCAGTGCATCAGCTGTTGAAAATGACTTATGATATAAAAGCAAAGATGGCGATCTTAGTTGAGGGCGACCAGAAGGCTCTCTTTTCAATAGCTGCTACACCGAGGTGTAGCAAAGGACGCTACTCCTTTCCCTGGATTGATCCACTTTACCCTTGATACGTATCTTATATTGTTGAGTGTTAAGCAAGAGGGTATCAAGTACCATTTTTAAAGTCCTTGGTATGACGCAACCTGGGATTGAACCCAGGTCTCCCGGGCCATTGGCGAACACTCTATCCACTAGGCCAAATACTTGATTTGTATTACAGTCTTATTATTTTGTATTAATTTCTGTGTTACTCTATTAAATATGTTCACCAAATACGAGTTTAAGTTAGGAATGTTTGTGGCAGTCAGCTGGAGTTACGATAAGGGGTGTTTATCGATTGATCGGAGTACAGTTCTCCTGGTTGAGCACTCTACGGTATGGATTTTAGCTTTGCTATATAAGTCAATCTCTAGTCTTTTATAGATTTTTTTTCAAGCTTAGAATATGGACTAATACGACGCCATTTGAAGTGTTTTAAAAAGTTGGTTAAAAACATTTAATAAATCTGCTAATGAAAATCATTGGGACTTTTATTCAAATCAAACTGAACCTTAGTTCCGTTCGTATTTCAAAAATGAGCTTAGACAGATGCATAAAATTTTATGTACTTATATTTGTATTGCTATACGCAAGCATTTAAATACTGAACAACTTCCTGTAAGGGAGGTCATTCATGACCGGAAATTGAGATATAATTCTCGACAAAAAGGAAAGAAAAAACATCTTTGTGAGTTTCCGGACGAAGCATTAAATAACTGTTCGTATGATCCTGCGTGTTAGTAGATAATCATCTCCTTTTCCAAACTATGGCGACCTTGAAAAGCAAAAATGACGTATTAAGTTCGACTATATAATCATATTTACTAGCTGAAACACCGTTCTTCAGACGGGATTTTAAATAACATTCTCTGACATTAATTTGTTTTTCACTTATGTGTCCAAACTAGTGTCCACGTCGTGTTTATTATTAACCCTTTCATAATATTTCGTCTATTTTCACGTACGTCCTTTTTCAGTTGTTGGAGTCGGCAAACTTCAGGGAATTTTGATCCTTGAGGAGTAGATTATTTTCAATTCACATATTTAAAGGATATATTTATTCTTCCTTGTCTGCTTGACCAGTCGACCACGCATGTAGAGTGTTCTAATTCCAGTCTCTATGCTAAGAAAATACCTCGTATCAATTAATTCTACCTGGTTGATTTGTTCTTTTGATATCGATTGTCTGTCTAACAAGTCAAACCACGTAGATAGAGTGTTCTAATTCCAGTCTCCATGCTAAGAAAATACCTCGTATCAATTAATTCTACCTGGTTGATTTGTTCTTTTGATATCGATTGTCTGTCTAACAAGTCATACCACGTGGGTAGAGTGTTCTAATTCCAGTCTCCGTGCTAAGAAAATACCTCGTATCAATTAATTCTACCTGGTTGATTTGTTCTTTTGATATTGTTTATCTGTCTGACAAATATTGACTTGTCATACATACACTACCACGTGGATAGAGTGTTCTAATTCCAGTCTCCACGCTAAGAAAATACCTCGTATCAATTAATTCTAACTGGTTGATTTGTTCTTTTGATATCGATTGTCTGTCTAACAAGTCATACCACGTGGGTAGAGTGTTCTAATTCCAATCTCCATGCTAAGAAAATACCTCGTATCAATTAATTCTACCTGGTTGATTTGTTCTTTTGATATTGTTTATCTGTCTGACAAATATTGACTTGTCATACATACACTACCACGTGGATAGAGTGTTCTAATTCCAGTCTCCATGCTAAGAAAATACCTCGTATCAATTAATTCTACCTGGTTGATTTGTTCTTTTGATATTGTTTATCTGTCTGACAAATATTGACTTGTCATACATACACTACCACGTGGATAGAGTGTTCTAATTCCATTCTCCATGCTAAGAAAATACCTCGTATCAATTAATTCTACCTGGTTGATTTGTTCTTTTGATATTGCTTATCTGTCTGACAAATATTGACTTGTCATACATACACTACCAGGTGTGTAGAGTGTTCTAATTCCAGTCTCCATGCTAAGAAAATACCTCGTATCAATTAATTCTACCTGGTTGATTTGTTCTTTTGATATTGCTTATCTGTCTGACAAATATTGACTTGTCATACATACACTACCAGGTGTGTAGAGTGTTCTAATTCCAGTCTCCATGCTAAGAAAATACCTCGTATCAATTAATTCTACCTGGTTGATTTGTTCTTTTGATATTGCTTATCTGTCTGACAAATATTGACTTGTCATACATACACTACCAGGTGTGTAGAGTGTTCTAATTCCAGTCTCCATGCTAAGAAAATACCTCGTATCAATTAATTCTACCTGGTTGATTTGTTCTTTTGATATCGATTGTCTGTCTAACAAGTCATACCACGTGGGTAGAGTGTTCTAATTCCAATCTCCATGCTAAGAAAATACCTCGTATCAATTAATTCTACCTGGTTGATTTGTTCTTTTGATATTGCTCATCTGTCTGACAAATATTGACTTGTTATACATACACTACCACGTGGATAGAGTGTTCTAATTCCGATATCCATTCTAATTCCACTGTTCATGCTTAGACAATATCTTGTATGCAGTTGAGTTCTCCGAATCAATTCGCCCTTAAAATAACACTTGCTTGTATCTTCTGCTAAACCCAAATATATGACTATTCATGAGAGCGACATAAGTCTAAATACATCAGTGAATATTAATGATAATTCAACCACCGAGAAATTTGAGAAAATGGCTATAGATTTATCCACTCCACATTTTTGCTACAACAATAGACAGAGCTACATCCAGGAATTATTTTTATGACTTCTAATTTATAGATATTGTTAATAAGTTAGCATTTATGCCTCCAGCCCTGGTTGTCTAATGATCGTAAAATAAAAGCAAAGGCAACACAATTTTTAAGCATTGATTTTCCAGCGACTAACATAAATTGACTGGAAAAAATCAAGGAAAAATGTCATTAATGTTGGTTTCTGGCTTAGGAAAAAAGTCAAGGTAAAATATTATAATATTGGTTTCTGACTTACAATAAAAGTCGTGGAAAATATCTCATAATGTTGGATTCCGGCTAAAAAAAAAAAACAGGGAAAAAATGTCATAAGAATAAATGTCAAGGAAAATATGTCATTATGAATAAAAGTTATGGAAAAAAATGTCATAATCTTGGTTTCCGGATAAGGATGAAAAACAAGGAAAAATGTCATAATGTAGGATTCCTGTTAAAGATAAGAGTCATGGAAAAATGTCATAATATTGGTTTCTGGCAAAGGTTAAAAGTCAAGGAAAAAATGTCATAAAGTTGTTTTAGGGATAAAACATTTTCAGCTATATTTATACATTACATGGTTAAACAAAAAGATCAAGATTCAGTTTAGTTACCCTGACTTATACAAAATATGAGATTATTTTATAATCATAATTAATTGTAAAACGAGACCTTTACTGAAAACATTTTTTAATTTGCGTTTTTCAAAAACTAATATGCTAAAAAACGGTCTAGATTACCATGAGTAACCACGGCAAATTGGGGGATAATAATAGCGCAAGCCGTTCTTAAGTTATGCAATGACAGAAACAGACAAAAAAATAATGAATTATTGCAACATGAGGATTAACTTTATGTGATTGATTTGCATGATTTAGCATTAATTCTTATCATGGCCTTTGTTGCAATAGAAGAATGTTGCTCCATAGATATCAAACACATTACTGGCTTTAGATTCAGGCTAAATAATAAAAGATAAAGTCAAATAAGAAGGTGTTTGATTGTTAGAGAACAACTCTTATTCTACTCTGAGAGCTGAGAAACGACACAGAGGCAGAAGAGGTAAAGAAGCAAGACTGATCCGAAATGGAAGAGCCAGAAAACGATATTCTGATCCGAGACAAAAGAGCTGGGAAACAACACTCTGATCTGAGATTTTAAAAAACCCAACAAAAAAAAAAAAAAAAAAACACCCAGATACGATACTCTGATCCGAGAAAGAACAGTAAAGAAACGACACTTTGATCTATTGTAAAAAATAAAAAAAGCCGGAAAACGACACTCTGATCCGAGGCAGAAGAGAAGCAACACTTTAATCCGAAACAGAAGAGCTAGGAAATGACTCTCTGATCTAAGACATTCTGATCTGAGGTAAAAATTTAAAAAAAGAATTTTAATCGTTAAAAAAAGCAAGGAAACGACTCTCTGATGAGAAACAGAAGAGCCGAATAGCGACACCCTGATCTATGATGGAAGAGCTGGGAAACAGCACAAAAATTCCGCGAAACTCTGATCTGAGATTTAAAAAAAAAGCTAGGAAATGACACTCTGATCAAAGGCAGTAGAACTGGAAAATGACGCTCTGATCTCAAGTAAAAAAACCGGGAAATGACACTCTGATCCAAAACAGTAGAGCCAAGTAGCGACACTTTGATCCAAGACAGAAGAGCCGAGTAGCGAGACTTTGATCCGAGACAGGAGAGCCGAGTAGCGACACTCTAAACCGAGACAAAAAAGCCGATTAGAGACAATATGACTCGAGACAGAAGAGCTGATTAGAGACAATATGACCCGAGACAGAAGAGCCGAGTAGCGACATTATGTTCCATGACAGAAGAGCCGGAAACTAACAATCTGAATCCGAGGTAGAAGAGCCAGAAAGTGACTCTGAATCGAGACAAAAGAGCCAGCATACAACATTAATCCGAAATAGAAAAGTCGGGTAGTGACACTTTAATCTCTAGACAGAAGAGCTGAGTAATGACACTCTGATCTAAAGACAGAAGAGCCGGAAAACGACACAAAAGCTGAAGTACAACTCTCTAATCCAAAGTTACAAAAGACCGAGTAACTTAGCACTCTCCAGAGTTGCAGAATTGCAGTCTCATCACCGGAAGCAGTTTAGTGTTATACTCATAACATGAAACAAGTTAAGAATGATTAAAAAGTTTAGAAAGAAATATACTTCATGTTTGTCTTATCACTTATTTCCCATTATATATCAATCAGATTGAACAAGGTGATCAAACCATTACAATGATTTTAATTCTCACTGGGTACCTAGCGCTACAACTAAGTTGTACGATTAGTGATGACTTGCAGCAACGTAGCTTCCAAATAATTATTGTAAGGTGTTGAAGACTTCCACTCCGCATTTCTAGTCAGGGACAAATAATTCAATTTAAATCCTTCCCTGAGACTCTGTAAGTATAGATGTTAAACGTGGAGTGTTTGGTCGTCAATAGAGAGGTGAGTAGTACCCTTGGAGTAGTGGCTAAATTGTTGAACTGCGAAAATAATTCTAAGCAAGTTCGAACTCTAGTCGAACTCACATTCGAACGATTGCTCTTGCGAAAGGTAAAAATCCAATTATTTCCCTAGCAATGGGTTAAAACGCATGACTACTGTCTTTCTACAAGGATGGCTTTGATATTAAATAACCCACAAAGGTTGATATGCCATTTAACAAAGAAACGGAAACCGTCTATTGAGAACAGAAAAACAATCTCTTTACAATTATTGGCATAGGTTTATTTTATTCGGTTGATTCTAATTGTTCTTTTTCAGAAGACAGGAGGAGGGGGTAAGTTTTTCTTTCATTTCGGGATACCATTGACTGATCGAATTCTTTTTTTTTTTTCAAAATGGGAGCGTCTGCTTGCTTTCAAAGTCTACAGCATCTAATTCTATTAGTATGGAGAAAACACGAATTCTTTGAAAGAACGTTAGAGAAATAAAAAGAAAAAAAGCATTGACATGACGTCACATTTTGAATCGCTCTGCCTCACAGAGCGTATTGAATTGATAGTAAGAATTCATGATTTCCATTTGGCCTATATTTTTCGACTAACGCTGCGACAAGGTATGAATTCATTCTTTCACTTGATGTCTTATATATATATATATATATATATATATATATATATATATATATATATATACGCAGGAGATGGGACATCAATAAGTCTATACAATGATCATCAAAAATTACTTTATACATGAAATAACTATTTTTATACATACTATCCTGTGTTGTTAATGCCCATAATTCAAAGGTGATTGTTAGATAGATGCAACTCTATGAAGAAAGCATTTAA
>OY757915.1:90014531-90032031 GCA_963585895.1 Sepioteuthis lessoniana | reverse complement strand
AATGATAAAAAAAAAAAGAGTCGGATGTTCTGAAACAACCAGAACAAAAACTTTAAAATTCAATTAAAAGATGTGCAAATGCAATCAAGTGCCGCTACTTAATGTTTCATTATAACACTGCAATAATCAAATAAGTTGGCCAACCGTAGCAGATGGCGACCAGAAGGCTCCTTTTTCAATTACTACTACACCGAAGTATAGAGAAAGGCGCTACTCCTTTCCTTGGACTGCACTTACCCTTGATCCGTACCTTTATAATGCCGAGTGTTAAGCAAGGCGGCATTAAGTACCATTTTTTGAGTCTTTGGTATGACTCGACCTGGGATTGAACCATGGTCTCCCGAGCCTTTGGCGAACACTCGAACTTATTATACCAATAGCAACCCATCTGCTTGGACAGGATTTAACAAGGTCAGTTTTCAAGTGGAGATAAGCTGGTCTGAATTCAGAATTTTCCTTCTCTTAGACTGGTTGCCCAACCAAGGCTACCAAACTTAGTCTACCCAATCAATAGCTGGGGAAAGAATAGATAGATTTATGTTTTTCACCATGGCATCGATGCAGAGTGAAACGAAAACAGCTTCGTCTAGTATTTTACTCGGCTCAACGATTACATTTTCTATGACGTTATCCATTTTCGTCTCGGATATATATATATTGTACCGGCTCATTGGCCTAGTGGGTAGAGTGTTCGCCAATGGTCCGGGAGACCTAGCTTCAATCTCAGGTCGCGTCATACCAAAGACTTTAAAAATGGTACGTGATACCGCCTTGCTTAACACTCAGCATTATAAGTTATGAATCAAGGGTAAACTGGATCAATTCAGGGAAATGAGTAGCTCCCTCCCCTACACCTCGGTGTAGTAGCTAGTGAAAAGGGAGCCTTCTGGTTGCCCTCGACTACGGTCGCCAACTTATATATATTCATAAGAAAAATTGACGATCGTAATCGTGGGTGATCCGAAGGTTCCCTTTTCAATAGCTACTAGACTGAGGTGTAGGGGAAGGCGCTACTCCTGTCCCTGGATTGCTCCACTCACCCTTGATCAATACCTCATAATGGTGAGTGTTAAGCAAGCAGGCATAAAGTACCATTTTTTGAGTCTTTTGTATGACTCGACCTGGGATTGGACTTCATTGATGAACTCTGTAACCATTATGCCAATTTGGTCTTTAGCACAGTTCTCAAAGGATCATTTTTCACTCACTCGTGTATTATCATTATAATCATTTTACTCATTTGAGAGTTTTTCACACCAGCGTTAGCTGATGGCTTTTCACTGGAATCTGAGAGACAGCGAGTCTCTTAAAGTCTCCTGCATTTTTATCATTAAGGGTTTTCGGGCTTTTGTCTTTATCTTTATTGTTATTTCCACAAAGTTTTGATCAATATGTCCTCCGGCCTTCTTCAGGTGTTTGTCGAACTCGGGAACCTTCACGGAACTTCGAACTACGTTCTTTATTGAATCTACGGGGGTTGCCTGTTCTGATTCCGTTAGCCATAACCGGGTACAAGTGTTAAGTATTCCTGTATTGTTACTCGCCTGCAGTCAGGATTGAACCTGCAACCGCCCGATGATTGTCTCCTTAGAAGCTTAGGAAACCAACGCCTATAACCGTTACGCTATGTGTCCTGCTTTTGGGACTATTCCAAACGCACCAACCACAATTGGTATCAACGGCACCCTGGTGTTTCACAGTTCCTTTTGTTCTCTAGCAAGGTTAAGGTATTTCTCTAACTTTTCGCTTTCTTTTATTTTCATTCAGTGAACAGTAAAATCTACTAGACAGCAAGTTCTTTTTTCTTATTGATTAAACTAGGTCTGGTCCTCTTGCCGTGGTTAGATCTGTCTGTATCTCAGAATACCAGAGAATTTTGTTCTCTGGTATGGATTCTTGTTTGTGCATATACCATTTGTTAGTATAGTCAAATTTCAATCTCTTACACAATTCCCAGTGGATCACTTTCCCCACCCAATCGCGCCTAGTTTTGTACACTTTTTATGCAAGTTTACATGCAAGTTTACAATTATTTTACTTCTTTTTTATTATTATTGATTGGTTTAGCAGATGAATTTCTCCCTACTCTGTTGTATAGTATACTGTGTCGTTATTAACAACGAGGAACATGTATGTATATAAAATATAAGATTATATTTTTATTTTGGGCAGTGATACTTGTACGGAGAAGAAAAGCAATCGCAGAAAGTTCGCGCACACGAAGGAGTTTTCGGGAGACGGAAGAGCCAGTGAACAACTGACTTTAGCCGAAATTCGGGAACTTACATAGTCTACAACTCTCACGTGACCAGCAGCAATTCCTCTTTTTCGTTAACTATGGTTACGCCCACATCTCACTTCTTTGCTTTCCATTGGTTATGTGTCTGCTTCCCATTGGCTCCTTGCCCGAGCCCGGTTCTGTGGACGTACGCATCTGCCACCATCACCGAATTCAACCACGTCCACAGGTCAAGGTGATATTCCGATATCTTCGACTGGATGCACCTGTTTCAACATCCACCGTATTCACAGCACCTGTGGGCATGGTAACATTTCGGCAATCACCTTGTTGATATTATCCTTGAGCGGATGCAGCTGTCTCAACATCCACTGATACACAGCAACTGTGGACATGATGGCATTTCGGTGATCACGCCGGTCTTATCAATCTATCTGTCAACAACATCCGCTGTATTCACACACGTCGGTCACGTTAATATATTACACACTCTACCTTGCAAGAGTCGTTGGGCTTTAAATGAGAAACCTTTCTTATATCCATATTCGGAAGTTGTGATTCGTGTACTGAAAGACCCTGAAGTTTTGACGGCAACTGGTACTAAAATGAACGTGTTTGATGGAGATGCATATTTCCTCATCATCTCTGGGGGCTTATTCTTGATCCTAGACTGATAGGACGGAAACACAGCGAGAAAATGTATTGTAGCAGGTGGAATCCAATATCAGTGACTTGAGAAAGCTAAATTTCAATTCAGCATTGCACTAAAATTCATTGCATATCATTGAAACCATTTTTGTTAGTATCTTACGGGTGCTTGTTACCGGACAAGATTGAACAGCCCTTTATCACCGGGGAATGGAAGACATTGCATCTTCTTCATTTCTGTTGAAATGGACTTCTAAACGTTAGAACCACTTAAAATACGTCTGACTGTTTCTCATGGTCTCGAAATTTCAACCGACGAAAATTCGTATCTCTCGAATGCCATGTGACTGTCTCTAGCCAATGAACGAATGTCTACTTGATTCCCGGGTCTGCTTTAACGGTGAATGAATTTTGGCCAGTCACCTACCAATTATTCCACCGCGGATTAAGAGTACCGAGAGTAGGAGAGGCTTATTACATCATAATTGTCAAACTTTTTTTAGATTATAGATAATACCAGGCCAGCCTTTTAACATTTTGTGAGGGGACAATGTCTGTGAGTTTATATCACGATATTTCAAATGCCGTATAGGGATATTCAGAGTGCAGCGAGCCCTTCGCAAATGCCGTATAGTGAGGTTCCGATTGCAGCTATCCCTTCGGAAGTGTATGAGCGAAGCGAGTCTGTCGCGAAGCGACTGAGCTGCCAACAGAGACTAATCAAATGCTACGCGCAGTGAATTCTCTAATATAAATGAAACCATAAAGACATCAAACCTACAAACAGACCTATTAACAGAATTTCTGTGGCTGTCGTCATGACGTTAATTCATTTTGGAATATCAGAGTCCAAATTAAGTACTATAAGACTATAAGATAATTGTCTGTGTTAAACTAAGCATGCCAAGAACTAGATAAATATAAAGAAAAAATTTAACAGATAATTACAAAATTAAACAAACATACATATACACACATACGCACACACATACACACACACACACACACATATATATATATATATATATATATATATAAGGTGTGCCCAAAACGTATCGGATTTGAAGCTGTACTTAACAAAACAGAAATGAACAAAGAATGAGAGATTCATTCTCTTCAAAATACAATATCTGACTGATGTAGTCAGCCAGGTTTTGATCCCAGCTTGAAGCATCTTGCATGTCTAGCCATACTGAAGACTTTTGATACAATGAAACCGTCTGTCTAAAGATGACTAAATATATATCATAGTTTTTTTCCCTTGCCATACCAATGGGTGAAACAGTCTTTAGTTCCTCAATTACTCCTCTGTGGGCAGCATGCAACACAAGGTCAATTCTTAAGTGGAATACAGTAGGTTTGAATTTAGTTTTCTTTTTAGACAGGTTGCTTTACCGAGGTTAAAGAGCCCAGTTTGCCTCACTATTTTTCCATAGCTGGAGGGAAGACAGATGGATTCACGCCTTTCCTCGGCACATTAGCACAAAGTGAAACACAAAGAGCTTTGTCCAGGATTTAAACTAAGGTTGCCGATTCCATTTCATATGGCAATAAATATTAATCATGGCTTGTGAGTGCGTGCGTGTGTGTGTGTGTGTGTGTGTGTGTGTGTGTGTGTGTGTGTGTGTGTGTGTGTGTGTGTGTGTGTCTATAAAATCATCCACAGACAGATCTGTTTTGTTCGATCAGAACTCATCAGTGTGGCTAGACATACTAGCTTCCCGTAGCTGGGACTGAAACCCGGTTGACTCAAACGCCAATCCAACCTTCTACCCCTTCATTGAATATATATATATATATATATATATATATATATATATATATATATTCAATGAAGACACTGGGATTTTACCCAACCCTTTCAATATGGACAGGATGTAACACAAGTTCAATTTGATTAGCAGAGTGAAGATGGTTTGAATTCAGAGTTCACATTAAATAAACTTATTCAAGCATGTTTATATTACTCGAGGCACCTCTGAAACTCTTTTAATTTTAAATGTTGTGAAGCTAACCAACTATGTTTCTTTAAATGTCTTTCACGTCTTCCAATCTCACTCATGGGCTAAATTTCCAGCATTGAGACTGAAGCTGAATTTACTAAGACATGAATAAACATTAAATGAAACGGTAATTTTCTTTAAAACAATCCCCTTGACTTTAATTGGAATCATTTTGAGATGAGGCTTCTTAATCTGAGAATTAATTCTTATTTATTGCGGACTTTTTGTCCTCATCTTGGTAGTTTTTGTGTTGTTTTTTCTTCTTCCGCTACGTTTCGGCCAAATTTCACCTCTGGCGTGGTACGATAGACAACAACTATGGAAGGCAGTAATTACTGGGGATACGGTTACAAGAGTCAGCATTCCTATCCGAGGTCACGGTAAATCACCTGAAGAAGGCCAGAGTTGAGATTTGGCCGAAACGTAGTGGAAGAAGAAAAAACAACACAAAAACTACCAAGATGAGGACAAAAAGTCCGCAATAAATAAAAATTAATTCTCAAATCCCCTTGACATTCAAAACGCTTATTTCAGGGAGTTTTCCTCTGGTCGGAGCACTTCTCTCTTGGTATGGTGAGGGGCATCACCAATTTTTTTTTTAAATTTCCAAATCTAACCCTTTGTACGGATTTTTAATCTAGGAACAAAAGTTTCCAATGAATAAAGGTCTGGAGTGTATGAATAGTACTGAACTTGAACAATTCTGTGCTTCGTCCCAAACAGCTGATCAAAAGTATCAAGACAGCTGATAAAAGCAAAAAAGAATTGGTACATGACTCATCTAGACAGCAGTAATGCCATACATTACAGATGATAAAAAGTATTTTTTTATTGTAAAAAATTTATTTTTCAACATAATCTCCTTCAGTGGAAAACTTAACGTAGATAAAACATGATAAAAAGAAAATCTCAACGGATAGCAATGTGTCAGAACGTAGACTAACTGATGTACTTTCATATACACACACTCACTTATATATATTCATAAATCTATTATATTTCCAATAACCCCCCCTCTCTCTCTCTCTCTCTCTCTCTCTCTCTCACTCTGGTATCCGGTAAGGTATAAAATGTAAGCAAAAGAACGCTACTACTTAATATCTTATAATTCCCAAGCCGACGTGGTACGTTTGTTGGCTGAGCGGTATGATACTAAGTCTAACGTAAAGTTGGACGGTTTTCGATCCCAGCTTCAAGCGTCCAACGTGTCTAGTTACAATAAAAAGTTGTGATACAACGAAACAGTCTGTCAGTGGATGACAATATATATATATATATACATATGTGTGTGTGTGTGTGTGTGTGAAATTAAGTTTTCTTATAAAAGCTATCTATGACATCTTACTAACACGAGTCAACCTTCATGCTTGGGGTTTAACTACATCGAACCGGTCCAAAGTATGTGATAAAACTGCCAGCCTCAAACATATTCTCACTGGATGCAAGTATGCGCCAAGAAGCTACTCATGGAGGCATAACGAAGTCCTTGAGATTTTTGTGAGACTTCCATTAAAGCTCTTAATAATATCACCAATAGAGCAACTCATTTCATTAAAGAAGGAAATATTTCGAAACATTCGCGTGAAAATATGCACTGATCATCATTGCTTGATGGCTACACAAACTGGCTCATTGGAACCGATTTATAAAATCATTTCGTATTTCCAAATGGCCCATTACATTTTTTAAAAAATTTCTTTATTGAGCTAATGGTCCCTTTTGAAGAAAATTTCGTCTGGGCACATCAGCGTAAGTTGGAAAAATATGAGAATCTGCGAGAACAATGAGTCAGAAATGGCTGGATAATCAATGTATTTCCTATCGAGGTTGGATGCCGAGGTTTCATTACCAACTCAACCTCCGCATCCTTGACTAATCTTGGACTTTCTCAATTAGACAAGAGGAAATACAAAAAAAAAAAAGATCCAAGATAAGGCTATGCCTGAACCCAGATTCATTCATCTGATGAAGGCTTTATTGGAAGCAATGCTGCTGAACAAACATTAGTTATTGTATAATACCTATATATATATATATATATATATATATATATATATATGTACTCACAGATACTCAACCATACAAATCAACATATACACACATGCACAGATACACAAATATACACAAATGCACACGGGGAAGACCGGGTTCTTTAGTTTTGATTAGGTAACCAGTCGAATCGAAAAACTCTAAATTCAAACCAGCTGTACTCCGCTAAAAGATTGACTTTGCGTTGTATTCAGCTCGTAGCGGAGGACTCGAGTAAATACAAAAACAAATACACGCACGCACACACATATATCTTAATACAGGGTGACCCCACCAAAAAAAAAAAACAGAACCCATAAACTTTTTTATTACTTCTACAAAAATGAAGCAAAATAATTATAATTTTGTACACTCGAACTTCTGGACATGTTGGTGAATAGTATGGTTCCAATTTTTCATGCACAGAATCTACTTCATATCCTGAAAAAAAGAAAAGGCTAGAATTAAATTTATGAATTTCAGTCAAAAATATATGGGTCACCCTGTATATATGCGAGACATGTTCACATATGCCCACTTGTGTGTGTGTGCGTGTGAATATATATGTAAATAAACATACTCACGGAAGTGAGAGTTCTCGTAGTGTAGTGGCTAACGTGCAAGACTGTGATATTGTTGTAAGCGAGTTCGAACTCCAGTCACGCTATTACGTTCTCTATCAGATTAATACCCTTGGAAAATGTATTAACACCCATAGCTGGAGGATATGGGGGTTTGTATATATGCAATTCCTTGAATACTGTTACAACTGTTCCTCTAAAAAGATAGTTTTGGCATTAAATAACTCATGAAGTTTGATATGCTATTAAGCAAAGAAAGCGAACCGATGTATGTATGTATATATATTTATATATCTGTATAGAAACTCACACGCACAATTCAACTTACGCACCGATGGAAAGACATGAGCACACACACATACGCACACACACATAGGAGGCAAGTCGTTAAATTTACGAGACTGTTGTCACAAACAATTTATTTCAATTCCAAACAGCAAACTACATAGTTTTCTCTTCAAAGTAATCCCCCTCGAGACTGATACACTTTCTCATCTCCTCTATCAAATTTTAGTGCACTGCTGGAAGGATTCTTCTGGGATGTCTTTCAGCTCCATCGTTACGACCATCTTGACGGACTCCACGTTTTCAAAATGAGTTCATTTGATAATCTCTTTGAGCTTGGGTAAAAGAAAAAAGTCACACAGAGAAAGATCAGATGATTAGGGTGGTAACTTCAGTACAGTAATGTTCCTCCCGACCAAGAACTGCTGGATGCTCGGGTGAGCTACTGCATTGTCGCGATGAAGCAACCACAAATTGTTCTATTACAACTCTCGTCTCTTCTTGCACCCTAAGAATATTTTTAAATATTAGAGGCATGAGATAGGAATGGAATTTGGGATTAAAAAATGTTCCATGCTTAGAATAGAAAATGGAAAAACAGAAGGACTAAAATTACACAATCAGGAAAGCATCGGAACACTTTGAGAGAAAGAAAACTACAGATGCCCGGTTGATTTCTTAATCCTATTTACCAACCCCTCCGCTCGGGTAGGATATGACACAAGGTCAATTCTTAAGCGGAGTTTAACAGGTTTAAATTCAGAGTTTTCCTTCTCCTAGACTAGTTGCCTTACCAAGGCTGAAGAACCCAGTCTGACCTACTATTTACCCATAGCTGGAGGGAGAATAATTGGATTCATACTTTTCCCAAGGGCATTAGTGCTACGTGAAATGCAATCAGTCTCGTCCAGGATTTGAACTTGTGTCGCCGTGTCCATTTCCTACGACGATAACCATTACACCACGGGCACCTCCCGTTAATTTCTTAATGGCATATCAACCTTTGTGGCTTATTGAATGCTAAAGCTATCCATGTAGAAGAACAGTGGTGGCACTATGTAATCAACAGCTGGAGTTATTACAGAGTTCATACCTTTCCTGAGGGTATCAGTCCAAAAGTGAACATAATAGTGCGACTGGAGTTCGAACTTACTTACTTCGAGACCGTAGTTCAGTACTTTAGCCATTACGCCGTGAGAATTTCTCCCTACAGATACCCGCGAATATTAGAAGTGGATACCATCAAGCAAACAGAAATGAAAGTAAAAGTAAGAAAAGAGTTAGCCAAAAAAGGTGAAAACGTCCTGAAACTAAAAACTGTGGCAGAAATTTCATTGAAAGAATTGATACCTGGATAATCTCCCTTGTAAGATAATCTGGGCCATTCTTAAAGTGGACAAGATAAAGAAAAACAGATGAACCGAAGAACAAAGAAATTAATTATGATGGACAAGTCATGAAACTCGGGGGTGGGAACATAGACAGACTCCATGTATCAAGAAAGAGGAAGAGGACTCACCTGTATTAAAGATTGCATATACCCAACAATGGACCGGTGCAACAATGGACCGGTGCAACAATGGACTGGTCCATTGGTCCAGTGGTAAGAGTGTTCACCAAAGGCCCGTGAAACTAGGGTACAATCCCAGGTCGAGTCATGCCAAAGACTCAAAAAATGGTACTTGATGCCGCCTTATATATGGATCAAGGGTAAAGTGGAACAATTAAGGGAAAGAAATAGCACCCTTCCCTACACCTAGGTATGTAGTAACTATTGAACTATGTAGTAACTAACGACTACGATCGTTAACTTCACTTTAGATGCAACGATTCAAGGATTCAAGGAAATTCCACACGTGATGATCTAGACATAACCAAAAAAGGAGAAACCTAAAGAAAGAACCTGAATCTCTTTTAATTGTAGCACAGAATAATATCATAAAAATCAATTACGTCCAAGAAAAATTGATAATACACAGAAGAATAGCAAGTGTATGCTATATGGTGACAGCGATGAAACAGTTAACCCCAAAAGGGAAAACAGTAAACCGAGACAATAGGAATACAAGACTAGGAATGACAGGGTGGGAAAGGTGATCCACTGAGAATTTTGCAAGATACTGAAATTTGATCATGTAGTGTACGTACAAAGCGGAATCTATCCTAGAAAATGAGACCCATAAAATTCACTGAAGCTTTGAGATTGAAATGGTTTATTAAATCCCAGCCGGAAGGCCTGAAGACCAGAAGACCAGATCCTAGTTTTAATTAACATGAAAAAAAGAACTTGCCAATTCAAGGATTTTGCTGTTCTAACGGAACACAGATTTAAAATTTAAAAAAAAAGGGAATGATAGACAAATATCTGAACCTTGCCAGAAATGATAAACAAATATCTGGATCTTGCCAGAAAGCTGAAAAGGCTTTGGAACATGAGGGTGACGGTAATACCAAATTTAAGTTCGTGTTCTTGGAACGGGTTCCAAAAGTCTGAAAAAGAGATTGGGAGAAATTGGGATCATAGGGAAAATCGAGACCATCTAGACTGCAGCACTGTTGAAATCAGCTATGGTATATAAAAGAGTCTTGGATATCTGAGAAGATTTGTTGTCATTCAGTTTTCAATAAAAAGAAAAACAACACACAAATTGAAACTTGTATGAAAAAATAACAGAAAATGAAAATAGATGAGCGACTGTAACAAACTAGCGAAAATGGAGTATAAGACTAGACACGATTGAGTGGGGAAGGTGATCCACTGAGAATTATGTAAGAAGCAAATGGTATATGCACAAACCAGAATCCATCCTCGAGAATGAGACGCACAAAATTCTCTGGGAATTAGGAATAAAAAAAACACATCTTTCTTAATCCCGGACAGCAGACCAGACCAAGTGATAATTAAAAACAAAGAAAGAAAACTTCCCGTAGAGAGTACTTTGCCGTTCCAGAGGACCACTGAGCGAAAATCAATGAAAACAAAGGGACAGACAAATATTTGGACCTAGTCAGAGAACTAAAAAAGCTGGGGAACATCAAGGTGACGGTGATGCCTATAGAATTGGCCTGGTTGGAACCGTTACTAAAGGCTTGGTAAAGAGGCTGGAAAAGTTGAAAATCTGAGGAATCGAGACCATCTAAACTCCAGCTTTACTAAGATCGGCCAGAATACTGAAGAGAATTTTGGAGACCTGAGGAGACTTGCTGTCGCTCATTCTCTTCTTACGCTGGTTTGATGAATTGTCACGGAGTGAAATAATAATAACAACGACAACAATAAAAATGATAATAATAATAATAATAGACATTTGATTTCCATATTGGTCATACGAACGTAACCCTCACCTTTAGATTAACATGCCACTTTCATGATCTTACACCATTCTTAAAGATATCAGTTACCGCATCATATCAAATCATTACACTCCAAGCAATACTCGACAGTAATTAGATGTTAACAAAGAAATATTATATAACACTATTTACAAAAAGTATCTTAATGCTAGAAACTATCCTTATAAAGACGATACAATCTGCATCGAACAAAAAATGTTTTCCCAGAGAACAGGGTTGGGGGACTTAAAAATTCATCTAACAGAATAACTCTCTCCTAAGGCGAACGTAGTCATGTGCGTTTTCAAGAACCTTTTTTTAGACATTTACATACATGACGTCATCATCACGTGATAAAAAAAACTCATTAAAAATTCACATCGTTTTTTCATGATACCGATTTTTTTTAATATATATTCTGAATACAATATAACAATTTACATAATGGATAATAATAACAAACGATGGGTCAAATTACTCGAACAACAACTTGAAAAATACTTTGACCAGTTTTTAAAGAGCCTAGATCGACATTTGAGATATTCTACCCCAACATGTTTCGACAGTTAAATCACAAAAAAAAAATAACTGTATAAATAAACATTGAGAGTCATATTTAATGAAACATATCTAAATGAGAGTCGACTACCAAAATACACATACACACACACACAGAGACACACACACACACACATATATATATATATATATATATATATATATATATATACGTAATTATGAGTTGATTTGATTTGGTTTTGGTTTCTTTGTTTTATGGCATACAAACCTTTGTAGGCGATTTAATGCCAAATCCATCTTTGCCGAAGAACAATTGAGATGCCATATAGCCCATAGCCTGGGAATGAGAGTGCATATATATATGTATATATATATATATGTATATATGCATTTCTTTTATCATTATATATATATATATATATAGCTTGTTTTTCGTCGATACGATCATCGGAGGAAGAGCCAAGAAACTGACAATCACCAAGGAACTCCGTGTCTACGCAATTCAAAGTTAAGTCTCTCTCTCTCTCTCTCTTTCTCTCTTTCTCTCTCTGTCTATATATATACATATATATATACATAAGAAAAAAAGAAGAAAAAAACGATATATGAACAAATAATTGTTTCAAAAAAAAAAGTCAGATAAAAAAAGTGCTCGAATACCAAGGAGGAAAGCAGACTAAAAACTAAAATAAGCTTACCTAACATTTGACAACTCTTAGTGACATTTTCATGTGTTGATTAACAATGAATAACATAATCATCAGACAGGTAGTTGGGAAGAATATATATATATATATATATATATAATGTAGTCTTTTATATATATATATATATATATATATATATATATATATATATATATATATATAAGACTACATTATATCTATAATGTAGTCTTTTATATTTATGAATAAAGTTTGCTCAATATCGGTAATTGAGCATACGTAGATTTCATCATCAGATAAAAAACTCCAAATCTGAAAATCCCGTAAGCACCGTTGAATCTGTCCCAACTATTCTAACACACACACACATTCGCACACACACACACACACACACACACATATATATATATATATATATATATATATATATATATATATATATAACATAAAAAGTGGTCTATGATAGCATCAAGGGAGCAAGAAATTCATCAAGAGCTCAGCCACAAAAGAAAAAACAATGATTGTTCCAGCACTGACAACTGGATTCAAAATGAGTGAACCAAGCTAGAAAGTGGTCCAGCTATCAGAACAGGAAATTCATTTACCTTTTTTCTCTTTGGACTTCTGTACTACGTGTAAAAACGCTGACCGCAACCCCTCTAGCATCTATGGAAATGATATGGATCCCTAAGATATTGGGCTCTTGAGAAATCGAGCAGTTTAGAATGATTTCACAACTCTACACAAAGTGTAAGATCTAAGCTAAAAAATTTTGCGATAACCTTCCAGTCAAGTTTCCAGTTGAGGAATAATTACATCGAGTGGTCGATGAAGGACTGTATTCAAAGAACACTTGGATGTCTGGATTATACAGGAGTGGTAACACTGCCCCCAAGAGAAGTCAAAAAAGGACAGAGGTAACCTGGTTGAACCTTATTAATACCAATAAGTTCATCCCACTCAAGCCGGTTGAGGAGGTGCTTCAAAGATACCATGTCCCCAGCAAAGTTAAAGATCTTATTCTGGCTGACAGAGGCGATAGGAAATGTAGAATTAATTGCCATTATTCCCAAGTCAGCTATTTACTGACGTGGTAGTATCTATTATGATCCCATCTATGGATCAAATAGAACTATCAAATCATTTAGTTTACTTAAAAATATTTAGCAATGAGCAAACAAATGAATAATATTAAATTGAATTATTAGTATTTCGTAGCAGTGCTTGAAACCATTTAACTCGGTGCAAAAGAATGAGTAATGTTGAATAGAATTATTAATGTTAACAATATTTGAAACCATTTAGTATCCTGGGTATAATATTAAACTGTATTTGATGGTGAGAGTCCAGTCTTGGTGTTTGAAGAATGTGGAGTACCCTTTCATTATCATTACTCCCAGGCCCACTCTGACCTGTTGTGGTAATAATACCTGTTAAGGTCCCATCTTTAGGCCAAGTAGAACTGTTCAGTCTTTTTTCGGGATTAATATGAATATTAAATGGAATCATTAGTTTTGAATAGCAATACATTAAACCTTTTAATTCGGTGCAAACAAAAGATTAATGTTGAATAGATTGTCGGCTTGTTTGTTATTTAATGGCATATCAACCTTCTTGGGTTATTTAATGCCAAGCCATTCTCCAAGGAGGACAGTAGTAGTACTATTTAACCCATTGCTGGAAGGATAAGAGGGTTCATAACTTTTCCAAGGGAATTTGTCCGAAAGTGAACGTAATATCGCGACTGGAGTTCGTACTAAGATTCCGCAGTCAGGCGCTTTAACCATTACACCACGGGGACACCTCAGTATTGAATAGAGTTATTACTGTTTGGGAGCAATACTTGACACCATATAACCATATTTACCAACCCCTCCGCTCGGGCACAAGGTCAATTTTTAAACGGAGTTTAACAGGTTTGAATTCATAGTTTTCCTTCTCCTAGACTAGTTGCCTTACCAAGGCTGAAGAACCTAGTCTGCCCTACTATTTACCCATAGCTGGAGGGAGAATAATTGGATTCATACCTTTAGAAAGTGTATTAGTGCTATGTGAAATGCAATTAGCCTGGTCCAGGATTTGAACTCGTGCCGCCATGTCCATTTCCTACGACGATAACCATTACACCACGGGCACCTCCTGTGTGTAAATAAATGATCAATAGAATTATTAGATTTAAAGAACAATACTTGAAAACATTTAACTCAATGCGAACAAATGAGTTCTGGATCGTTTAAAAACAATGCTATCTACAAACTATTCACTTACAAATCATATATATATATATATATATATATATTGTGGGGAAATAATATTTTGCATTAAATAACTCACAAGGGTTGATATGCCATAAAATACAACCGAACCCAACCATAAACTACGTCTGGTAATGAGGTTCTAATTCTGGAGTTTTGCGGAATGTGGAGTACTCCTTCATTGCTATTACTCTCAGGTCCACTCTGGCCCGGAGTAGTAGTACTTGTTAGGGTTCCATTGATAGATCAAATAGAACTAGTATCTTGGGCGTGACACTAAATCATATGATGAAGAGGCTCCGGTTCTGGAGCTTTGGGGAATGTGGAGTACCACTTCATTGCTATTACTCTCAGTTCAACTCCGACCTGCATTGAGAGTAACTATAAGAGCTCCATCTATGGATCAAATAGGACTGTTCAAACATCTACAAAGGATTATCATAAGTTATTTGAACCCATACAGCTACGAGCAAATTGTTTGTATTAAATAGGAATACTTAGTTAATAGAATTATTAATGTTAAATGGCGTTACTTGAAACCATTTAACTGTGTGTAAACAAAAGATCAATATTAAATAGAATTATAAGTGTTTGATAAGTATACTTGAAGCCATTTAACTATATGCTAACGAATGATCAATATTAAATAGAGTTACTTGTGTTTGATAGGAATAATTGTAAACACTTAACTGTATGCAAACAAATGCGCTTTAGCAATCCGTATAAAAATAAAGTTACCTACAAACTATTTGCTTACAAATCATATATATATATATAACTGGATTTTGGTATTAAATAACCCTCAAGGATATGCCGTAAAACACCAACCAGCCGACCTCATTCTGGATTGGAGGATGACTTCTGGATCAATTCTATCACAGTTGAATTAACTTAAAAATGGGATTGTCTCTGGCTTTACCATTGTAATTATCTTCTTTATTCCCACGATCAATATATATGAGAATTGCTGAGGACCCTTGCCAAATATTAAACTATGCCAATTGCCGACTGGAGCAAACACAAATGACCTGATTATTACAACTACCTCAATTTCTGGCAGCAGGTAGGTCTTATAGGGACTTAAGAAGCCCATCATTTGATCCAGGATTAGCTTTAATTGACCTAAATCGAGGTTCCCCGGGTTCAATGAAAGATAAGTTGTTGATAAGTTCCGTTTTACAATTTCAGGAAACATCATCCAATCTTTGAGAGAAATGGCAGCTAAGAGTCTGGGTAAATTCTTTAATTGCAGACTGAAAGATAAAGATGACATTAACTTTGATATTTGGTTTTCCAGAGTTTCTAAGTCTGGATTATCCAGACGTTTCAAAACTTTGACTTACCAGTATACAATTTTGTCAAGGGTTTTATGGCTCCTCTGACTATATGATGTCTGAGAGTCGACGAGGCATGTCTTTGCGAAGAAGATCAACAGCTAACTACCAAGATAGCTTGGCCTACTTGGGAGTTTGAGCTGTGGTTGGCCTGCTTAGGAGCTTATCAATTATCCTTTAGTAGTCTTTCAAATGAGTTTGTGATAATTATAACGAGGAGTAATGCAATTATAAAGATTTTGAGGTTCCCAAAAAGACAGTAGCCGGTATTAGGGCCCGCCCTGGCAAAAATAAAAAAAGAAAAGGAGACTAATAGAAAATTATAGCTGGCAGAATTGAGTTTACGAAGTATAGCCCTTATTGGGACGATGACAATGGAACATAAAAGCCTGGTTTATAAACCAGGTTCTAGGGTCACAAAGGCCAAAGGAAAAGAGAGATAGCATCTCCTCCTCGGCATTGCAGATATGAAGGTCAGTAGGACGGCTGTGCTCAAACAATAGGTTTTGTTTGGCTTGGTTATTTGGTTTAATGGCATATCAACCCTTGCGGGTTATTTCATGGCAATTGTTCTTTATAAACACACATGCACACACATATATTCATCTATTTACTTTTGTGTGTGTGTGTGTGTGTGTGTGTGTGTGTGTGTGTGTGATTTGTAAGGTACTAGTTTGTAGATAACATTATTTTTTAAATTTCCCAGAGCTCACTTGTTTGCATACAGTTAGATAGTTTCAAGTATTTCTATTTATTGCTTGCACACAGTTCAATGCCTTCGAGTATTCCTATCAAACACTAATTATTCAATTGGATATTAATCATTTTTCTCGCAGTTAAACGGTTTCAAGTACTGCTGTCTAACACTAATAATTCTATTTAATATTAATCATTTGTTTTACCCAGTTTGCTGGGGCTGTAGAATACACCCACTGCTTCTCTGCAGAAGGGTAAGACTCTCCCAACGAGTGTCCTGGATATGACACTAAACAATCTGATAGTGAGGTTCCAGTAATGCTGGAGCATTAGGGAATGCAGAGTACCCTTTCACTGCCATAGCTCCCATGTTCACTCAGGCCCGGAGTGGTAGCACCTACTAATGTCCTATCTATGGGTAAAATAGAACTAAATTGCGTATTTAGGCTAAACTGAATTGTTTGAAATAGAACTGATTATTTGTATAAAAATGGTTTGGTTTCTTTGTTTAATGGGTATATCAACCTTTGTAGGTTATTTAATGCCAAATCCATTCTCATAGAAGAACAGTAGTAGTACTATTTAACCCATAGCTGGGAGGATAAGGGGGGTTCATACCTTTCCCAAGGGTATTTGCCCGAAAGTGAACGTAATAGCGCGACTGGAGTACGAACTCGCTTACTACGATTCCGCAATCCATCGCTTTAACCATTACACCACAAGGACACCCCCCCCATGTAAAAATGGATTTGGCGTTAAATAACCTACAAAGGTTGATATGCCACAAAACCCAAACAAACAAACATCCTAATCATTTGTCTGCACACAGTTAAATGGTTTTAAGTTGTCGTATCGTGGTAAGGAAGACATAAACAGTGAAATAGAGTAAACTATTTATTAACTCAAGTGGTACA
>OY757915.1:90002031-90009531 GCA_963585895.1 Sepioteuthis lessoniana | reverse complement strand
GCCTTTTAGGAATCATTTTTTCCACAAAGACAAATAAAATAAGATAAAGAAAACATTCCGAATAAAAACTAATAACAAAACTGCTATTTATTTAGAGGGGATTAATAATTCTAAAAAGTGCATATATGCGCATCTTAAAACACAAGTTGGTTTTAGATGCCTACTCATAAGCTTGAACTTTCAATATCTTAAAGATATGAGCATAACAGTATCTTAGGTCAGTCACACTGAGTGTTTGTAATGAATCTGGATGCAGTGGTACACTTAATTTGATTTTTAAAAGATTTATTTAAAAGTTTCCTTAAACTTAAAACTAGTCTATAAATATAAACTGTAGGTCTCAACGTGGTCATATGAAAGGAAATTTCACATTGATGGGGACGACATTAATAAATATTAGAAGTAGCTGCGATATATATATATATATATATATATATATATATATATATATATATATATAATGGAGACTAAATAAACAGTCAATCTGTCGCGGTGTATTTTCTATCTATGAGAGTCTAAACATCTCTCTCTCTCTCTCTCTCTCTCTCTCTCTCTCTTTCTATGCACACACACACACACATAACGCATTTTTGTCATATATATATATATATATATATATATATATGACAAAAATGTCTGATTTGTCTTGGGCGCATGAAGTCAATAATAAATGCTGAAGAGTCGCAGATGTTAATGGGATATATATATATATATATATATATATATATATATATATATATATATATATATATATAGTAAAATGGAGCCTTCGCGTAGCCCTCGACTGCGATCGGCAACTTTACTATAAATAGTTAAATCGTAGAACATATCTGTTAAATAATCTAAGTTTCTAATTTCTAATTATCAAAATCCAAAAGTATCTCCCTCTCTTTATATATATATATATATATATATATATATATATATATATATATATATATATATATATATATATATATAACACTATAACACACGTGTTTTTATGTAACTGTAATCCAGTAAAAAACAATCCATCGTAGCAAGATTTTTATTAGGGTAAGTCAGTAAGTACAGTTGGCGACCGTAGTCGAGGGCGACCAGAAGGCTCCCTTTTCAATAGCTACTACACCGAGGAGTAGCAAAGGGCGCTACTTCTTTTCCTTGATTGCTCCACTTTACCCTCGATACGTACCTTATATTGCTGAGTGTTAAGCAAGGTGGTATCAAGTACCATTTTTAAAGTTTTTGGTAAGACGCGACCTGCGATTGAACCTAGGTCTCCCGGACCATTACCGAACACTCTACCCACTAGGAGGGTAATACACTTAAAAATGTTCTCACATAGAGAATAAAGTAATTTTTTGTTTAATTTAACATCTGAATGCTAATTTTGTGCCATCACAATGGACATCATCTGTTTTTTTTTTACTGAAACAAATTCTTCCTATATCATAGATTACAATAGAATGCTACATAGAATCTTTTTACCATCATCAAGTCTTACCGACAGTACTTAGTCCCTTACCTCTTTCGCTTCGTCATTCTTAGCAGGTCTCCAAGAAGACATCCGGTGTTTCCACTGAACTGATATATATGTAAATCCTAGCCCATCAATAAACACTGGTAAGTCTATATGTCAGAGTCCATAGGAGAACGTTGATAATGAATTTGTTCTTTCTTCCCTAGCAGAGCCTACCCAATCTTGTTCCTCATGGATGGTTTGTGAGATGAGAGGTAAGTGGCCGAAAAGCTGCTGTCTGGACTGGTGCTGCTTCTAGGATTTTTGCAAACAGCATGAAGCATTATGATGGCAACACCTGGACTCTAATAAAATGATTGGAGAAAGAGCTAGATGGGAGCTACATAATAATTTTTTAGTCCAACCAAAATGGAAGCATCAATATCATTATAAACCATTGTTGCATCAGGAACCTTACAGGCTGATAAAATGTCAGTATTTTTTCTAATAATATCTATGAGAGAACAAGCAAGGTAAATTATAAATTAGAAGGGGCCACAAGCAAGAAAAGGTTGGGAAGTACTGATATAAACCTAATTGACTATTGAAGGTCAGTACCAATTTCAAAAAAATGTAGATTTATTGAAACTCATATGCTTTGTGGACAGATGAACAGAGTCAGAAACATTTTAAAGCAGTCATGAGCAAACTGGGGTCCACAGGCCCTATGTGGCTCGCAGTGCTTTCTAAATGGCCAACCTAAGTATTAAATTTTTAATAGAAAAGATCTTTTTGTTCAAGAGAAAAAAATCCACTTTACCCTATTTCTAATGGAAATTTTTATATGTATGGGCTTCTGTAGTGAAAATGGTTGAAATACCTTCAACATAAAACTACATTGAGTAGTGCAACCCACCTGATATCTCATGATCTGCTTCTTGAAAAAGAATACCCATGCCTGCTTTAAAGTATGTAAAATTCATTAATTTCTAGTAAAGGCAGGTTGCATTTTTGCCACTTAAGTAAATTAGGATCACTATGAGAAGAAATAGAGTAATACCGGCTCATTGATCTAGTGGTTAGAGTGGTCACCAATGCTCTGGAAGACCTGGGTTCAATCCCAAGTTGCATCATACCAAAGACTTTAAAAATGGTACTTAATACCTCCTTGCTTAACACTCAGCAATATAAGGTACATATTTTGGGTAAAGTGGAGCAATCCAAGGAAAGGAGTAGCACCCTCCCCAACACCTCAGTGTAGTAGCTATTGAAAATGGAGCCTTCAGGTCATCCTCGACTACAGTCACCAACTTTACTTTACTTATTGACCTAATGAGTAGAGTGTTTTCCAATGGTCTGGGAGACCAAGGTTCAATACCAGGTCTAATCATACCAAAAATTTTTAACATGGTACTTGATATCTCCTTGCTTAACACTCAGCATTATAAGGTATGGATCAAGGGTAAAGTGGAGCAATCCAGGGAATGGAGTAGTGCCCTCCCGAACACCTCAGTGTAGAAGCTATTGAAAATGGAGCCTTCAGGTCACCCTTGACTAAGGTCACCAACTTTACTTACTTTGATTATAGTTCACTTTTTCAGGGGTAACTTTAAGAATTGGGTACCTTGTTGGTGGAGCTTGCAATACACAAACTGCAGAGATGTATGACCACCCCACTCTAGAAAAGAAGGGTTTGAGAGTATGACACTAAACGGCATCTGTTGGTGAGGCTCCGATTCTGGAGCTCTGGAGTGTGTGGAAAACCTCTTGATTGCCATTATTCTCAGGTCCCCTACGACCTTGAGTGGTAGTACCTGTTAGGGTCCCATCTGTTGGCCAAATAGATCTGTTTGCAAATTATTTGAATTAGATAGGAATAAAGTAAAGTTGGCGACCGTAGTCAAAGGTGAACCGAAGGCTCCCCTTTCAATAGCTACTACACACACATACATATATATAAAAAGTAAAGTAAAGTTGGCGACCACAGTCGAGAGCAACCTGAAGGCTCCCTTTTCAATTGCTACAACATCAAGGTATAGAAATACTCCTTTCCTTGGATTGCTCCACTTTACCCTTGATATGTACCTTATAATACTGAGTGTTAAGCAAGAAGATGTCAAGTACCATTTTTTGAGTTTTTGGTATGACTCAACCTAGGATTGAACCCCAGACATTGGTGAATACTCTACTCAATAGGCCAATAGGCTACAACCATAGTCGAGGGCAACCCAAAGACACCCTTTCAATAGCTACTACACCGAGGTATGTGTGGTGGGGCGCCACTCCTTCCCTTGGATTGCTCCACTTTACCCTTGATACATACCTTATAATGCTGAGTATTAAGCAAGGAGGTATCAAGTATTATTTTATGAAAGTCTTTGGTATGACCCAACCTGCGATTGAACCCCGGTCTCCGAGACCATTGGCGAACACTCTACCCACTCAGCCAACGAGATGGTAGATAGGAATACTTGATATCATATATGCATGTACCAAAAAACTACACAAAAAATGTAAATATGAATGTATGATGTACACAAATCCTTAAACCTCTTGGCATAAAATAACCCAAAAGGTTGGTACACCATTAAAATCAATCCATCAACGAAGAATTTGTTTCATGATACTATTTACCAACCCCTCCACTCGGGCAGGATATGACACAAGGTCAATTTTTAAGCGGAGTTTAACAGGTTTGAATTCAGAGTTTTCCTTCTCCTAGATTAGTTGCCTAACCAAGGCTGAAGAACCTAGTCTGTCCTATTATCTACCCATAGCTGGAGGGAGAATAATTGGATTCATACCTTCCCCAAGGGTATTAGTGCTATGTGAAATGCAATCAGTCTCGTCCAGGATTTGAACTCGTGTCGCCATGTCCATTTCCTACGAAGAATTTGTTTCATGATAATGATAAAAAGACAATCACTTTGATCGAGACAGAAAATAAATAAAAAGATTTCTCACTTTTTATTTATAATATTTCTCCCTGGTTGTTTGCAAGGAAGTTTTGGTCGGTTGGTTAGTTAGTTGGTTGGTTTTAAGGCATGTCAACCCTTGTGGGATTATTTAATGCCAATGACCATTTTTTTTGTTTTCTTTGTGCTGGCATTTATATAGTCATGAGTAAGTAATGATTATCATTTGTAAACCATTATAGCTTCAAGTAACTATTCTTAATACAAATAATTAGCATATAAATCTTATGCTTATTGAATGGTTTCAAGTATTTCAATCAAATACTAACCATATATATACAATTATGAGGTTCAAAGTAACTATTTTTGTTTAATAATAATCATTTATTTGTTCACAGATCTATAGTTTCAAGTATTCCTATCCAGAACTAATGATCTTCAAACAAATCTGTTTGACTTATAGATGGGACTGTGACAGGTACTACCACTTCAGCTCATAGTGAACCTGGGAGTAATGACAATGAAGAGATACTCCAAATTCTCCACAGCTCCAGAAATGTAGCCTCACCACTGAATTCATTTTAGTATCATACCCAGAATGCATGATAAAGTTTTAAAAAATTGTCTTAAAAATAAAAACAGATTTAACTTTTAAAAATTCTAATATTTTTATTGATTATGAATTTTCATCGACATCACAGTCACTTGAGTAGCACTGTTTTAACCTTTCTGTTTTTAATTCAATTAGGTTAGGTTAGCTTATTCAGTTTAATGGAATATCAACCCTCACTGGTTATTTAATGTCAAATCATGTTTATACACTAACACACACACGCACACACATATATATATATATATATATAAAGTAAAGTAAAGTTGGCAACCACAATCGAGGGCAACTTGAAGGCTCCCTTTTTAATTGCTTCTACATCAAGGTTTCGAGAAGGGTGCTACTCCTTTCCTTGGATTGCTCCACTTTACCCTTGATACATCCCTTATAATGCTGAGTGTTAAGCAAGGAGGCAAATAACATTTTTTTGAGTCTTTGGTATGACTAGACCTGGTCTCCTGGGCCATTAGTGAACACTCTACTCAATAGGCCAATGGGCCACAACCAGAGTCAAGGGCGACCCAAAGGTACCCTTTCAATCGCTACTACACTGAAGTGAGGGCCATTAGTGAACACTCTACCCAATAGACCAATGGACCAGTATATTCGTAAATAAATTTTCAAATGAGCCAGAGCTTATTCATGATTTTTACAAGCACATCATTAAGATCTAAAAGCAAATGCCTTTAACGCCATTACGAACTTAAGCTACAAAGAAGAACGTTCATTCTGTTTGTCTTTATACCCTGTCGAATGGCAAAAGCTGCTAGTGGCACCAGGGATAACAGTACCACCTTCGCTAACAAAACTGTAGTATCGCCCCTGGTTGGCAGCTGATGAGGAGAGAGTATTGCACATCCTTTCACACGTTGTATGATAAAATTAAAAAATGAAAATAAAATTTTTAAACTAGCCTGAGCTCATTTATTTGGACAATTATATGGTTTCAAATATTGCTATGTTAGACTAAAAATTCAGTTTAACATCGGTTATTTTTTTGCACGCAGTTAAATGGTTATACATACATGATTAATTGATGAATTGTTTGTCGGTAATTTTATTTCTTAATAAGTTGGAACAGATTTGTTTGCACTCAAGTACTGCTATTGTTTGCACACAGTTAAAGGGTTTCAATTATTGTTATCTAACACAAATAATTCTGTTCAACACTATTTATTCATTTGCATACAGTTAAATGGTTCCAAGTATTGCTACGTAATACCAATGAATCAATTTTTGTTCACAGTTAAATAGATTTTAGTATTGCTATTTAAGATGAGTCATTCTGTTTAGTATTAATCATTTGTTTGCGGACATGTAAATGGATATACCAATGATTTGTAAGAGAATAGTTTGTAGGTAATCTTATTTTTAAATGAGTAAATTTGTTTACACACAAGTATTGCCATTATTTGCACATAGTTGAATAGTTTCAAGTATTGCTATATAATATTAATAATTCTTTTTGATATTAATTATATGTTTGCACACACTTAAATGGCTTCAATTATTGCTATCTTACACCAATAGTTTGCACACAATAAAATGGTTTTGAGCATCACTATGTAACACTAACAATTCAATTTATACACTATTAAATGGTCAAAAAGTTCTGTTTGATCCATAGATGGGAATCTAACAGGTACTACCAGCCTGGGTTAGAGTGGACCTAGGAGTAATGGCAATGAAGGGGTACTCCATACTCTTCCTAGCTCCAGGACTGGAGCCTTATTATCAGATAGTTTAGAGTCATATCAAGGACATGTTTTTAACTCTGTGAGCTCATGAATTTTGCCTGAACACATTGGAATTCCATTGTACGGATAATTTTGAATCTCCACCACAAGTCTTGAATAATACTCTTGCCCTATCAGCTGGGGCTGTAGAATACACTGACTGCACCTCTGCAGAGGGGTAAAAAAAAACAACGAATGTCCTGATATAATGACACTAAACAATCTGATGGTGAGGTTCCAGCAATGCTGGAGCTTTGGGGAATGCGGAGTACCCCTTTATTGCCATTGCTCCCTGGTCCACTCTGGCCCAGCGTGGAAGCACCTAATAGGGCCCTATCTATGGATTAAATAGAACTAACAGCATACTTATGCTAAACTGAATTGCTTGACTAAACTGAATAGCTTAAATTAGAAATATTTTTCACTATTAAACCATACATACATCTAAACTGCGTGCTTATGCTAAACTGAATTATTTCGAATAGAACTGTTTTTGGACATTGAAACTGTATTTGCACAAAACTGAATTGTTTAACTGTGTGTAAACAAAATCTATACTTATGTTAAACTGAATTAGCCGAATTAGAACGGCTTGACTAAACTGAATAGCTCAAAATAGAAATGTTTTTCACATTTAAACTGAATGCTTATGCTAAACTGAATTATTTGTAATTGAACTGTTTTTGATATTGAAACTGTACTTACAGTAAACTGAATTGTTATATATAACTGCTTGAATAATTTGAAATGGAAATATTTTTGACAATTAAACTGTGTACTCATGCTAAATTGAATTGTTTG
>OY757915.1:89937031-89997031 GCA_963585895.1 Sepioteuthis lessoniana | reverse complement strand
ATATGAATCTATTGAGAATCATTGATAGATAAATGCAAATAAAGAAAGAGAAAAGTAAAAGCAAATAGGTTTAAACAGATACTTAGGCAGTCAGATAGATAGATAGATTCTTTCAAGTGAAATAGATATGAACAGTACAAGATAAATATGAACTCACTGAGAATCATATATGTGTGTGTGTGTGTGTGTGTGTGTGTGTGTGTGTGTTGGTGATTCTCATTATATATATATATATATATATATATATATATATATATATGTAGAGAGAGAGAGAGAGAGATGCAAATTGAATGAGATAAGCAAACACAAAGAGACTTGAATAAATATTTGATTTGTATGGTTCACATTCAACAATGAATTGAGAGCATTGACAGTTAAAAAGATTAAGAAAGACAGACTAATAAAAACATAGATAGATGGATAGATAGATAGATAGATAAAGACAAGCTCTGATATAGATAGGAACAGTCTGAGATAGATTGATGGATATAAACAGACTGAGAAGGATAGACAAATAGATGAATATGGATTTTTTAAAAAAATGAATTGTTGATTTATAACATCACAAAAAATTTGTAACAGAATGTTTTAAAACTTTCTCATCTTTTATGTTTCATTTAGTAATTCGTACACCGTGATGACAGCCTTAAAACTAAAATGTTTGACACTAGCAAATAATAATTAAAATCATCTTCAGAATATATTAAATTATTTTCATCTCTGTACATTTTCATTGATTGAAATAGATATGAACACACTGAGATAGATAGATAGATAGATAGATAGATAGATAGATAGATAGATAGATAGAAACAGATTCAGATAGATAGATAGATAGAAAGATAGATTCAGATAGATAGATAGATAGATAGATTCAGATAGATACATAGATGGATATAAACAGATTCAGATAGATAGATAGATAGATAAATTGATTCAGATAGATAGATAGATAGATTCAGATAGATAGATTCAGATAGATAGATAGATAGATTCAGATAGATAGATATTTCAATCATATATCTTAGATACATCAAGGAGGTCTTCAGTGATGCAACTGTCTTTATTGCCGATTTCGGGTTATTTCTGCATCATATCGGCTCCGACAGTAACCCCTGCATGACTCTGGAAGAGCCAAGCCGCCTCTATGATCACGACGTGCTATGCTCGTACCTCTACCAAAGCAAAGAAAAATTTTATAAAGGCCGATAAATAGATCAGTAGATTCAGATAGATAGATAGATAGATAGATAGATAGATAGATTCAGATAGATAGATAGATAGATAGATTCAGATAGATAGATTGATGGATTCAGTAAGATAGATAGATAGATAGATTCAGATAGATAGATAGATAGATAGATTCAGATAGATAGATAGATAGATTCAGATAGATAGATAGATAGATAGATAGATAGATTCAGATAGATAGATTCAGATAGATAGATAGATAGATTCAGATAGATAGATAGATAGATAGATAAGCATTACTTCATTTCATGCAACTATTTTAAAGTTTCACTAATCAAGCATAAAAATAGGTTTTATTTTGGTACCTGGAGCTAGGATAGTTCTTCCTTGAGTTCAAATCCACAATTATAACCTGTTTTATTTCTACTTCTATAACAATTGTTACCCTGGTGTACTCAAATAGGGTGCTAGATTTAAAGTGACTGGGTCCCAGGAATCCTTTTATCATATCAATGAATAATCATAATACAGAAATAGAAAACAGTAATTAAAAAGCAGCATAAACCAACAAATATAATCTTTACTGTCTAAACAGTCTACAACTTACTCAACTACTTAAATACATGTTGATATTTGGGATTAAATCTATCAACGGGTGTATTTCTATAAGATAAAAGAATTGAACCCCTATTCCCTTTGTCAGTCATGTAAAATACCTTTCTTCCTGATTTTCATTGCATTTCTGGTAAATTCTTGAGAAGTGAAGCGTAAACAACTGAGCAACCTTTCCAGCTATTGCATTTCTTTTGTAAAATCATTTACAATCACTTTCTATAGTAAAAATCATTTAGTCCATTTCTATAATAAGATCATTTTCACTGGCTTTGTATATCATATCTATAATGTGCTTGTTCTATCAATGATACTTGACTTTATTCCTGACCAGTAACAATGCTTTCCTTTATCATTTTTAATGCATTTCTATTGTAAAATCATTTACTGTTCATTTCTATGCTAAAATCATTTACAATACACCTCTAGTCCATTTATATATTGTTGTCTATATAATATCATTATTCAATCAAGAAAGCTTACCTTAATTACTGACCATTGATAATCACGTTCTTCTTACCAGTCCCACTTTTAAGCTCACTTTCAGACTAATACCACAGAGATAGGCATGAACCCCCTTATCTTCCCATCTATGGGTCAAGTAATAACACTGCTGCTCTGCTACCAGGATGGCTTTAGCATTAAATAACTCATGTAGGTTGATATGCCATTATATAAAGAAACCAAAACTTTCTTTCTAATTTTCCGTGGATGTGTAAAATAAAATTATTAGAATAATATATGTATATACATATATATATAGTCCTATTCTGTCGGTGGAAGTACATAAAGGCTAACAGTAATCATAATAGGAAATAAACTCGATAACCCAAGTTTAAATCTTGGATGAGTATGCTTACCTTTTATTCTCAGTACTACCACTGGAATAGGCATGAATCCATCAATTCTTGCCATTCATCTATAGTGAAATAGTAGAGCAGATTGGGCTCTTTAGCCTTGGTAAGACAACTGGTCTTGAAGAAGAAAAAAACTTTGAGTTCAAAACCCAAGGTTTGGTTTGGTTTGGCTTCTTTGTTTAATGGCATATCAAACCTCGTGGGTCATTTAATGTCAAATCCATCCTTGTAAAAGAACAGCTGTGATACTATTTAATCCATTGTTGCTGGAGCAAGGGGGGTTCATGTTTCCTAAGGAAGTGAATGTATATCTGGTGTTTGGACTTGCTTACTTCAAAGGCACAGTCCAGCACTTTGGCTATTGGGCCACAGCACCTTCCCCCAAATCTCAAGGAGTGTTGTTTAGAGAATCTGTGGTATGCTGGTACTCCATCTCACTGTTTTCAGATCCAAGAAGTTTGACTGGACCTCCACAAACCTTTACCACCATAAACAAAGGGGGGGTGTCCTCGTGGTGTAATGGTTAAAGCGATGAACTGCGAAATCGTAGTACGCGAGTTCGTACTCCAGTTGCGCTATTACGTTCACTTTCGGGCAAATACTCTTGGGAAAGGTATGAACCCCCTTATTCTCCCTCCAGCTATGGATAAATAGTAGGACGGACTAGGTTCTTCAGCCTTGGTGAGGCAACTAGTCTAGGAGAAAGAAAACTCTGAATTCAAACCTGTTAAACTCCGCTTAAAAAATTGACCTTGTTTCATATCCTGCCCGAGCGGAGGGGTTGGGTAAATAGTACCACCATAAACAAAGTCACCTGCATAAGCCATCAAGCATATTACCTCTTTAATGGGATTGTGCATGACAGAGAGCTACTACTAATATTCTGGAATTGCAAAAAAATTTTAATGCTATTTTTATTGTAGAATTCATAGTCGTCGACCATAGTCGAGGGTGACCCGAAGGCTCCCTTTTCAATAGCTACTACACCAAGGTGTAGGGGAGGGCGCTACTCCATTCCCAGGATTGCTCCACTTTACCCTTGAACCGTACCTTATAATGCTGAGTGTTAAGCAAGGTGGTATCAAGTACCATTTTTAAAGTCTTTGGTATGACTCGACCTGGGATTGAACCCAGGTCTCCCGGGCCATTGGCAAACACTCTAACCGCTGGGCCAATAGAATTCATAATACATTTATATTCTGTGTATAATTTTTTTATTGTAGAGTTTCGGATAGATTTACATTCTTCATATAATAGCCCGATTCAATTAATAAGTAAAACGTAAAGTTAATGACCATAGGAGAGGGCACAACTCTGTTCCCTGGATTGCTCCACTTTACCCTTGATTTGCACCTTATAATACTAAGTGTCAATCAAGGTGGCAGATAATGCTGCTTTTCAATGCATTTATACATTTATACAGAGAAATCATTTGAAATGCAGTTTTATACCATTCATATAATATCACAATTTCACCAATAATGCTTGACTTATTTCTTTATCAGAGATAATGTTTCCTTTCTTGATTTTGATGGTTGGTTGGTTGGCTTTATGGTGTGTTGATCCTTCCTGGGTTATTTTATGCTAAGTTCATTAATTTTCTTGGAATTATATGATTTCAAATAACTCTTCCTTTGAAAAAGCTGTGGAACACAAAGGTAACAGTCATATGAATTGTATTTTGAGCCAAGAAATGAAGCTTGGAGAACTGGTTTCTTTTTTTAATTGCATATCAACTTCCATTGGTTATTTAATGCCAAAGCCATCTTAGTAGAAGGACAGCAAAGCCATCCTTGTAGAAGGACAGCAGTGGTACTATTCAACCCATTGCTGAGGAGATAAGAGAGTTCATACTTTTCCCCAAGGATACTTATTCAAAAGTGAACATGATAATGTGACTGAAGTAAACTACTGTTGTATAGCTGCATAATACATATGCAACTATACCCATACACATGCAGAAACATAACGACGCAATAAAGACGAGCGGACACAGTTCTTTAGAAAAATATACCTCTCACTTTATTGAAAGTGTTGTGTGTGAGAGGTGAGTTGGAGACTGAACAAAGACTGCAACATATTGACCCCCCAGCTCCTCCAGCGATAGCAGTGCGTCTTTTTCATTCTCCTGGGCTGCTCAACTGGGGGCCTGGAGGCCCAGACTCTCTACTGAGAGCTGGTTCCCACTGCTCGATCTGGAACACTGACTTCAAGCTCTGAACTCCAACTGCCTGACTTCCTGCCTCACCCCAGGTTATATCATTGTGTTACGTCAACTCAATTCAACCCATCGACAGTCAAGGTTATCCCCTGATCTCTTCGACCGGATGCGCCTGTTATTTACACAGGTGCATTTCTTCTTTTGACAGCTTGGCCGGGGTCAATACGCAACACTACTCTCACTGAAATTCGCCCCTATAATTAATTCAAACCTCACTAAGGGGTCACAAAGGTGTTACGTTTTACCTGATAAAGTAAAATTTGGCAAATTCTAAGTATGGCGCGACATGATGATGATGATGAGGAGTTATCATTGTAAAAAGAAGAATTGAGGAACCGAGTTTTTGGTTTCTTTGTTAAATGGCATATTAACCTTTGTGGGTTATTTAATATCAAAGCCATCCTTGTTGAAGAACAATAATCGTAATATTAAACCCATAGCTGGGGAATAAGGGGGTTCATGCCTTTCCTGAGAGTATTAGTCAGAGAGTGAATGTAATAATGCAATAAGAGTCACAATGCTATTTTTATTTTTTTAATAAATTTGCTGTCCTTCTACTAAGATGGCTTTGGCATTGTAGTTTATCTAATACCAAATCCTCTTTATACATATATATTAGATATATCTCTATAGTCATTCATAGACAGATCTGTTTCGTTCTATCAGAACTCATCAGTGTGGATATATATGATTTGAAAACACATTTTATTTGATTTTATTGATATATATGATTTGATTGATATATATGATTTGAAAACACATTTTATTTGACAACCATTGCAGTTTATCTAATATCAACTTACTTACTACGATCTCGCAGTTCAACACATTAGCCACTATGCCACGAAGACGGAGTTTGAATTCAAAACGAAGCTGTTTGCATTTTACTTCACATTAATATCTTAGGAAAAGTCATGAATCCTCCTCTTCTCCTTACAGCTCTGGTTTGGTTTGGTTTCGTTTCGTTTCGTAGCATATCAACCATTGTAGGTGCCCGTGGTGTAATGGTTATCGTCATAGGAAATGGACACGGTGATAGGAGTTCAAATCCTGGACGAGACCGATTGCATTTCACATCGCACTAATACCCTTGGGAAAGGTATGAATCCAATTATTCTCCCTCCAGCTATGGGTAAATAGTAGGGCAGACTGGGTTCTTTAGCCTTGGTGAGGCAACTAGTCTAGGAGAAGGAAAACTCTGAATTCAAACCTGTTAAACTCCGCTTAAAAATTGACCGTGTGTCATATCCTGCCCGAGCGGAGGGGTTGGGTAAATGTGATCAATCATTGTAGTTTATCTAATACCAAATCCTCTTTATACATATATATTAGATATATCTCTATAGTCATTCACAGACAGATCTGTTTCGTTCTATCAGAACTCATCAGTGTGGCTATATATTAGATATATATCTAATATATATATATATATATATAGATATATATGATTTGAAAACACATTTTATTTGATAATGGGCCTAAGTTCATTCGTTGCACACAGTTAAATGGTTTCGAGTATTACTAAGTATCACAGACACGTAATTTGTTTACACATAGTTAAATGATCAAACAATTCAATTTAGCACAAGTCGTTTGTCTGCATACTGTTCAAATATAAAACAGTTCTATTTGACCCATAGATAAGACCCTATCAGGTGCTATCACTCCAGGCCAGAGTGGACCAAGGAGCAATGGCAAGGAAGGGGACTCCATTCTCCCAAAAGCTCCAGCATTATTGGAGTCTCACATTCAGATTGTTTAATTAATATCAAGGACATTCGTTGGGTGAGGTGTGGGGCTTACCTCTCTGCAGAGATGCACTCGGTGTATTTTATAGCCCCAGCCAACTGGGCTTTCATAGTTCAGGGTAAATACGAAGGCAAACAGGGCTCTTTAACAATCTTAAGGTACTATTTACCAACCCCTCCGCTCGGGCAGGATATGACACAAGGTCAATTTTTAAGCGGAGTTTAACAGGTTTGAATTCAGAGTTTTCCTTCTCCTAGACTAGTTGCCTAACCAAGGCTGAAGAACCTAGTCTGTCCTACTATTTACCCATAGCTGGAGTGAGAATAATTGGATTCATACCTTTCCCAAGGGTATTAGTGCTATGTGAAATGCAATCAGTCTCGTCCAGGATTTGAACTCATATCGCCGTATTCATTTCCTACGGCGATAACGACTACACCACGGGCACCTCCTAAACAATCTTAAGGTAACCGGTCAAGGAGAAGGAAAAGCTCTGAATTTAAAGCCAGGGAGCATGAAGCTTAAATACCTGTCCGCTTCGACAAACACCCGCTATCAGCAGACAATGTAAAGTTGGTCTAAACTGCATTTTTAATACTCATAAGTACTGCATCCGGTAGAATAATGAATAACAAAGTATTCTTACAAAATATTTTTACAATAGTGAGTTTTATTTTTACAAAGAATACAACAGTCGTGACCTTGTGCCAAGCTAAGGAAAGCTAAGTAAATATTTATATTCATATAGTGGTTTGTTGGTCGTCAAGGTGACATGCTGTCAAGAATTAACATTCTGTCTTTCCCACTCTCCATTTTATAAATCAACACACGGCTGCGGAGATCTTCTTTAATATACCGAACAATATCTGATTACCTGTTCAACGGTGTTTGAATTTAAACACGTGAGATATGTGGTTGTTTAATTTACCGACCGACGTTCGGTAATTTCTCCTGAAAAAGTCGTGACGCAGCCAGTTTAAAAGAAATCAATTTGTTATCTAATCATGGCTGACACACGCATGCGCATATAGAAAGGTGATAGAAGTTTAAGACGCCATTTTTCACAATGTTAAGGAAAGCTTAACAGCCTGTTGTTGGAAGTTTGCTCAGCTCTTTATTGCTTTTACAATGAGTCAACTTGAGTACGTCGTTCCTAAACTGTAGGAAACATTCAGAAACAAGAAAAAAAAAAGGTATTTTAGAACTTGTAGATAATTATTAAACTGTCAAGATTATCCAAATCGATATATTGAAGAAAGAGGAATGAAGACAAGTTGTTTAATATATTTTAACATCAATGCATTCATATATATATATATATATATATATATATATATATATATATATATAGAGTATACTATAACGACAATATATTCATATATATATATATATATATATATATATATATATATATATATATATATATATATATATATAAAGGCTATTCTATCAATGGAGTTTTGAAATAGTAACTGAAAATAGAAAAGACTTAACATTTGCACTTTATTGAAGTATATCAATAGTGATCAGTCCATTACTGTCCCAGAAGACTGTCAGAATCACCTTCTTTACTGACCACGGCATCCGGAACTTTTTCTTCACCGGGGAGTCGGTTTGTTTCCACTCCTGAGACTGTATTTTCGACTTAGACTCGTACTGGAAAATCCATGTTTAATCCAACCGTAAACATTCATTTGACTAAAAATTACTTCTCGGTGCACATCATTGATTCTTCGGTACAAATCACATGGTTAGTACTTATCAGCTACTAAAGATTTGATGACAAATTTCTGTTGAAGCCTTAAGTGGTATATTTGATATGCTGCCATTCTAAATAGCTTCAAAACAAACATTTTTGCGATATTAGAATAATTTTTGCTACTGTCAATTCCAAATAATACCGAGTTAACGTTTATGGAAAAAAATTATGAAAAAAGTGTTTTTTTGCTTCTTTAAAAAAATTCCCCCAAATTTATTGAATGACACTCGTAATAAATGCATATATATATATATGTGTGTGTGTGTGTGTGTGTGTGTGTGTGTGTTTGTATTTGCACACACACACACACACACACACATACACACACACACACATATATATATATATATTGTATACGTGTGTGTATGGGGGAGACGATCTAAAATTAAAAACATTAACATAAAAAAAGCTATAGGAGCATTGAAAATATTAAAAATATCTCAACAGCCCTGTCGACTGGGGCTGTAGAATATACCGGCTGCATTTCTGCAGAGGGGTAAGACCACCCACCACAACCACTAATGAGTGTCCTGGATATGATATTAAACCGTCTGATTGCGGGGCTCCAGCACTGGAGCTTATAGAAATATGAAGTACCCTTTCATTGCTATTGCTCCCATGTCCAGAGTGATAGCACCTGATAGGGCCCTATCTATGGGTCAAATAGAATTGTTTTACATTTAAACTGTGAGCAAAAAATGACTTATGTTAAATCGAATTGTTAGAAATAGAACTGTTTGAATATCTAACAGTGTGTAAGCAAATGATAGATATTTAATTGAATTGTTAGTGTAACATAGCGAAGCTTGATTTCTTTGTTTAATGGCATATCAACCTTTGTAGGTTATTTAATGCCAAAGCCATTCTCCTAGAAGAACAGTAGTGATACTATTTAACCCATAGCTGGGAGGATAAGGGGGTTCATACCTTTCTCAAGGGTATTTGCTCGAAAGTGAACGTAATAGCGCGACTGGAGTACAAACAAGCTTACTACGATTCCGCAGTCCATCGCTTTAACCATTACACCACGAGGACTACGATTCCGCAGTCCATCGCTTTAACCATTACACCACGAGGACACCCCCGCGAAGCTTGAAATAATTTAACTGAGTGCAAATAAAACTCGTTATGATAGACAGCAATATTTGAAACCATTTAAGTGAGTGCAAACAAATGATTAATATCAAATAGAACTGTAGCAGAAAGAATTGCAAACCATTATTTAGTGCGGGAATTGTTTTGCCATTGGAATTTTGAAATTATACATTAAATCCAATAAGAACGACCCATACCATTCTGCCCCTGCACACCTCACCGGGCCCCCTAAAAGGCAGAGCTAAACACGTGCGACTTCTCTTTTCCTGTCTCATTCCTCTTAGCTGGCAGAAGGTAAGACCAGCCGATACGAGAAAAAACATTTCTCTCTCAACTCGGGACAATTCCACAGCAGACAGGGACTATCCATCTTGAAAGAGCACACTTCAACATTTGTTCCTCTGCATACCTTAGGAGACCATTTCCTGGTCAATTATTTCTCCCTCCCAAACCATTTGGCCCCGAAGCTTCTGGCTAAGCACTAAACTCCCGCATAGCCATTTACAAATGATTGCCCATTCTATTCAACTCGCGGCATAAGGAAAACTTCCTCTCAAGCAGTTATTAAACTACTAGATTGAAAGCCATCAGTATCTACGTGTTTATTATTTGTTTCCTTTCTATAAAAATAACAAGAGGCAAGACAGCGATACTACGTCAACTACCATTTATGCCAAAAATGGTAATGTTATCTGCCCTCTTGTTATAGAACTATTCATGTTAGAATATCTGAAATCATTTAACAGTGTGCAAACAATAACAATACTTGTATGCAAACAAATTAGTTCTGACTTATTCAAAAAGATGATTACCTACAAACTATTGAAGTACAAATCATATGCATAACCAATAAACGATATGCAAACAAATGAGCTCTTGCTCATTTAAGAATATTATCTACAAGTTGTTCGTTTAGAAATCATGTATAAAGAGGTTTGGCATTAAAAAAAAACTACAGTCGTGGATATGCCATAAAACCCTATCAAACAAAAACTTATATGTAAAATATATATGTATAAAGAGGATTTGGCATTAAATAACCAAAAATAGTTGATATGCCATAAAACCCGATCAAACCGATCAAAATATCTTTTGAGAAATGTCATTGATTTTTAATGAAAATATAACTTGTTTATTATACTCTTGAAATTTTGAACAATTTTCATATAAAATTGAACCAAACACGAGACAAAAATAAATAAAAAAACCAAAAAACAATCTTGGTTTTTTGCGAAAAATACTATATATATATATATATAGAGAGAGAGAGAGAGAGAGAGACAGAGGGAGAGAGGGAGGGGTCTCCGTGGTGTTATGGCTAAAATGTTGGATTGTAGTCTTGAAGTATGCAAATTTGAACTCCAGTCGCACTATTGCATTCAATTTTGGGCTAATACCCTTGGGAAATGTATGAACCCCTTAAACCTCCTCGTCTTTGGATTAAATAGTACCGCTGTAATTTTTTATAAGCATAGCGTTGACTTTAAATCATTTACGCAGATTGATATCCCATTAAACAAAGAAACCAAATAAGATATATAGATACACGCACACATATTGAGGGAGATATTTTTTGAGGGTACAGAATTTAATAAAACCAATGAAAAAATCCTAAGTTTTATTTAGGATGGGACTAAACACATGAAAAAACAAAACGGTGACAACCTAGCTGACCGGTTTTGCTCTTTGCTCAACAGAGCTATATCATATTAAAAAAAAACTTAGGAAATATTTATGACAGAGAAAAAAATTATTGTATAGGAGACTATATCGAAATAATATTAAGTCCTAGCAGATATTAGCCGATTAAAAATATGTATTGTCTCTAATACTTTCTGATGAAATGAAGAGTGTGACTTACTTAATATAGAGAACAAATCGACACAAAAATTCTCAACACAGTCATGATTATTTATAACTGTTCTACAGTTGAAGTCCCGTATGTGTTTATAAGAAGCACTCTGGCATCCAGAAAAGTATAAAATGTAAACAAACAAACGCTACTACTTAATACCTTATAATTCCCTAGCTGACGTGTAACGCTTGTTATCTGAGCGGTCTGATCTAACGTAAAATTAGGCGGTTTTCGTTCCCAGCTTCAAGCGTCCTACGTGTCTAGCCACACTGAAGAGTTGTGATACAACGAAACAGTCTGTCTGTGGATGACAATATATATATATATATATATATATATATATATATATATATATATATATATATATATATATTCTTTAAATGGATTGAGACAACGAAAATTAACCTTGGTTAAGTCCAATAAGATTTTTTTAAAAGTTGTTCTATTTCGTAAAAGGAGTGGAAACAACCGAAAGGTCCGAAAACCCTGAATTTTTTTTTCGTAAAAGGTTCGAAAACCCTGAATTTTTTTTCATAAAAGGTCCGAAAACCCTGAATTTTTTTTCGTAAAAGACCCGAAAACCCTGAATTTTTTTTTCGTAAAAGGTCCGAAAACCCTGAATTTTTCGGATGAATTTTTTATTCATACGTCGTAAAAAATAGAATCGGCAATCCAAGTTCGAATCCCGGGCGAAGCTATTTGCATTTCACTTCACGCTGATGCTTTTTGAGATGAGAAAAGCATGAATTCATCTATTTTCGTCCCAGCAATGGATAAAAGAGTAAGGCAGGTTGGGTTCTTTGGCTTTTGTTAGGCAACTAATTTCGGCAAAGGAAAAAATTCAAACCAGTTTTAGTTCACTTAAACAAAAATGACATTATGTCACAACCTGCCCGTGACGGAGGGGTTGGGAAAATACAGTCACAGCAGCATTCATTCGTTCCAAATTTATGATCCCTTATTCATGAATAGGAATTTCATTTTTTAAATTCACGCATAGATTCTTCCTTGTCTGTTCATTTTAACTTAATATGGATTCATATATATGTGTGTGAGTATAAATATGATATTTTCAGAGAGAGTTATATATATATATATATATATATATATATATATATATATATATATATATATATTGGTTCGATGAACACATTGGCTATAAACTCACAGTCACCAAGTGTTAGTGACGATGTTTACTCTATCCTAACATGTATATAATTTGTATATATAGTCTGCTGATAACAAAGACGAGAAACTCAGTTGACTAATATATATATATATATATATATATATATATATAAATAACAGAGAGAGAGAGAGAGAGAGAGAGAGAGAAGCCTGGAAATTTGGGAACTGACCGAAAAGAGAAGGAAAAGATTCAAACATTCGCTATCTTCTCACCGTGTCTTTCGAATTCAAGATATGACTTGATCCCATCACCAGGAGTGATCAGTTATTCTCCTAAAATTTTCTCTATCTCTCTATCAATCTATCTATCTATCTCATAACATTACAGCTGATAAATTGATTTTGTATACATCATTGTCTGAACTTTCGTCTACATATATTTCAGCCAAAATTTTAAATCCTAACGAAACATAATTCAACCATTACAAAAAAAACAAAACAAAAAAAACTCTATCCTTTTTGTCTTCAAATTAGTTAAAGATGAACAATAGGAAATTGTTTCACAGCCTTGATTTAATCTCTAATAAGACAAAAATAATAAAGCAGCTATTAATTTGTGTGACCTTATAAAAACCCAGGATGAAATTCATGGTTATTTTTTTTCCAGAAATACGGTTGTTATGGATACCCTTTTTGCTTGGACAAAAATAAGGAATATGACATATTTTATTTATATATGTAAGGGATGTAATAAAATCTCTAAAATTATCAATATAAACGATTTATCTCTGGAATCTTTCAAACAATTGTGTAAGAAGCATTTATAAAATTGTCATCGTGCTGTTTTGGTTATGCATCCGATGATATAAACACCGCTGTATCACTTTGTTATGTATTCCCTCGGGTGAAGTTTAATACTTGTCAATGAATCTTAAGTGTCAGGGTCCTATATTTAGTAACAATACTATATACCAATTTTTTGTATTGTTGTTACTTTGTTATCGATCTGTTTTTGATTTTTTGTTTGTGTGTGTGTGCGTATGTGTGTGTGTGTGTGTGTGTGTGTTGTCTCTTTTATCATATATATATATATATATATATACCCATATATTGGCATAATAGTTAGAGTGTTCGTTAATGGCCAGGGAGACCGAGGTTCAATCCCAGGTCGAGTCAGAGCAAAAACACAAAAAGTTGTACTTGATGCCTCCTTGCTTAACATCTAGCATGATAATGTATGGATCAAGGGTAAGTGTAACAATCCCAGCAAAGATGTAGCGCTCTGACCAACACTTCGGTGTAGTAGCTATTGAAAAGTGAGCCTTCGAGTCGCTCTTGATTACGGTCGGTCGATTTACAACTTATATATATAAATATTCGTAAAAGAAAAAACAAAATGTCTAGAGTACGTACCTTTTATATGAAATTTACCAACGTTTCAGTCTTTATGTCCATCTTCAGGGAAATGTGATTGATGTTTAATGTTTCTTCTGAAATAGTTAAAAAATAAAATGAAACGAATTACGATGGGATCACCTTTCTCACTCACCCAGTTGTACTTCTTTTGTGCCAGTTTGATGCATTCGCGTATTATTTATTTAACCGTTTAATCAGTTGTTATTTTGTTGTGTATTTTCAGTTTTTGCTTTGATATAATTGTTTTTTATGGTATTATTTTCTGCTGCAATTAAAAGAGATAAAGTGGTTTTCCCCTTATTAGCTATGTTCAGTTTATCTCTCGTGCAATTTCCCTAGTTTTTCGTTTGAAGTATCCGTACAGTTGTTTTTCTTCACTTCACTTCCCCACCAAAATAAAATAAAATAAAATAAACAAACAAAAAAAAAAGATAGGAAAATCAGTCTCGTTACTTTCTCAGTCGTTCTCGTACAGCAGGCTGTCACAGAAATATCAGGTGAAATAACTTAAAAATAAAGAGTAAAATAACAAAATCTAGAAAACAAAAATTGCGAAGAAAAGCAACTGTACGGATACTTCAAGCAACAAACTAGGGGGAAATGGCACACGAGATAAACTGAACACAGCTAAGAAGGGGAAAACCTTGAAAAAGATCACTTTTAATAGCAACATAAAATGGTGCAATAATTTTATTGTTTTGTTTGTGCTTTTATTATTTATTTTTTTTTTTTTACGTCTTTGCATTCTTGATTGAAAATCCCCTGATAATTTTTAATTTGAATACGTCTGAAAACACTCACTTAGTTGTTGTTATCACCGATTGAGAGAAGGTATTTTAAGATCCTCTTCCTTAGATATGTCTGGAAGGTAAACAATAATGGACGGTATGTTTAGATATGTGTGGCGTCAGTTTTTTTAGCGTTTTTTAGAGTGAAGTCGGGATTACTAATTAAAGGTTGGATAAAGGTCCTAGATAAAGGGTTTTTCTTATTGTCGGTTCAGTTGACATATCGTGAAGGTAGGTATGCGTGTTCACATATAAAAACAATTTTTAAATAAAAGAAGCAAAATAAAAATCCTTCCTGTCGCCAGCGGCTGTAAAATACGTCAACTACTTCCCTGCAGTAGTGTAAGACCTCCCACCTTCCCCCAACGAGGCTACCAGTTGACCGTAATGCTTGAGGATGGGATGTTCGTAGCTGAGTAGTCCGTGACCCGGCAAATGAAATAGCCACGTGATTTGCCACACTTTACAGGCGATCGCAGCGACCCGATCCGATCAATGAACGTTCCGACCGTATTCTTCAAATGGCTCTCGTGGCCAACAAATACCTACCCTATTTCATCTTAAAGGTGCTAGAAGGCGATGGCTGAGGGTCAGTTGGACTGAGCATTACTTGAAACCATTTAACGGTTTGGTTTGGTTGGTTTTATGGCATATCAACCTTTGTAGGTTATTTAACGCCAAATCCATTTTTATGTAAATAATCTGTTCTATTGAAAACAGTTCAGTTTAGCATAAGTACACCGTTTGATTGTCAAAAACATTTCCATTTCAAACTATTTAAGCAGTTATATGTAATAATTCAGTTAAGTGTAAATACAGTTTTAATGTCGAAAACAGTTCTATTTGAAATAATTCAGTTGAGCATAAGCACGCAGTTTAAGTGTAAGTACGGTTTAATTGTCAAAAGCATTTCTATTTCAAGCTATTCAGTTTACTCAATTCATTTTAGCATAAGTATGCTGTTATTTCTATTTAACCTATAGATAGGGCCCTATCAGGTGCTACCACTCCGGGCCAGAGTGGACCTGGGAGCGATGGCAATAAAGGCGTACTCCGCATTCCTCAAAGCTCCAGCACTGCTGGAACCTCACCATCAGATTGTTTAGTGTCATATCCAGGACACTCGTTAGGAGGGGTCTTACCCCTCTGCAGAGGTGCAGTCAGTGTATTCTACAGCCCCAGCTGACTGGGCAACCATTTAACTGTGTGCAAACATACGCGCTCTGGCTCATTTAAAGTATTTTCAGCAACAAACTTGTATCGTGGCAAGGAAACGATACACAGTGAAACAGAGTTAATTATTTATAAACTTGTTGTATCGTTGGTTCAATAAAGGTATTCCACAGGTACAAGCCGAAGAGTTGGCAAGCCTATCAGAGAGCGATTAACGCTTTTTTCCCCCGAAGTAGTCAGACACCGTCCATTTATATCTTTACCGGTGTCATACTAAAAAGTCTCTGAGTGTATAATTCCGGTATAACACATACTAAAAAGAGTCACTGAGTGTATAGTTCCGGTATAACACATACTAAAAAAAGTCACTGAGTGTATAGTTCCGGTATAACCGAACTCAAGTGGTACAGTCCAACAAGTATTATAAGTCTCTCGCTGTAGGTGTTACGTCCGAAGTCTTACTACTAACCGACGTCCTTTTAGAGCTATCTCTCTGCTTCTCCTTCTGTCTGACTTCTATAGGATTTACACACCGATATTTTAAAATGGCCGTGATGCCACTTGTTCCCGAAACAAAGATAGCGGACGTCGGTAAACTAATCCGTCTCAGAAACCTCTTGGCCAGGAAAATCACGTAGTTAGTGCTCACAACTACGTCTGCAACTTCAATTTTGTCCCGCGTTTTTGGAGCCTACTGCATGACAAAGATTGTCTATAAATACTCTCATCTTCCAACACTCATTCCCTTTCCATTGTGACTTCGAGAAGGAACACTCTCACTCTCTCCATTTCGACTAACAGACTCAACACACACTTCCTCTTTTTTACATTTGACTTCCAGCAGTCAACCGCCACGAAAATGTATACTCTCTGCAACCATTCTCTTCCTCGTTATACTTTTTCAGTGAGGCTTTTTCCAGCCTCGAACACTGAAATTTCGTTAAACTACAGAAAGAAACAAACAGTAGAAATACTTAGTCAACACGCATAGAACACTTTTGTTAAATAGTCATTTTTTTGTAGTATTAGTGTTAGTCACACACACACACACACACACAGAGGAATATTTAACGAGCAGTATTAGAACACTAGTAATGTTTCGAAATATTTCATTGAATATACTGGTGATATATAAATTTGAATTTGTTTGTACTGCTTTGTTTTAAATGTTCTTTTTTTACGCGTCGTTTCACACATTTTTACTTCATTTGCCTTTTCCCAATATACTAACATAAATTGTGGCGGACCAAACATATTCACTATCCACCAAACAACATGTTACCCCTACACTTCCGTCTACCGTGCTTGGGAAACACCGCGTCTTTTATACTTCCACGATACCGAAGTCCGTGGTACGATCCACTATAGAACAAAACTATTCGCTTGCAAATCATACAGATATACATAAAGGATTTGGTAATAGATAACTCGCCAGAGATGATCAGTCATAAAACACAATCAAACATAACCAAACAGCTGTACGCAAATTGTTTGTATTTGGTCGAAATTCTTGATAAATACTTTTATTAATATAACATGACAATCCTTGAAACCATATAATTGTATAAACAAATGATTAATATTAAATTAGATAGGAATTATTGTTGGGAAATTCTGTGGTTTGTATCTGACTCCCTTTTCTTCTACTCCATTCACTTGTTATTTTCTTTTTGTTCGTCGAAGCTGTAAAGAAGTTAAGGGCAGAAAAGGAAAAAGGAAAGGATATCTTGAAACTCAATTTTTATCTTCGGGGTTCACGACTACTTCATGGTGGTGGGAATTTTTTTCTGAACCAGCAGAAATAATCATACTCCCTACTCAAGGCATTTGAAGGATATCATGGAATCATTTTTGGCAAATTGCAAGTTGAGGGTCCACCATGTGTCTCTGTGTTCAGTGAATATGTTCAGCTGAGGCTGTTACTAGCAGGAGACACAACGCACGGCTAAATCATCGGGACTTAGCAAGCACGTGCGTTTCCTCCCTGGCAGCCGAGAGAAAAAGGTGCTTCTGTCTCAGTCGAGGTGGTAAAGGCTTCTGAGAAAGAGTTTCTCTTTAATACCAGGAAGCTCCTCTTTTTAGGCATACGCTGATTTCACTAAATGTCAGAGGCCTCCAGGAAAACTGTTACTTTTGCATTATTTATTCTATTTTTTTCTTTTTTTCACGTTATTGTCTTTTTTATTTCTTATCTAATCTCTACACCGTATATTCCTTTTCATGAGGTTCATGGGAAACAGAGTTTTTAAAGTCTTTCTCATAGGTTTGAAATCCTTTCGTACAGGCAGAAGTAAGTTTAGGATGATAACAATAAGGATGTTGTGGGCAGTAGAGCTAAAGTCAACATGGCACTGAATTAAGAAGAAAAAAAAAAAACAAATATCAAAAGTGTTGTACTTACTTCATGATCCATTCTTTGAGAGTTCTTAAAAGCGTGTTCACGTACAATGCGTTGACCAAATGAAAGGAACCGATCATTTCTTTACCGGAATTGGGGTCATAAACATGGGTCGATAACAAAAAAAAATTTCTGTTTCCTTTTATTTTTGTATCATAGGAAAAATTTATTTGCTTTATTTTTGTTTTGATTCTTTATGATTATTATTTATTTATTTTATCTTTTTCTCCAGCAAGTTCCTGTTTGCCTCTCATAATTCACATTCAAAGGAGCCATCTTGCATTATTACAAATGTGTTTGGTTTAGTGAAAAGGGAGAACAAGATCAACTTCACAAGCCAACTTCAGGTCAATGCAAATGAAACATTTAACAAGCTAAAATTGATTGATTGAGTTCAAGTACGTATTTTTTATGCGACACAAGACATTTTTGTATGTATCTACCCAACCCCTCCGCACAAGCAAGATATGATACAAGGTCAATTTTTAAGCAGAGTCTAACAGGCCTGAATTCAAAGTTTTCCTTCTCCTAGACCGTTTATTATATAAGTTTTAATAGCCGACTTTATCCTTCTATTTACCTATAGTTATAGCTATGTAAAATGCCCATAGCCTCAGCCAGGATTTGAAATCGGGTCACCGTGTCCATGTCCATTTCGATAATCGTTACGTTAAGAGCGTTTCCAGACATTTTTATTTGGCTGAAAAACAGGAAGATGAAGACCGTTCTGGTCAATTTGTCAGTTGTTGGGGGGCTGAAAAATAAATAAAAGCAATAACGATAAGATAATAAAATAACATTAAACCAGATGAAAAATAAACACAAAATAAATAAAGTACAAAAGAAATAGCATTCCGCCAGGAGCCCACTCATAGAAAGAATAATCTGAGTATGCTCAGAAAAAGAAAAGGCTTCCTGGCACAAAAAAAAAGAAACTCAAACCTCAGCTCAGAAGACAACCATTTTATTGCTCAGAGAGGTCTTCCCCCTTCAAGGCTTAGTTACTCACTTCCATAATAATTAAGTTGATCCTTAATAGCTTCACTCGTCTGTTTGTCTCCCCTTCTTTCTTTCATTCCATTTCAGCAAACGCGATCAGCAAAAGAAAACAACACACATCGGGGTTTGAAAGAAGAAATAACCAATCACGAATCATAAACACTCATAAAACCTTACCCCTTCCCCATACCCTTCACAAATTGAAAAAAATGCGATAAAAACTGGTATTCTTATCAGATCTGATCGACATTTTACGGTGAGAATAATTGGTGATGAGTTAATATTGATCAGATGATTTTCAATTAGCGTTGCCAACCTGCCCCAACCCCGGCCGCAAAAAACAAAACAAAACAAAACAAAACAATCTCTTTACTTTCTACGCACAAAAAATCAATCTGGATACACACTCTGTTAATAAGTTTTTGGCAAAAAGAATATTCATGCAACCCCCCAGCCCTCTTATTCTCATAGTCTAAGCCCTTGTGACTTATTTTCTATTTCAAAATATCAAAGCCCACCTCCGTAGGGGTCTATTAAGGAACTGTTAAAACATGTAATAGGTTATGATGAACCAACTGTAAGAAGTGCTAGTTATATATTTCAAGCATTGTTTCGATGATCAGTGACTTCCAAAGGAAATTACACGGAGGGAGATAAAGGTGGTTTGCAATTATTTTTTTATGGTATATCAACCCTTGTAAGTTATTTAATGCTCAATCCTCTTTATTCATATATATTATATATGATTTGGTTAGGTTTTTATGGCATATCAACTATTGGAGGTTATTTAACGCCAAATGCTCTTTATCCATATATATATTAAATATACATGATTTGGTTGGGTTGGGTTTTATGGCATATCAACTATTGTAGGTTATTTAACGCCAAATCCTCTTTTTACATATATATTAAATATACATGATTTGGTTTGGTTGGGTTTTATGGCATATCAACTATTGTAGGTTATTTAACGCCAAATCCTCTTTTTACATATATATTAAATAAACATGATTTGGTTTGGTTGGGTTTTATGGCATATCAACTATTGTAGGTTTTTTTAACGCCAAATCCTCTTCATGAATATGTATCAAATATATATAGTTTGTAAACACATTTTGTAGATAACATTTTGAAACGAGCCTGAGCTCATTTTTATTTTGTACACAGTTAAATGGTTTTAAGTATTTCTATCTACGACGAATAATTCTATTGACTTTTAATCATTTGTTTTCACTCATTTTCAAAGATATGCACTTGATTTGTAAGTGAATAGTTTGTTGGTAATTTCATTTTTGAATGAATTAGAACTAATTTCTTTGCGCTCAAGTATTTCTATTTTTCTCTACAGTTAAATGACATCAGTTATTGCTATCCAACATTTATAATTCTATTCAATATTAATCATTTGTTTGAACAGTGAAGTTGCTGCAAGTATTGCTATTTAGCACTAATTATTCTATTCAACATTATTCATTCATATGCATACAGTTAAATGGTTCCAAGTAGTGCTATGTATAACTAACAATTCAATTAGACATCAGTCATTTGTTTATACACAGTTCAATGGTCAAACAGTTCTTTTTCAAACAATTCAATTTAGTATATATCATTAGCTTGCATACAACTTAAATGTCAAACAGTTCTATTTGACCAATAGACAGGACCCTGTCGAGTACTACCATTCCAGAGCAGAAGGGTCATAGAAGCAACGGCAATAAAGAGGTATTCCACATTCCTCAAAGCTCCAAAACTGAAGCCACACCATCAGATTGTTTAATGTCATAACTTGGACATTCGTTGGGTGGGGGTGTCTTACTCCTCTGCAGAGATGCAGTCGGTGTAATCTACAGTCCGAGCCGACAAGACTTTTTGCAGTTAAGTTGATGGAAGAAAATAGCACAGAATCATTACGTGAAAGACCGATCTTGTATAGAGAGGTGTGATGAACACATAGGCGAGAAACTGACTGTTACCAAGCACCATTGTCTCTATGTTTACCCTATCCTAACTTTAGCATATACTTTCTCTCCATAATATTTCGTACTATTTATTCATTGTATTCACTTTTTATTCATTAGTTGGTGGTCTTTCACTGGAATCTGAGTGATTGCAAGTCTTCTAGTGTTTCCAGGACTCTTCTCAGTATTCTTGCCGATCTTAACAATGCTGTGGTCTAGATTATCTTGATTCTTCCTCATATTTCCAGTTCCTTCTGTTCTTTTTCCCCAAGGCTTTGTAGATTATTCCAAGTGCACTAAACACAATTGGTATCACTGTCACCGTCATGTTTCACAGTTCCTTTAGTTCTCTAGCAAGGTCCAAGTAATTCTCTATATTTTCGCTTTCTTTTATTTTTTTCTGTTGTCCACCGAAATGGTAAAAACCACGAAACTATATTTTTTTCTTGTTAATATACACTAAGCTTGGTCTTCTAAGCGGAATAAGGTGATCCGTTTGTATTTCCAAATCCAGTAGAATTTTATGCGTCTTATTCTCAAGGACTGATTCTGGTTTGTGAAAATACCATTTCGTAGGATAGTCAAATTTTAATTTCTTGCATAATTTTCAGTGAAACAGATTTCTCTCCCAGTCATGCCTAGTTTTGTTTTGCTTTTATGCTTATTTTCTGCATTCGCTAATATTATTCATCGTTTCATCTCTTTCTTCACATAACCTGCACTTGCTATTCTGCTGCGTATTTTGTTCAGTCGGCTGGAGCAGTAGAATACACCGACTGCACCTCTGCCGAGAGGCAAGACTCCCCACAACGAGAGTCCTAGATAGGACACTAAACAATCTGATGGAGAAGTTTCAGTATTGCTGAAGCTTTGGGGAATGCAGAGTACTCCTTCATTGCAATCGCTCCCAGGTCCACTCTAGCCCGGTATAGTAGCATCTGATAGAGTCCTCTCTATGGGTAAAATAGAACTGAAATGCGTACTTATGCTAAAGTGAATTTCTTGAAATAGAACCGATTTCACGTTTAACTGTGTGTAAACAAAATCTATACTTATACTAAACTGAATTGTTTGAATCAGAACTGTTTGACTTAACTGAATAGCTTAAAATGTTTTTGACAATTAAACTGTGTACATATACGAAACTGAATTGTTTAAAATAAAAGTGGTTATTTGTATAAAAATGGATTTGGCATTAAATAACCTACAAAGGTTCATATGCCAATAAACCCAACCAACCAACCAACTGCTGCGTATTATCAATCGCTTTGATATAATTAGTCTTTATTGCGTTGTTTAGTGATTATTATTATTATTGTTGTTATTATTATTTTACTCCTTTGAAAGTTTTTTACACGAGCCTTTGCCGATGGTTTCTCACTGGAGTTTGAGTGATAGCAAGTCTCCTCAAGTCCCCAGGACTCTTCTCAGAATTCTAGCTGATCCTTATAATACAGTAGTTTGGATGGTATTTACTTGTCCCCTTATTTCCAAGTCTTCCAGTCCCTGTACCAATCCTTTGGTGGCTGTACCAAGAGCACCAATTACAATAGGTATCACTGTCACTTTCATGTTCCACAGTTTTTTCAATTCCCCAACAAGGTCCGGGTACTCATCTCTCTTCTCGCTTTCTTTCAATTTTACTCAGTGGTTAGCTAGGACAGCAAAGTCCTCTATTCGGCAATTTTTTTTTTTTTTTTGATCGGTTTGGTCGTCTGGCCGAGATTAGGTAATCCGTTTGTATTTCAAAATCCCAGATGTGTTTGTGCATCTCATTCTCCTGGACAGATTCTGGGTTGTTCATTTACCATTTGTTCGTATGGTCAAATTTCAATTTCTTGCATAATTCCTATCGGATCACCTTGCCAACCCAATCATGTCTTGTCTTTTTCCTGCTCTTTGGCTAAGTGGGTAGAGTGTTCGCCAAAGATCCGGGAGACCGGGGTTCAATCCCAGATCGCGTCATACCAAAAACTTTAAATAATGGTACTAGATACCTCCTTGCTTAACACTCAGCAATATGAGGTACGTATCGAGGGTAAAGTGGAGCAATCTAGGGAAAGGAGTAGCGCCCTCCCCTACACCTCGGTTTAGTAGCTATTGAAAAGGGAGCCTTCTGGTCGCCCTTGACTACGGTCGCCAACTTTACTTACTTTACTTATTGCAGTTGCTTATTATGTGATTGATCGTTTCGTCTCTATCAACACTGCTATTTTTTGCGTCTTATCTATCCTTGCTTTGATATGATTGGTCCTTATGGCATTGTTTTGGGCTGCAATTAGAAAAGATTCAGTTTCTCTCCTAAGATTTTGTTTTTTTAGTCACGTCCAAGTTTTCTCGTCTCAGATTTCACTTGTTTGTAGCTTAAAATCTCTATTGAATTTTTTTTCTTCCCATATTTGGTTTCAAGTAATTTTCATTCTGTTGATCCGCATGTCGTCAGTATTGTTTCTGGTGGCTGTTATGTCTTCCTCCGTGCTTTTCTATGTAGTCTTCAAGCAGTCGTATCCATATTTACCAACCCCTCCGCTCGGGCAGGATATGACACAAGGTCATTTTTTAAAGCGGAGTTTAACAGGTCTAAATTAAGAGTTTCCTTCTCCTAGACTAGTTGCCTCAAAAAGGCTGAAGAACCTAGTCTGTCCTACTATTTTACCCATAGCTGGAGGGAGAATAATTGGATTCATACCTTTCCCAAGGGTATTTATGCTATGTGAAATGCAACCGGTCTCGTCCAGGATTTGAACTCGTGTCGCCGTGTCCATTTCCTACGACGATAACCATTACACCACGGGCACCTACTAAACCCCTTTATCCCCCATCAACTATGGGTTAAGTAGTATTCTGCATTAATGGCTTTGGCCTCAACTCGCGAAGATTGATATGCCATTTGGCAAATAACGCCTCTTATAATATTGTGTGAAGCTGCATTGTCGTATTTCTCTTATTGTCCTCAAATCTTTGCTTTGAGAAACAAGAAAGTCGCTCGAGAGCAAGTTGTGGTGAGTATGAGGGCTGCTGCACGGATACAATTCCGACTAGTTGTCTCAAAAAGGCTGAAGAACCTAGTCTGCCCTACTATTTTACCCATAGCTGGAAGGAGAATAATTGGATTCATACCTTTCACAAGAGTATTAATGCTATGTGAAATGCAATCAGTCTCAGCTAGGATTTGAACTCGTGTCACCGGGTTCATTTCCTACGACGATAACCATTACACTATGTCGTATCAATACATCAACAACATCTTTATTATTATTATTATTATGTTACTCCTTTCGAGTTTTTCACAGTAGCGTTAGCTGATGATCTTTCACTGCAGTTTGAGTGACAGCAAGTCTCCTTAAGTTTCCAGGACTCCTCTCGGTAATCTAGCCGATCTTTACAATGTAGTAGACTGGATAGTTTCCGATCGTCCTCCACTTTCCAACTCTTCCAGCCCCCTTACCAAGCCTTTGGGTATCGTCCCGAGTACACTAATTACAATTGGTCTCACTGTCACCTTCTTTGTTCCATAGCTTTCTTAGTTTTCTTGCATAGTCTCAGTACTTATCTCTCTTCTCGTTTTCTTTGGTCCGCTGGGACGGCAAAGTCCTCTGTCCAGCAGGTTTTTTTTTGTTAACTGTCACTTGGTCAAGTCTTCTAACATACTTTTGTATTGGGCACTATCTTATTCACTACTGTTGGCAATGCCTGTTTAGTTTTTAAACGAATGGTATTAGCTTTCATGTAAAACTCACACACACACGCACACACATATATAAATAAAGAGAGAAAGAAAGAGAAAGAGAAAAGGGAGATAGATAAAGACAAAGAGAGAGAGAGAGAGAGAGAGAGAGAGAGAGAGAGAGAGCCTTGTGTAGTATAACGTCAGTTCGTTTATACGTCCGCTGTCAATAACAATAAAAAATTCAGTGATGCGTTGAGGATAAAAGCGATAACTAAACATCGTTCAAACACATGATTGCCCAAACAGAGAGGTTAGGGTGGTACTGAGTGTATGATATTCAGTTTCAATAGTTTATAATAGTTTTTACGCTAAAAAAAAAAATGCTTTGTTCACTCAGTCTCCAAATCGTACGTTTGATTTTTTTGATCGTATCTCGGAATTTATGCTATTCCAAAAAGTGTAAGTCTTCTTTGTCAAAATATTTATTGATATATCTTTCGAATTCACATAATAGTTATTGTAGTACTATTTTTTAAAAATTTACTAACCAAGAAAAAAATGGATTAACTGTGAAAATTCAAAACAAAATTTGGACTAGACAGAACATCTTCAACTCATCTAATGATTGATTGGTTGTTTGATTTTTCAGCATATCATCCCTTAGGTTTTTCAATACCGAAGTCAGTGTTTTATTTTTTAAAAGCAGCGGTCGTGTCGACACTGCTATATGGATGCACTACATGGACGCTAATTAAACGGATGGAGAAAAGGCTTGATGGCAACTACACAAGAATGTTGCGAGCAATTTTGAACAAGACCTGAAGGCAACACCCCACAAAACACCAGATGTACGACCACCTACCTCCCACCACGAAAGAGGTGCCCGTGGTGTAGTCGTTATCGTCGTAGGAAATGAACACAGCGACTCGAGTTCAAATCCTGGACGAGACTGATTACATTTCACATAGCACTAATACCCTTGGGAAAGGTATGAATCCAATTATTCTCCCTCCAGCTATGGGTAAATAGTAGGACAGACTAGGTTCTTCAGCCTTGGTTAGGCAACTAGTCGAGGAGAAGGAAAACTCTGAATTCAAACCTGTTAAACTCTGCTTAAAAATTGACCTTGTGTCATATCCAGCCCGAGCGGAGGGGTTGGTAAATAGTACCTCCCACCACGAAAACTATCAAAGACGAACCAGATATGCAGGACACTGCTGGAGAAGCAGGAACGAGCTCATGTGAGGTTCTCCGATGGAACCCCTTACATGGCTGAGCTAAAGCAGAGCGACCAGCTCGAACCTACATACAGCAGGTCTGTGAGGATATGGGATGCAGCCCTGAAGACCTGCCAGTAGCGATGAACAATAGGGAGGAATAGCGAGAGAGGGTCATGGATATCTGTGCTGGCGGCATGACATGATGATGATGATGATGATGATGTTTCCATATCACTGAGACTATCTAATGATAATCCTGAGTTAACAACTATAGTTTCAAGTAACTATTCTTCATCATCATCATATCAAGCCCAATATTTGTCGCTGCCTCCCACCAGACAGGACTTGATACAAGGTCAATGACCCGAAGGTCGATTAAAGTGGAGATTTAGGGATGAGGGAGGTCGGGTACGAGCCGAGGTTCCAGCCCTGGAGACTATGATGCCTATAGCCCACCCGAAGGTGGCCCGGCCGAGGTCGAAGGCCTTACGGCCCCAAGTCTGCCTTTGTTAGACTGGGCCCGCTGGTCAAGCCGCTAGTACAGATTTCCCTAATTTTCTCTCTCTCTCGCTATTCGTCTCTATTGTCCATCGTTTCCGGCAGGTTTTCTAGACTACATCCGGTGTCTGAACAGAGCTGTTGTAGATAAGTTCTAGCTAGTTGTCCAACACTTACTCGTTCATGTGAAAGGGTCCATTAGAGAACGTCGCTTATGACTTCGTCTTTACTTCTCCATCAGTGTCCCGCATGTCTTGTGTGTCAAATTTGGATGGGTTTTGAGATGGGAGGCAGGTGGCCGTATAGCTACTGTATTGTGGGATGTTGCTTCCAGGATTTGTTCAATATACCTCTAGTACAAATAATTTGTACAGTTATGTGGTTTCAAGTAAGTTCCTATTGAATGATTTGCAAACAACGAATAATTCGTACACAGCTGTACGGTTTCAATTAGACCTATCAAATACTAACAATTTGTACACAAATATATGGTTTCGATTATTCCTATCAAATACTAATAATTTGCATACAACTATACGAGCCAAGTCGTCTGAAGCTGTAGAATACGCTGACTGTGTCTCTGCTGAAGATTAAGACACCCCCCCCACATACACAACGAGTATCCTGATAATGAAACCAAACAGCATCTGATGGTGAAGATTCAATCCTTGAGCTATGCGGAGTCCCTCTTCATTGCCACAACTCCCAGGTCCATTCTGACTCGAATTGGTTGACCCTGTTTGGGCTCTATCACTAGGTCAAATAGAAATGCTTATAGTTGAAAACATCTGTGCGCAAATGGAGGAGCTTTACCCCTGTATAGAGATGCAGTCAGTGTATTCTGCAGCCCCAACTGACTAGTCCAATTAAAGTATTGGCTCTTAAAATATTTAGAAACTAAATACAAAGTGTTGAGAGGTTTAAAATGTTTGTGAACTTCATTTCATCGTCATCATGTCGTGCCGCCAGCACGGATATCCCTGACCCTCTCTCGCCACTCCTCCCTATCGTTCATCGCCTCCGGCAGGTCCTACATCCCGTATCCTCATAGAGCTGCTGTGTGTAGGTTCGAGCTGGTCGTCCTGCTTTTCCACAGCCGAATGAGGCGGGGGGGGTCCATTGAAGAACATCACTCATAAGCTCGTCCCTGCTTCTCCAGCAGTGTCTTGCATGTATGGTACGTCTAACTTTGATAATTTTCGTGATGAGAGGTAGGTGGTCGTACAGCTGGTGCTTTGTGGGGTGTTGCCTCCAGGACTTGTTCAAAATTTTGAACTTCATTCAATTGCTTGCAAATTATTAGTATTAGATAAGAATACTTGAAACTGTATAATGGTGTACGAAGAATAAGTTAAAGCATATAAATGTGTTTGCCAACACTTTCAAACGAACCAGAGCTTTATTTGTTTGCACACAATTAAATGGTTTTAAGTATTACTATCTATTATTTGCACACGCTTTAATTCGCCCAGTCGGCTGGTGCTGCAGAATACACCAAGTGAACTTCTGCAGAGGGGTAAGACTCCCCAAACGAGTGTCCTAGATATGACAGTATACAATCTGATGGTGAGGATCAGTTAATGCTGGAGCTTTGGGGAAAGCGGAGTACCCATTTATTGCCATCGCTCCCAGGTCTAGTCTGGCCCGAAGTGGTAGCACTTAATAGGATCCTATCTATGGGTCAAATAGAACTATTTGAAATTTAAACTGTACTTATGCCTAACTGAATTGTTTGAAATAGAGCTGTTTTCACGAAAACTATCAAAGTTAGACGAACCAGACATGCAGGATACTGCTGAAGAAGCAGGGACGAGATCATGTGATGTACTCCGATGGACCCCCTCACATGGCCGAGCAAAAGCAAGGCGGCCAGCTCGAACATACATACAGCAGCTCTGTGAGGATATGGGATGTAGCCCTGAGGATCTGCTAGAAGCGATGAACGATAGGGAGAAGTGGCGAGAAAGGGTCAGGGATATCCGTGCTAGCGGCACGACATGATGATGATGATATGTATAAAATAGATTTATCATTGAATAACCCACAAAGGTTGATATGCCATAAAACCAAACCAATACTTTAATGTAATTAAAAAAATCATTCTAAACAAATCTATTTAAACCATAGATTAAACTATAACAGGTACTGCTACAACGGGTTAGAGTCGGCCTGGAAGTAATGGCAATGAAGAGCTGATTTTATATTCCCCAGAGATCCAGAAGTGAGTTTTGTTAAGCACTCTTAGTCTAACAGTTATTGTCGTGGGAAATGGAATCGGCGAAACGAGATTAATTCCTAGACGAGACTGTTGGGGTTTCTTTTCGAGCTAATGCTTTGGGGAAAGGCATGGATCGATCTGAATGTCTTCCACTTATAGGGAAATATTAGAGCAGACTGGGTTCTTTAGCCTTGGTTAGGCAAATTCAAACCAGCTTTTCTCTGTTTAAAAAATGACTCCATATCACATCCTACTCGTCACAGGAGTGGGGTTGAATATATAGAAGCGCGTTTAGCGTAACGGTTATCATCGAATGAAATAGATTCAACGACCCGAGTTCAAATCCTGGGCGAGGCTCGTTACGTTTCACTTCTTATAATTATTTTTGAGAAAGGCATGAATCCATTACTTCTCCCAACTATCTATAGATAAATTGTAGGACAGACTGGGTTATTTTGCTTTTGTTAGGCAACCAGTTTATGAGAAGGAAAACTGAATTAAAAACTAGCATTACTCTATTTAAAAAGTGAACTTGTGTCACGTTCTGTCCGTGGTGGAGGGGTTGGGTAAATGCACTCTCTCTTTGAGGGATGCTGGAAGAAGGTGTCATACCGATATAGTCGGTGTATTTTTGGTGCCGCTGACATGGCAGAGAATCAGATGAGGGATTTTTTTTTTATCTACAATTAAAAGTTAATTATTTATTGCAAAATACCAGGACCTGAACATCTGCTACCATACATTTCCCCTGGGAACAAAATGACTCGTTTTATGGTGTACTGGAATAGAAAATACCCGGTCTATCTAGAAAATAATTAGATTGTGTTAAAAAAAAATGTTTATTATCAGCTTATTTGCAAATCAATTTTATCTCTACAAATAGTTCCCCCGGGAAGCCACACATCAACGAACACGTTGGTTTTACTCGTAGAAACAATGTTCGATGTCTTCAACTAACTCTGCCATTAGCTTATTCGTCACGACCTGTTTCTTGTTCTCGACTGTTCTAAAATGGCGATTACGGATTTGGGTTTTGATTTTAGCGAATATGAAGTAATCTCAAGAGTTCAGATCCGAGAGAGTAAGCAGGAATTTTCTTTTTACCCCACACCTCATTTACAGAATTTGATTAAATAACACTATTCTGAATTTTCATTTCGGTTTCTTTGTTTAATGTCAAAGTCATCTTAACAGAAAAATGGTGATATTTAACCCATATGTTGTTGGAGGATAAAGGTGTTTATACCTTTCTTAAGGGTATTAATCCGAAAGTGAATGTAAAACCGTGAAGTATTTTTGTGTTTCATTTTTAGGTCACACCTAACCAAACACACTTGCAATAATCCAGTTTCTATTCTCAGAGGCAAACATCAATTGAAAGGTCAACGATAATTTCTGTTTTTAACTTTTGGTCTAAAAACTCGTTTCCAGAAAGTAAAGTTCGTGAAAATCAACTTTGTACAGATTTTCCACATCCCTTAACTCAAAATGTCATAAACAGTTCGGTGATAAATATATATCTTATCCCTAATGTTGATCAGATCTGTAAGGAACGAATAAACAAATAAAAAAAAATCAAGTTGAATTTAAAAAACAAAAAAAGAACTTGAATTTGCAGAAACTCCCAGAGGTCCCTGACGAAAAAAAAAGGGATGACGCATGGGTAAACAAAAAAGGTAACCTCTTGACAAAGAAGAACAGATTTTCTTTCTCTTTCAGGCAGTGACCAGCGTTTTGACAGCATCGTCGCTGACAGGTGTCTGGGCGCCACGCATACGTATTTGGACTAGGCGTTGGTTAGTCCCTTTTCACCCAGTTGCAGCTCTCAGTCGGTCAGCATTATGTTGAAATATAAAAGAACCACAAATGAACTACAAACTAACCCTTACCGGACTTTGACAAACTTCCAAAAGAAAACTAACCCTTATGGAAGCCCGAAATACCAAATGAGGACAAATAAATGCATGAAACGATTAACGTATTTTTGACACCTTAACTGGGGGATTCAACCATTTCAATGTATTCAGGAAAACTCACTCATCCATGGAATGGTTGTTGAATCCGGTAAATAAAGGAAAGTATAAAAGAAACGTCTTCGTCTCTTATCTGTTGCTGTCTTTTCTTTTGTATAATTCTTTTTGGGACTTTCTTGGGCAAGACATTACACCGACCAGTCAACGTGGGGGTAAAATAATATAACCAAAATATGGAGTCAGATATTCAGACGGCAACACAGCCTTGCTCTTTGTCCTTGACCTTCAGCCACAAACCCCACAGATCTACTGAAAGTCTTTACTTTTATTAGATTTTCCTCGTGTTTGTGAACTAACTAGTCTTCCAGATCGTAATTCATCTTTTGATTTGCTGATCATTCAAAATTGCTTTGGGTCGGGAAAAATCCGTTCCAAGGATAGGATTTGATCCCGATAAGCAGGTAGCAATGTTTTGAAATTTGACGCGGAATTTGATCGCAGAATGGCGTTGATATTATTGTGTTTCAAACAGTAACACGGTTACCGACGAGTGCAATGTCGTCGTTGGCTAATCAGCGGATGGCAAAGGGAACACACAAAAATACAACCCGTCGTAACATAAGGATCTTGTTGCTTTATTCTTTCTATTCAGTATCTGTGGTCATGCAAGTAGGAAGAAATGTATAACGGACACGATGTTTGAGCTGACTTTGTCGTCATTTGAGGAATCGTCTCTGCTCGTATCTTTTATTCGTACCTAGTTCCGTATTCACACGAACGTTTCTCTCCTCGTACATCAGCTACCAAAAGAGAAAAAAGAGGCAGAGTCACGAAATCCGTGAGATTTATATGTACACACACGCACATATATGGGCACACAAGCACACACACACACACACACACACACACACACACACACACACATATATATATATATATATATATATACTTACCCACCCCTAAGCACGAGCAGGATGCGACACAAAGTCAATTTTTGAGCGGAGTTTAACAGGTTTGAATTCGGATTTTTTCTTCTTCTAGATCGGTTGCGATACTAATGGCTGAAGAGCCTAGTCTGCTCTACAATTTTACCCATAGCTGAAGAGAGAATAGTTGGATTCATACCTTTCCCAAGTGTATCAGCACTCTGTGAAATGCAAACAATCTCGTCCAGAATATGAACTCAGGTCGCCGTGTCCATTTCCTACGACGGTAACCATTACACATTGCTCCAAAGTCCACTCTGCCCCAGAGTGGTAGCACCTGATGGGGTCAAATAGAACTAAATTGCGTACTTATGCTAAACTCAATTACTTGAAATAGAACTGTTTTGATATTTAAACTGCGTACTAATGTAAAACTTAATAGTTTGAAACAGAACTGTTTTTGACATTGAAACTGTACTGACGCTAAACTGAATTGTTTGAATTAGAATTGTTTGACTAAACTGAATAACTTGAAATAGAAATGTTTTTGACAGTTAAACTGAGTACTTATGCCAAACTGAATTGTTTGAAATAGAACTGATAATTTGTATAAAAATGGATTTGATGTTAAATTACCTACCAAGGTTGATATGCCATAAAACCCAATCAAACTACCAACCAAAACCACTCTTGTAGAAGAACAGCACTAATACTATCTAACCTATAGTTGGAGGGGATAAAGGGGTTCTCTACCTTTCACAAGGATATTAGCTCGAAAGTGAACGTAATAGCACGACTGGAGTTCGAACTCGTTTACTTCAAGGCTGCCATAGCACTTAAGCCGTTACACCACAGAGGCTCCGCACTCTGATCAGGAGGATGTAGTAAAGTAAGTGGTATTTTTTCTGTGATCACGTCTCTGACTTTTTTTTTTTTTTATTACCGTGAACTTGATGTCATCTTTTCACGTCTTTGTCACTGTTAGATTTTTTCAAGACCCCGCAGCGCAGCAAATAATTAAAACGTGAATTGAATATTTTCACAAGTGTTCAAAGTTAACATTGATCAGCTGATTTTTTGTCAAGAAAAAAAATCGTTGTTACATTCTCAACAGTGCACCTATATTTTCGGAGCGAGTTGGAAAACTGAAGGTCTTGTATCACAGCCACAATTATCCTTATGGTGCAAATGTGACCCGGCAATCGTTGATGAAGATAAGATGCTTGATTAATTCACTGATTTGTTGATGTTAACACCACGTCAACGCGCCTAGGCTTATTTTATGCCTAGAGGTTAGGGAATCGCTTTCATCATACGTTCATATTTACATTTTTTGTGTAGTTATTTCTTGAGAGGTTTTTTTTGCACACTGTTTTATCGAATGTGAATAATTTTTAGGGAAATCTATTAAACCCATATAAAGAACCCTAACAGATACTACAATATTGGGCTTAAGTGGACTAGGCGTAATGGCTATGAAAGTGTATTCCACGCTCCCAGATCTCCAGAACTAGATCCTTGCCTTCAGACACAGTTTAGTGTCATCCCTAGGACATTAAGATTTTTTATTTAAGTGGGTGCCTTCCCCTCTGCAGAGGATGCAATCAGAGTATTCCAAGCTCACTGACTGGACATGGGATAGAATGAGAAGCTATTCTGCATGCAGCTTATTTTCTAGGCACTTTACCAAATAAGCACAAATAGAAATAGAAAGAGGAGGCTTGGATGTTTTACTAACAGGGAAGAGTCGTTCTGATTTGGATACCAACATCCACAACCCGGGCTCTTATATCGGATTGAACGCTAGACCTTTGTAACGATAGGAAATATACAAGTATCTAAACTGCAAAATGGGCACTAGAGATCATGTGCATCTATTTTTATACAAGCACCTCACTACCCCCACTTCCCTCTTCTCTTCCCCTCTCTCTCTCTCTCTCTCTCTCTCTCTCTCTCTCTCTCTCTCTCTCTCTCTCTGTGCACAGTCACGCACAGACACACACTTTCGCACTTATTCACAATGGAAATGTCTTGTGTCACAGTCGTTTTGTCAAGTCTTGCGTAGCTCAGTCGGTAAGAGCTGTAGAATACACCAACTGCACCTCTGCAGGAAGGTAAGACTCCCCTAACGGGTGTTCTGGGTATGACACTAAACAATCTGATGGTGAGGCTCCAGTAATGCTGGAGCTTTGGGGAATGCAGAATGCCCCTTAGTTGCTATCGTTCTCAGGACCACTCTCACCCGGAGTGGTAACACCTGATAGGGTCCTATCTATAGGTTAAATAGAACTAAACTGTACTTATGCTAAACTGGATTGTTTAAAATAGAATTCTTCTGGTCTTTAAACTTTGTACTTATGCTAGGCTGAATTACTTATATATATAGAGAGGGACTTGGCATTTAATAACCTACAATAGTTGATATGTCATAAAGCCAAACCTAACCAAAAATATGTTTAAACAGGATTTGGTATTAAATAACCTACAATGGTTGATATGCCATAAAGGCACACCAAAATAAAATATATGTTCAAGCAGGATTTGGCATTAAATAATCTACAATGGTTGATATGTCATAAAGCCACACCAAACCAAATATACGTTTAAACAGGATTTGGCATTAAATAACCTACAATGGTTGATATGCCATAAAGCCAAACCAAACATTAAACATCTCATTCATACTTTTGTGATATCTCTCGTTTACGACGCAAATTTCCCCCCTCCAAATAACCTCTTCTTAAGTTCAGCTAAAAAAAATGGAAAAAAAGTCAGCCGTGAATGTTTTCCAACATCGTCTGACTCTGACCTTTGTAAGAGAGAGGTCAATAAGTGCTTTACTGGTTCTTAAACATCCGAGAGACTCCTAGTCTATCTGTTTATTTGTATTCCCATCTTCATCTTACTAATCTATTACCTTAAGTTTTTTGTTAATTCATAACTAAATTTGACGATTATTAAAGTGTATCTTACTTTCAAGAATCCTAAAAAGAAATAGAAACGTCGTTTACTAGTATTATAGAGTATCTTTCAATTTTACCCAGGTCTTTCTTTGCAAGCCTTACAGGGAGTCTTTCAAGTTATGAGTTAAATAGTACCACTACTATTCATATACAAGGATACCTATAGCATAAAAAAATGCAAAGATTGATATGCCATTGAACAGAGAAAGTAAGCCAAACCAAACTATATATATTACTAGTACAATCAGTCACCCGTAGAATGTCGTTTACAAGCTCTACAGAGTGTCTTTCAAGTTTACTCGGCCCTTTGTTGATTGCGCAATCAGTCACCCATAGTACGTAGTTTACAAGCCTTATTGAGTGTCTTTCAAGCTTACTCAGCTCGTTATTGCTTGTGCAGTCAGTCAACTGTCGTACGTCATTTACAAGCCTTATTGAGTATCTTTCACGCTTACTCAGCTCATTATTGCTTGTGAAATCGGTCCACTCTAGTACGTCGTTTACGAACCTTATTGAGTTTTTCAAATTTACTCAACTCGTTATTGCGTGTAGTCAACTGTAGTGCGTTATTTACAAGACTTACAGAGGGTTTTTTAAATTTATTCAATTCTTCAGTTTTTGTACCATCAGTCACGTGTAAAACGTCGTTCACAAGCCTTGCAGAGTGTCTTTCAAGTTTACTCGTCTCTTTATTGCTTCGAATTTTTTTCGTGCTAATGCGTTTACTTTTGGACTAATGCCCTTGAGAAAGGTGTGAACCCCTAATCACCTAATAAAACTCTCGATTTAAGCGTTAGGACCTCAGTTGCTTTATAAAGCAAGTGGCAATGGATAACCGTGCAAAGGTGCGGTGTAACTTCTTCGTTCAAGTTGGAACTGGCTTTTCCCGTTTCTTAGAAGCATTCCTCATTCTCTATTCACACAAACGCTTGTCTCCAGGTACTCCATCCATCAAAAGAGAGAGAGAGAATCAAGAAATCCTTCCTCTTATATTATATTCGCAAAATACTCAATGACCACTTTAATTCAGCGAAACTAATCCCATTTTGGAATTCAGCACCCTCAAAATACTTTCAAAAACCTTTGTACCCCCAAAAATGTATTATTTTCAATATTTTTATTGCTTTAACTCATTTTTCCATTGTTCCATTTCTATTCGGAAAGTCCTGTCTTTGTTATGTAATGCCTCCCATAACACTTCCGCTTACTCAGTAAAAATGTGGAGGCGTGATTTACAGGTGACAAATCAAAGTTCACCACTGCGGAGACAAACTGTAACAAGTCTGCGGGAATGAAATGTCTATGAACAATTACAAAATAGTTTGAGTGATTTATATTTAAAAAGGTTATTAAGTTTAAGATCTGAAAGAGTAAAGGTGACTGATTTAAGGTTTAAATAAAACCGTCTCCACCTCCCTGGGATTGAACGTCTTACACATGAAAGAATAAATATTTCCTCTCTCGACTGATCAAATCACACAACATCTACATTTAAACCCGTCCAAGAAAGAAGAAATGTGACTACCGAAATAAACAAGAGATATTTTTTGTAACAAAAGTGTTCATCATTCCTTCCCGCTAATGAGAACAAGTGACAATCTTATCGTTACCAACCTTTCAATCGTTTTTCTATCTTTCTACATTTTTGAGACCCTCCCACCCAGACAACATTACACTGTCTCAAACATATGACAGGCACCCCTTCGACCATCTCTGAATTCGTTAATGGTAGAAGAAAAGCTCTTACAGAGTGCGATGGTTAAATTATCACCATCTTAAATTATTTATTTCACGCATGCACTTAATTTCTTTCAAGTTTTGTCTACTGTGCAGCAAACTAGAGTCATTTGGACACTATGAGAAAGAAAGCAACGCCATAACGCAAATTACTTCTCCAGAAATTTGGAAACAGCATGATATACTGCTTGTCATTCTCGAAGATTGCACAGTATTTCGGTATCAATCTGTGGATAGATTCATATTCATATTGATGAAAACCAAACACCCATTCTACATTATCTTGTTCGAAGTGGTCACTAACGATAGCGACGTTATGCTTTCATTCATCTTCTATATGGCCGCAAACTCAACCCAGGTTTACATCAAGTGCCTGACGAAGGCAGTGTTGCCGTGGATCGAGAAAATAGCTGTTGGAAGACCCTATGTCTGGCAACAAGACTCTGCGCAATGCCACACAAGCAAGAGAACCCAGTGTTAGCTGTGATAAAATATCTGCAACCACATCACCCCTAAAATTTGATAACCTGACTCGCCTGATTGCAATCTCCATGATTATTACGTGTGGGCACGGTTGAGCGAGAGACAGCCCTAAAAATGAACTGAAGGCAAGGATAATGGCAGCATTTACCATTGTAAACTAGGAGACTGTCGGAAAGGCTTAGAGGAGATTCCTAGGTCATCTGGACGTTGTGGTTGAAGACAATGGCGATTTCTTTGAATAATTTCAATCTATGATATTTCCTTTTCTTTGTCAGCCGAAGCCGTTTCCTTTAATTTTATCAATCGATATCCAAGTTAGACAAACCAGACATGCAGGACACTGCTGGAGAAGCAGGGACGAGCTCATAAGTGATGTACTCCTATGGACCCCCATATATGACCGGGCAAAAGCAGGACGACCAACTCGAACATACATTCAGCAGCTATGTGAGGATACGGGATGTAGCCCTGAATACCTGCCATAGGCGATGAACGATAGGGAGAAGTGGCGAGAGAGGGTCAGGGATATCCGTGCTACCAGCACGACATGATGATGATAATGATGATATTTCCAGATGTTTTTATGAAATTTTGATAAATATATCTGAAAAATGATATGTCATTGTTATTTTCATTCTTGCGTAATTTAAACGGTAATTTACTGATCGTATCCTGTATATGTACAGTGTAAATGCAATCAGGCTTTACCTAGTCCAGGCCTGGAGTCTATGCGACTGGAGTGATACCAAACATAGAGCTCTTAGAAAAATCCTGGGGTATCAGAAAAAGTGAATGGTGGAAGTAAAGATCTAAGGAAGAATTTAAACTATCCAGACAGCAGAGATCGGCGAAAATAGTTAGAAGAATTCTGGTGAGCTATAGAGACTTGTTGTCACGCGGACTTCAGTAAGGACTGTCAGCATCTATTGTCATGAAAAGTTTGTAAAAAGATTATCATTATAATAATTTGTTAACAGTTATACAGGATTAGGGACCAAAATTATGAATATTCTAATATAATTATAAACGACTATATTATAAAACCATATTAATTCTAATTTTGTGAAATAAACAACAAAATAAGAAGATAGACAGTAAATTAACTCAATATGGCCGCCATTTTTTTTCAATTATTGTATCAACACGCATTCAAAACGATTTGCATTCCTTTAAAAAAAAAAAATTCTTCATACGTTTTATTCCATTCTTCCCCAATAGAGTCTTAAGCAAACCAATATATTGATGGGAAATTGCATTTGTTTCGTTTTCTAAAACGCCCTATATAGCATAATCAAGGGGAGTAAGGTCTGGGCTTAAATCTTGTTTAATTGCTGTCCTCACGGTTTTCTTGTGGCCTTTCAATTTATTACCGTGCTTTCTTATTGGCCTTGTGGGGTCCTTCTTAATTACCGAACCGAGGGCAGTTAAAAAGGCCTTCTTTTCATTTTTTGTTCAATCCTCCACTCCCCCTTTTCCTTAAAAAGCTCTTTTTTTTTTTTGTAAAAATATTTTCTTTGCTTCGTATACGGTAGACAAAGAAACTTTGGCTTGGTTTCGGCATAAAGCAAATCATAGATTCTTTGTCGTTTCTTTTCTTGCTCACTCATAATTTAGAAATGTGCTTGAATAATAGACCTTAATATGAAAAATTTGGTTAATCGTGTATTTTTCAAAAATTGGACAAATCAGACTAAAAAGACGTTTTAAGAATTATTCCATATTTTGCTTCCGCACACTGTACACACACACACATATATATATATGTTAACAATTATATATCTTTAATTCACCATTTCTATCTAAAACTAACAATTTATGTCTTTGAGTAATTATCCCTAACACAATACTGTAATTCAATACTCTATTAAATTTCTATCTGATACAATACTCTAATACACCGCCCTGTCGGCCTGGGCAGTAAAATATAGAATATGTAGACGAGTAACTTACCCCCATCTAACCACAAGGCTACCTGTTGGTTGTGGGTGGTGACCCATAATCCTGGTGGATGAGCAGACTGTGACTCGAGAGCCAAAGTAGTCATATGACCAACAACTTTCTACTTTGGCCCTTCCTGAATAAGACGGAGAGGCCTGGTCCGATCCATCAGCTGATTATCTCAAGCTCTAACACCGATATGATTCTCCCAACTGTATTCTTCAAATTGCTCATTTGGCAAACTAGTGTCCAACTCTATCTTCTCTTAAAGGGCATGACACAAAACTGCATCTGACGATGAGGATCCAGTTCAAGAGTTTGGAAATGTGGAGTACTCCTTCATTACTATTACTCTTAGGTCCACTCTGATCCCGAATAGTAGTACCTGTTAGAGTCTCTTCTATGGGTCAAATAGAACTGTTCGATCATTTTCTAAGGATTATTATTATTACTTATTTGAAACCATACCTCTGTGTACAAATTGTTCGTGTTAAATAGGAATACTTGATAAACAGAATTACTAATGTTAAATAGTAATACTTGATAAATAGAATTACTAATGTTAAATAGTAATACTTGAGACCATTCAACTATGTGCAAAAAATGAGCTCTTGTTTCTAGAATTTGCTAACTTTTCAAATATATGACAGGATTCGATATTAAATAACCCACAAGGTTTAATATGCCATAAAACACAAGTCAACAAACCAATACAGTACTCTAATACAATACCTATCATATACTCTCCTCTAATGTGAGTAATCATTCCTTTATAATACTAAAGCATAACCTCCTATCTCATACAAATAATTTGTCCACAAATTGTTTGTTTGTTTGGGTTTTATGGCATATCAACCTTTGTAGGTTAATAAACACCAAATCCATTTTCATGCAAATAATTCTATTTCAAACAATTCAAATTAGCATGAGTACACAGTTTATAGGTCAAAAACATTTCTATTTCAAGTTATTCAGCTTATTTAAACAGTTCTAATAAAGCTAATTCATTTTACTATAGGTACAGATTTTGTTAACACATAGTTAAATGTCAAAAACAGTTGCATATTAAACAATTCAGTTTAGTGTAAGTTGAGCTTTAATGTCAAAAACAGTTCCATTTCAAACAATTCAGTTTAGCATAAGCACGTAGTTTAAATGTAAGTACTCAGTTTAATTGTCAAGAACATTTGTATTTTAAGCTATTCAGTTTAGTCAAACAGTTCTAATTCAAACAATTTAGTTTTGCATTACTATGCAGTTAGTTCTATTTAACCCATAGATAGGGCCCTATCTGGTGCTTCCATTCCAGGTCAGAGTGGACCTGGGAGCAATGGCAATGAAGGGATACTCCGCATTCTCCAAAGCTCCAGCATCACTGGAACCTCACCATCAGATTGTTTAGAGTCAATTCAGGACGCTCATTTGGGAGGGGGTCTTACCCCTCTGTAGAGTTGCAGTCGGTGTATTCTACAGACCCAGCCGACTGGGTAAAGATAGTTTTAAGTATTCTTACCTAATTCTAAGAATTTGTCAGTATTTTAATCGAATAAACATTTCATATTTAGTTATATCAATGTTTTAAGAGGCAATGTATTAATAGAATGCAATAATTTTAAACGTAATCTCTAACAGATCTATTTGGTCCATTAATGAAAATATAATAATGATGACCACTCTGGATCAGAGTGTATCTGGGAGTAATGGCAATGAAAGGATTACTTTACATTCACACAGCTCCAGATTTAGAGCCTCACAACCGGATGCAATTTTGAATCATACACAGGTCGTCATTTTTTGGTGGTGGTGGGTCTTATTCCTCTCTACGGTATGAATACACCGACGGCTTCTCTGCAGAGGAGTAAGACCCTCATAACGAATGTCCTGGATATGACACTAAACAATCTAATGGTGAAGCTCTTCATTGCCATCGCTACCAGGTCCACTTTGGCCCGGAGTGGTAGCACTTGATACTATTTACCAACCCCTCCGCTCGGGCAGGATATGACACAAGGTCAATTTTTTAGCGGAGTTTAACAGGTTTGAATTCAGAGTTTTCCTTCTGCTAGACTAGTTGCCTAACCAAGGCTGAAGAACCTAGTTTGTCCTACTATTTACCCATAGCTGGAGGAAGAATAACTGGATTCATACCTTCCTCAAGGGTATTAGTGCTATGTGAAATGCAATCAGTCAGGTCCAGGATTTGAACTCGTGTCACCGTGTCCATTTCCTACGACGATAACGACTACACCACGGGCACCTCCACATCAAGTAGCACTTGATAGGGTCCTATCTATGGGTCAAATAGAACTAAACAATGTACTTATGCTAAACTGAATTATTTGAAATAGAACTGTTTTTGACACTGAAACTGCAGACTTATGCTAAACTGAATAGTTTTAAAGTGAACTGTTTTAAATTGAACTAGACTATGTACCTATGCTAAACTGAATTGTTTGAAATTGAAATGTTTTGACATTTAAAGGTTTGTAAATAAAAACTATGATTATACTAAACTGAATTGTTTGAAATTTAATTCGGCGTTAAATGAACTGAATTGGGTTGATATGCCGTAAAACATAAAAACCATCCATCAATACTCAACACAGGATATCGACGGAGAACTGTAGGCCCCACTGACCAAATGACATTTTGTTTGAATGCATGAAACCATAACCCAGAAAAAAAAAACAGCACGTCATAGCAAAATCTTTATTTAAATGATACACTTAAAACTCTCTTACCGCAATTTCGCTGATTGTACAGAATAGCCCACTCATGAAAATGTGCATTAATTTTGTTTGAACGTACAAAAACTTACATACTTGTAACTATGTAATGCTGGCATTCACCATTCACGTCAGAGTACGTTTCAATTATAGGTTTAATTTTGTTTAATACTTAATAGTTAACTAAGGATGCCTTTGGTGATGTAATGGTTAACAAGCTAGACAAGCACACCTTCACGAATGAGTTCGAGTCTCACGGAGTGCCCCATTCAAACGGCCTTGTGCCACATTTAAGTAAAATGCTTAGTAAATTACTTCTGATTAGTTCATCATCATCATCATATCGTGCTGGCAGCACGGATATCCCTGACCCTCTCTCGCCACTCCTCCCTATCGTTCATCGCCCTAGGCAGGTCTTCAGGACAACATCCTGTATCCTCACACAGCTGCTGAATGTACGTTCGTGCTGGTCGTCCTGCTTTTGCGCGGCCGTGTGTGGGGATCCATAAGAGTACATCTCTTATGAGTTCATCTCTGCTTCTCCAGCAATGTCCTGCATGTCTGGTTCGCCTAACTTGAATAGATTTCGTGATAGGGGGCAGGTGGCCGTACAGTTGGTGTCTTGTGGGGTGCCGCTGCCAGGACTTGTTGAGGATTGCACGCAGCATTCTTGTGTAATTGCCATCTAGTTTCTTCTCGAGCCGTCTTGTTAGCGTCCATGTAGTGCATCCATATAGCAGTATCGATGTGACCGCTGCCTGGAAGAAACTGCGTTTCATTTTATCGGTCAGGTCCGACTTCCATATAGTCGATAGCCTATTGATAGCTGTCCATGCTTTCGTTAACCTCGTTTCGATGTCCTTTTCGGTTGATTCGACGCTGCTTCCTAGGTACGTGAATTTGTCTACTAGTTTAAGAGGGGTTCCTTCTAGAGTGGAGATGTCCCCCGTTTGGTTATAGCACATATATTCCGTTTTGTGTGCATTAACATGGAGGCCTATGCTTGCTGCTGCTCGTTCCAGGCTATGCAGAAGTGTTTCGGCTTGGTCAGGTGTATTTGCCAGTATCGCTATGTCATCGGCGTAGTCGGCGTCGGTAATTGTTGTTGCGGGATATCTTCTGCTTCTTTTCTTCGTCAGTTCGAAGCCATTCTCTTTGATTTTGTCAATCGATGTTCTAAGTACGTAGTCTAGACAAATGATAAAGAGATACGGAGCCAGCGTGTCCCCTTGTAGTACTCCTGCTACAATGTCGAAGTATTCTGTGTCTCCATCTGGTGATCGTACTTTTACTTTAGTGTTTCTATAGAGAATCGTTATTGCCGCTACGGTTTCTTTAGGTATGCCGTACGCTAGTAGGATTTGTTCCATCTTTCCTCTGTGAATGGAGTCGAAAGCCTTGGTAAAGTCGACAAATATTAATGTCGCTTGTAGGTTCTTTGCCCGTACACCTTCAAGGATTCTGCGGATGGTTAGTATTTGTGAGGTCGTAGATCTATTTCTTCGGAAGCCATTTTGGTTTTTTCTAAGTATGTTGTCGATTTTGGGTTCTATGCGGTTTCGTAGTAGGGCATTGTAGATTTTGGCAGCTATGGATGTAAGTGTTATGCCTCGGTAGTTTTTGGCTAATCCGAGGTCCCCCTTTTTAGGGAAGGGGAGTATGCATCCCTTCGTCCATCTATCTATCGGATTTTGATTGTATACTGCGTTGCAGTGTCGGAGCAGTATGTCGTCGAATTGTCTGGTCTTCCATACTTCCGGGGGAATTTCGTCCAGTCCTGCAGCTTTCCTATTTTTAATTTTTCTGAGAACCGAGTCGAGTTCTCCTTGTGTGAACGGTCCAAGTTTAATGTCTAATTGTTTGCTAATTATTCTGGTGATTGGTTCATATTTCTTTACGCTTTGCTTCCCCAAGGTGTCGAGTTATGGACAATGTCCGATTCGTACTTTTAGGTCTTAACAGTGACTGATCAATAAGGAAAAAAATGAAACTCATTCTTACTTGGATGGTGATTGTAAGAATTACATTTCTATATGGGGTTTTTTATGTTAAAAATAAAATTAACGCATTTTTTATTGGTACAATATTCTGTACAAGCATTTACATTTATATTTCAATGGTCAACTGAATGATAATTTAGAGTGGGGTATGCATTTGTAGTGATCACTATATTTTCATCAACCAAATACTCGGTATAATATAGCTAATAATGAAATGCTAATTAGATTCCTTCACGGCCAACTAATAAATACGGCCCCGCATGTTACATTACTAGGCTGAATTCTAATAGGCCGAAGTAATGTGAACAAAATAAAACATGGCCGCATATGCAATTAACCTAAAAAGAAAATTAACTTTAAAAAATTAAACAGACAAAATAATATAATCTTGTTGGTCGAATTTATCCGACGTTATTTTTGTTCCTTTCAACATTAAAATGCATATTTACACTTTGTCTTTTATTAAACCCCAAATTATAAACGACTCTATGTTACCTTACTTTTATGATTTTCAATCGCCTCTACGATTTAATAGACGCTGTTTGGCAAATTTCATAACGCATAATTAATCGCGTTTTAACATTGAATTTTTAAAGTTTTTCATGATATTTTGCTTAACAAAAATGATTAACAATTGTCTTGTATTTGACTGTTCTCGTGGATATCATACCAATAGAAAAAAATATGAACATTTTCTTTTCCTCTTGGAAAATGCGATCTCCTCAAGTAATGGGTTAATTTATTAACCGTAAATGACTGGCTTCCTATAAAAAAATTCAGTTCTCAGTATCAAACATTTGGAAATCAGAAAAGCAAGGTGACTCATAGCCGTATATCATTCGTGGATTTGTAAAAAACAAAGTGTAAATATGCCTTTTAATGTTGAAAGGAATAAAAATAACGTCCGATAAATTCTATCAGCATAATTATATTATTTTATCTGTTCAATTTTTAAAGTTAATTTAAGTTTTAGGTTAATTTCATATGCGGCTAGAAATGGATTAATTTTGTTTTTTACATTACTTCAACCTGTTAGAATTCAGCCAGTTAATGTGACATGCGGGTCCGTGATTCCTTCACTCTTTTCTGAATAGAAGCATTGGTGTTAGATATTGACTTGAAGTCCCCTTTAACATCTGTAAATAACAGGAAATGCGCCTGGCACCTAAAGTAAACAGGCCGCATGTATGTATTCTCGGTGGAAATGCCGAGTAAATTGCGTGGATGACATGCAAGAAGGAATTGTGATCACGTGCAACGTGTAGGCCGCAGGCTGGAGGTGTGACCTCAAGAATTTGCATTGGTGTTTGGGATATTATATAACCAGAAAGATTTTGATCTACACCAGAAGAGGTTTCACCAAAGATTCATACCTCGACCCCTGTGTGTGCATTTCAGCTGTCTTTGACCCTCTCTTACTTTACCCGTCCGTACATTTTGGGTAATAAAATGGAAAGAAAAAAAGTTGATTATATTTCTATACATCAATGTTCTTGTCTTTCTCAGTTATATAACATCTAGTATCGTCATGGACCGCTAATATAATCGAAGCCCCAGGGGTTCAAGGGTGGTTTAATTAAAACAATTATTTTAAATAGCAGTTAATACTAATTAGGGTAGGCTAGATTATTTGGTTTAATGGTATATCAACCCTTGTTGGTTATTTAATGCCAAATTATATATCATTTTTAAGTGAATGATTTGTTTGTAATTTTATTTTTAAACGAGCCAGAGCTCATTTGTTTGCACACAGTTAAATGGTTTCCCTACCAAGTACTACCACTCTGGGTCAGAGTAGATCTGGGAGTAATGGCAATGAAAGGGCATTCTTCTAAGCTACAGAAATGGAGCCTCATCCTCAGACGGCTTTAGTGTCTTATCTAGGACACTTGTTGACGGGGTTAGAGGTTATCTCTCTGCAGAGATATAATCGGTGTATTCTACAGCCAGCGCCAGCCGACTTGGTGATTTGTTCATTTGTAAACTTCGTTTGAGCATCTAATAAATAGGATATTTTTCTTCCTTTTGTATTCATATCCTCTCTCTCTCTCTCTCTCTCTCTCTCTCTGTTTTATTCAGTCATTCCGTTATCTTTCTCTCACCTTTCTTTCTTTCTTAGTAAGGCCTTATTCTTTCTTTCTTTCTTTCTTTATAGGGCCTTATACTTTCTTTCTATCTTTCTTTGTATCTCCTTATTCTTTCTTTCTTTCTTTCTTTCTTTCTTTCTTTCTTTCTTCGTATCCCCTTATTTGTTCTTACTTTTTTCTATCTTTCTTTGTTTTTTTGTATCTCCTTATTCTTTCTTTCTTTCTTTCTTTGTATCCCTTATTCTTTCTTTCTTTCTTTCTTTCTTTCTTTCTTTCTTTCCTAATATCCCCTTATTCTTTCTTTATTTCTTTCTGAGTATCTCCTTATTCTTTCTTTCTTTCTTTCTTTCTTTGTATCCCCTTATTCTTTCTTTTTTTGTATCTCCTTATTCTTTCTTTCTTTCTTTCTTTGTATCCCCTTATTCTTTCTTTCATTCTTTCTTTCTTAGTATGCCCTTATTCTTTCTTTCTTTCTTTCTTTTCCCTTATTCTTTCTTTCTTTGTAATCCCTTATTCTTTCTTTCTTTTTTGTATCTCCTTATTCTTTCTCTCCTTCTTTCTTTCTTTATTACGAATAAAAACAAATTCAAACTCGTTTTAAAATAGGTCAGTTATTATTTTGTAAACATATTTTAACGAAAAATTAACCTGTCTTTATCAGTTCTATTTACCCTTGCATCAGACCCCACTCTACCCACAATCGTCCGTGCCCGGAGACATGATAATTATATGGCTCAGCTTTGGGGGACCATTGCACCCATCGAGGTAGGGTTAAAGTCAATACCCGGTTCCTGTGGTGACCCAAAAGCAAATGCTGACGGAGCCGATCAATATTTGTCCTTGCCCACATCTTAGCATGAGGATGCCCATAATAAACTCAAATTTGTATCACGTTCTGTCCTTGTTGGGTAGGTAAATAGATACTCACTAAATCAAGATTTTTCTATGAAGCACTACTTGTAAGTCTGCGATACAAACATGCTAACCAATGCTGCCAGGCGAGACACTTTAAAGCTTTATAAGGTAGAGTTTACCTAACCCCTCCGCCCAGAGCAAGATGTAACACAGTCAGTTTTTAAAGCAGAGCACAGCTGGTTTGAATTCAAAGTTTTCTTTATGCTATACTGGTCGCCAAACCAAGACTTAAGAACCCCGTCTGCCCTACTACTTACCCATAGCTGAGGGGAAGAACAGATGGATTCATGCCTTTCCCAGGTGCATTAGCGAGAAGCGAAACACAAAATGATCGTCTACGATTTGAACTCGTGGATTATTCTATGCCAAAGGCATCCTTAAAGGGCATAATTGCTAATAATAAATCCATATTTGGGGGGGGGCTAAGGGGTTTTATACCTTTTCCTAGGATATTAGTTTGAAAGTGAACGTAATAGCGCGACTGGATTTCGCGACTGTAGTCCAGTTCTTTAGCCATTACTCCACGGGTACTCGTCTCGCTCTCTCTCTCTCTCTCTCTATATATATATATATATATATATATATGTGTGTGTGTGTATGTGTGTGTGTGTGTGTGTGTTTATGTGTGTGTGTATGTAGTTTTGTAATGGTTTATGGTTATTATTAGCTCACTTGGTGAGTTAATATTGGACCAAACTTTGCAGTATTATTAAAAAGTTCTCAATATCAATCATAGCGCAGTTATACATATAAGAATATATATATATATATATTACATGGGGGGGGGTTGTGACCTTTGGTTTCATGCTTTACGCATTCATCAGACAGAATATATATATATATATATATATATATATACCCATGAATAAGAACACTATTATCAATTGTTTTGCAAAAAGTTATTTTTCTCCTAAACCAATGAAACCAGGGTTTTATTAGTACTTGTGGAACATTATGCACTGAAAATGGATATTATTAGTTATTATTTTACCAAACTCTACAGCATTTAAACGGTAATATAAATAATACTGCAACATCTCTGTCACGAAATTTTTCATCATCATCGTCATCATGTCATGCTAATAGCACATAGTTCCTTGACTCTCTCACACTCATTCTCTGTCTGTCTGTCTCTCTTTTGCCATCCATCTCTATCGTCCATCGCTCCTGGCAGATCCTCTAGAGTGCATTCAGTGTCCTCACAGAGCTAATATATAAATGTATGTTCTTGTCGATCGGCCAACACTGGTGCGTCCATATGTAGAATGTCTGGATCGTCCAACTTGGATGGTTTGTGAGATGGGAGGTAAGTGGCCGGGAAGCTGCTGCTTTATTGAGTATTGCTTCCTGGATTTTTTTTATATCTGTACTTCCAAATGGCCATTCAAAAGGTTGAATAATTCTTGACTAGTTCTGGCTGGTTACTTTGAAATTTTGTCTTGGAAACCAATTGCGAAGATTTTTCTAAAGAATAGTACCTGCCATTTTGCATTGCTTCTCTTTTACTATCAACTCTTTTGAACCAGACACAGGTATATACCAAACGCCCTGTCATTTAGGCTTAGAATATGCCAACTGTACTCCCAGCAGAAAGGTAAGAAATCCCGTCCAAAAAAAAAGTGTGTTCTAAAATGCATCTGATCTCCAGTTAAGGAGATTTGGGAAGCTTATAGATAAGTCCACCACTGAGTTTATTCAAGTTTTACTTCTTAACAGACTGACTGTGCAACTCAGTCGGCTGGGGCTGTAGAAAATGCCGACTACATCTCTACAGACGGGTAAAACTCCCTACTCCCAACGAGTGTCCTGGATATCACACTAAACTATCTGGTTGTGAGGATCCAGTTCTGGAGAATGTGAAGGTCTTCAGTACTATAACTACTCAGTTCATTCTGACCCGGAGGGGTATTAACATCTCGAGTCCCATTTATGCGTCGAATAGATTTGTTCGCAAATTATTAGTATTAGATAGGAATACTTGATATCATCTAACCGTGTGAAAAAACAACAAAAAACTCTTAAACTGCATAGCCTTGTCAACTGCGACAACAGAATACACAGACGGTATTTTTGCTGTGGGATAAGAACCCACACTCAAAAAGTGTCCTAGATATGTTACAACCATCTAATAGTGAGGCTCCAGTTGGAGCTTAGGGGAATGTGAAGTACTCCTTCACTGCCATTGCTTTCTTATCTACTCTGACCTGGAGTGGTAGTATATTTTAGGGTCCCATCAATCAGTCAAATAAAAATCCTTTTCCATATTTAAAACCATTTAACTGTGAGAAAACAAATGACTGATGTTAAATTGAATTATTGGTATAACAGCAATACTAGGAACCAAATGACTGGATATAAACAAATGAATGATCTTGAATAGAATTGTTAATGTTAGATTAAAGAAATTTTAGGTGATAAAATTTCAATATAAGGAAATTTTGAAGAGGAAATAAAATTTGATTTGAAGTGAGTGACACTATAGCCAAGTTTAGTATTTAACTGGGTAATGTTTTTAGGGGGACTTTAGTGTGCAATATTAAACGGTAATTTCAAACGGTAAGTTTAAACAGTAAGTTCCGCAGCTTTCTAGTTCGGATACTGATTCGAAAAGATAACACAGACAATAAAGTTTTTAAAAGGGAATTTTATACAAAAGAAACAAGAAAGAAAGGGGTAGAAAAGATAAAGTGTTGCAAATTTTTAGTACAATTTGCTGGAACTTATCCGAGAGAGTGTCCGGGAAATAAAGTTCTTTGAATTTGAGTACTTTTTGTTTTGTTTTGTAGAAACGACGTTTCAGAGTTCATTAAATTTCGAGTCTTCTTTAAGGTTCTTTTCAGCAGAATTGTCGGTTGAATTTTCTTTCAGTTGTTTAACTTGGTAGAATTTGAGTTGTCGACTTTCATTTAATTTTACTTTTATTTCTTGGAAAGCTTCTGCCAATTTAAAATCTCTACCGGCAATTTAAGAAGCGAGTGATGAAACCCCACTGCTGGCTTAAGGTTTTTGTGCCTTCACAGTTCGGTCAAATAGTAGTTCTCGACAAAAAGAGGGAGTAGCTTTTTGGTGCCGCACTGTCTGGGATTACTTTTCCCTTCTCCACTCAGGCCAAATAAGTGCCGCACGTGGTCAGCTTGATTTTTTCTAAGAAATAAATTTTTATAAGATAGCAATACTTGGAACCAATTAACTGAGTGCAAACAAATTAACTCGGTCTCATTTAAAAATGAAATTATCAGCAAACCATTTGCTTTTAAAGAGAATTATAAACAGGATTTGGCATCAGAAAACCCATAAGGGTTGATATACTATTAAACCAAAGAATATAATCTATCTTAAACTGCACAAAATGTAAAATCAAACATATGCCATTCCTTAACCGCTAGGCATAAAATGCCCCTTGGTGGTTTCATATGCCGTTAAAATCAATCAATCACGAGTAGATACCAAAGCAATATGGATCTCCTTTTTTATAATTGCCAGCAGGATAAGTGTTGGCTAAATGGTAAATTGTAGAAATTTTATTCCACTCACAAATTCATTCATTTTTAATTTATCTTTTATTGATAATAAGATTTATACAAACATTGATTAGAATTTTAAAAAAAATGTTCTTTCCTGTTAGGACACTCCCATTTTTCTGTGAACTCTATATTCATTTATGTCGTCCATCTTTTTTATGATTGAATTAAACTCTCGTCTGACTTATTTGAACAGAAGAAGCATCTTTCGGTTTAACATTTTAACTTTTTTCCTTACTCTGGTTTTCACCGAACAAATTAGTGGGTCTCATGATAATAAAAAAGAACCAAATAAAATGCAACGGAATAATAAAGCAAAAACGCTTTGTTCGTTACGAATGACTAAGTCGCCTTAAACATTTTGTCACTTTTATCACTTACCTCGCAGTCCTCAGTATAATCGTTTTTGAAACCGTCTCAATTCTTCCCCGATTTTCCAATTCATCTTTTATCGACTCTAGTGTTAGGGGTTTCTTTGTTTAATGGCATATCAACCTTCGTGGCTTATTTAATGCCAAAGCTATCCCATTAAAGGACCGTATTGGTATCATTTAAGAGAGTTCATACCTTTCACAACGGTATTAGTCCGAAAGTGAAAGTAATAGCGCGACTGGATTTCGAACTCACGTACTATGATGTTGCAGTTCAGCACATTAGCCACTAGGCCCCGGGGACTCCATTTTTCGGTTACAAGTGCTGTGATTATTATGAGTACTACATAAACTTCCTGTTACACAATTTTCTCAGTTACAGTTCAAGGGGATTTTAAAATTTCTTTCTTCTCCAATTCAAATAAATACAGTCACCATGGAACGATATTGTAGAGAAGAGGAAAATCTCGTATTTTGGTTTGGCGCGCAAATTAATTCAAAACTGAATTTCACCCAATCAGGATGACTTATCCTATTCAGCCCGGACCTTCATTTCCGGCTAGCAAAACGGGTGAGCGGCCAAACCCTCTCTCTTCGGCTTGAGACGGCGACCAGAACAGACGTGCCTCTGGTCGTCCCTGCTTAGCGATGCTTTTTAGCTAGACAAGCTACCCAGTATGGACATCTCACTGTGGCTTTAACACTAGCAGCAGCAAAATAGACACTCAACGAGGGAACCATCTAATTTAAGGATTTCTTACAAGGAATCCCAGTTGAACATTAATTAGAAACATACAACATGCCTCGGACAGGCCCAACTTTGTGTCACCCCCAAAATTGGCTATGTCGATTCGAGCGTAACTCCGCTCTCGACACACATACCAGATACAAAACTACACGGTGACTTTAAACACATCCCTCACACGTCCAACAACACGCTGCTATCTCAACATCCCGCTCAGCCATTTCGTCTCCAAAACTAACAAGTCTAAACACCACGAGTCTCGCAGCTTCCAAAAGCAAACCATATTCCATGCTGCAAATAAAGAACTTTCGTTGTTGTGTGTTAAAGAAAAGTTTCGTAATTCATTTGGGTTGCCCAAAAAATATAGTGTTCGGGAAAATAACAATATCCTCAAACCGCTATAATATTATAAATTATAACTATTATGGTATTAGACCAGCAATTTATTACTTTGGCTCGATTGGGTGATCCGTTTGTTTTATCCCACAGCCTCAGAGAATTATTCTGATCTGTGCATCTACAATCTATTTCTATGATCTTTCTTCAATGCAATTTTCACTATTATCATTATTATTATGTTACTCTTTTGAGAGTTTTTCACACCAACGTTAGTTGATGGTTTCACACTGGAGTCTAAGTGACAGCAAGTCTCCTCAAGTCTCGAGGTCTCTTCTCAGTATTCTGGCCGATCTTAATGCTGTCGTGTAGATGGTCTCCACTCATCCTCTTATTTCCAAATCCTCCATTTCCTGTACCAATCCTTTTGCGACTGTGCCAAGTGCACCAATTGCAATTTATATCACCGTCATTTTCATGTTCCATCAAAAGGTACTAAAATGTTTGTTTTTTATTAACCTGGTATTCCTTTTTACTGTATATTTTTGGTTTCGAAAAAGTTTTCTTTTTCTTCTGGGGTAAGCCTTTCTTCTTTCTTGATGGTATCCGCTTTAATATTCCCAGGTATCGTTTTAGTTTTGGTTTTTCTCTAAATGTACTGGGACATTCCGGATTGAGCAGTTCTAGTCCTTCCGTTGTTGTTCTCCCCACTTTTTAAAAAAATCATAATCAAGGTTGATTTTTCAATCCCGAATTCCGTGTCTCTTTTGGCCGTGGATTCTAATAGTTCACAAAAGTTTCTTGTTTGTTTTTTTTTCATTCTTGGAATATGTCTAATATTAAAGAGCACTAAAATATTATCGTATTTTACAAAACTTTACTCCAAAGATTATTGTCTTCAAACCTCTGAAGACACTTTTTGAATTCACTGTTTTATTGTTATTATTGTTATTATTCACATACAAGTTTTTCCCGCCAAATTTAGCAAGTGGTCTTTCACTGGAGTCTGAGTGAAAACAAGTCTCCTCAAGTCTCCAGGACTCTTTTCAATATTCTAACTGATCTTAGCAATGTTGTAGTTTGGATGGTTTCGATTCTCTCTTTTCCAGGCTGCTGGGGATTGTTCTTAACACAACAATTAAAATTGCTATTATATTGACCCTCATGTTTACATTTTTTTAGTTCTCTTGCAAGTTATAAGTATTTGTCTTTCTTTTTGCTTTCATTCATTTTCTTTTTGTGGTTTGCTGAAACGCCAAAATTCGTAAGACAGCAATTTCTTTTTTTTTTTTTTTTTTGTTAATTATGACTAGGTCTGGTCATTTGGCCGGGGTTAGGTAATATGTCTGCATCTCAAAATCCCAGAGAATTTTATTGGTCTCATTCACTAGGACAGATTTTGGTTTGTGCATATACCGTTTTGTACTATGGTCAAATGTCAATTTCTTGCACAATTCCTACTGAACCACCTTTCCTGCCCAGTCATACTTGTCTTGTATTCCTTTTGTGCAAGTTTGCTGCATCTATTGATTATATGATTAAGTGTTTCACATTTTTCTCCCCATATTCTAAACTAGCTATTCTATTGCTTATTATCAATTTTCGCTTTAACATAGTTGTTCCATATGGCTTTATTTTGTGCTACTGTTTGAAGGGATTCAGTTTCTCTCTTCAAGTTTCTCTTTCGTAGCTATGTCCAGGATTTCTCATGTGCAACTTCGTCAGTTCGTCGCTTGAAATCTCCAAACATTTGTTTTCTCCTTAATTCTGTTTCAACATTTATGTTGTTTTTCTGTCTTGTCTTATGTTGCCACTGATGTTGCTGCCTGCAGTGATCAGTCTTTCTTAGCTATTTTTAATGACATCCTCGAATTCTCGTACGTATTGATGTAACTACGAAGTCCTCAATGCTGGCGAGTCCTCTTCCTCTTTTATATTATCGCTACTTCGGCTTCAGTTATTGCAAGTTAGTTAGTGTTTGTACTATTTTTAAATTTCATTTCCTGCTTTTGTTTCGGTTTTTACAATCTTCTACTTATTGTTGTTGCTATTCTTCAAGTATAGATTTTGTTTCAATAGTTATAATAGCAGCCCGATTTTAGCTATCATCATCATCATCATCATCATGTCCTGCCGCTTGCACGGATATCCCTGACCCTATCTCACCACTTCTCCCTATCGTTCATCCTCTCCGGCAGGTCTTCTGGGCTACATCCAGTATCCTCACAAAGCTGCTGTATGTATGTTCGAGCTGGTCGTCCTGCTTTTGCCCGGCCATATGTGGGGTACATCGCTTATGAGCTCGTCTCTGCTTCTCCAACAGTGTCCTGCGTGTCTGGTTCGTCTAACTTGGATAGTTTTCGTGATGGGAGGCAGGTGGCCGTATAGTTGATCATTTGTGGGGTATTACCACCGGGACTTATTCAATATTGCTCGCAACATTCTTGTGTAATTGCCGTCCAGCTTCTTCTCCGGCCGTTTTGTTAGCGTCCAAGTGGTGCATCCACAGAGCAGTATGGATACGGCCATTACCTGGAAGAAACTGCCTTTCATTTTATCGGTCAGGTTTGATTTTAGCGGTAAGAAAGCATATTTTAAAACTGGGCCTCAAATCCGCTGGAAGAAAATGAATCAGCAGTTGACCGTACTGAACAAAAATTAAAAGTAGTTTGGTTTGGTTTCATGGTTTAATGGAATAACAACTTTCGTGGATAATTTAATACCAAAGCCATCCTTCTAAAAGAATAGTCACGTACCGGCTCATTGGCCTAGTGGAGAGAGTGTTCGCCAATGGTCCGGGAGACCGGGGTTCAATCCCAGGTCGAGTCATACCAAAGACTTGAAAAATGGTACTTGATACTTCCTTACTTAACACTCAGCATTATAAGGTATGTATCAAGGGTAAAGTGAAGCAATTCAGGGAAAGGAGTAGCACCCTCCCCTACGCCTTGGTGTAGTAGCTAGTGAAAAGGGAGCCTTCTGGTCGCCCTCGACAACAGTCGCCAAATTTACTTACTTACTACTTACTATATAACCCATAGCTGGGTGTTCATATTGACCACCGACCCGGCCAAGTTGTCAAATGAGAAATGCACCTGTGTAAATAACAGGTGCATCCGGTCGAAGATATCAGGGGGCGACCTTGACTGTCGAGGGGTTGAATTGAGTGCGAATTGTGACGGTCGCAGGAAGTAGGTGGACGTCAAATTATTATATAACCCACAGGAAAGCGACAGGAAATTCAGATCAACTGGAGAGAAGATGCTGGAATGAGAACCATATCCCAGCAGAGGCTGGGCCCCCAGGCCCGCAGTTGAGCAGCCCAGGAGAACGGGAAAGAAAAGCTGTGATTGTGAGAAGGGTTAGGGGGGTCAATATGTTGCAGTCTTTGTTCGGTCTCCAACTCCCTCTCACACACAATCCTTTCAATAAAGTGAGTGGTATATTTTTCTAAAGAACTTTGTCCGCTTGTCTTTATTGTGTTGAATATGTTTCTGCATGCATGCATATGTGTATGTATGGGGTTTTTTGTGACTATACAACAAAAGGAACCAAGCAGAACAACTGAAACTGGAACTCTTACAACGCTGTCACAGGCCAGTTCGTTAGTTACTCCGCCACGGAGACTTTTCCTTTAAAAGTAGGGATTTGTTCATAGAAATGGACAAGCATCAGTTGTTGATTATCATGGTTCAATGCCAAAGTCATCCTTGTATAAAAACGGTAATAATACTATTTAACATTCAGTTGGTGGTGGGTATAAAGAAGTTCATACCTTTCCCATGAGTAATAGTCCGAAAGTTAATGTCATAGCGCAGCTGGTGATCGAACTCACTACGATGTCACAGTCCAGCACGTTAGCCTCTACGCCACGGTGACTTGTCTTTTAAAACTAGTGATTTGTTCCCAGAAATGCACAGGTATCAGTTGTCGATTATCATGCTTCAAAACACAAGCTAAAGGAGAACCTGGTCACACACGTTCCAAATCTTTCGGAATAGCCAGGATCATTAAAAAATATTATATGTAGAGCACTACATAAGCTTACAAGCAGAGTTCTCAGATTCTTTTGCAAGCATCTCATTTCATGGTTATGGATGATGAGATCAAGGCTCCATATCTCTAACATTGAGAAGTCATATTCCAACAAGATGTTTATTTTCTTAAACTTGCTTGCTTGTTTGAGAGATTTTTTTTTCTATAATGGCTTAATGTTTGCTATAACTAATTGTGCAGACGCAAGTTTCATGTTCTATTCGGTATTAAGTCTCTGGCGCTGTTAATTCATTTATTTAGCGTTAAACCTTAAACTTCTCTTTAGCATAAACAAGTTGAGAATAGAAATATAGTCTTCACTGATTAACTGTTCCAGTGTTTGGCACTCTTTTTGTCTCGCCCGTTATATATTCTTCCACTCCTAAACCACTTTAGAACAAGCCTCCACTTTTGGGAACCGCGAGATTAAATAAGAATGCCTACAGCAAATCTCGAGAGGATCTTCCATGACAATGCCAGTTTTGTCAACCATTCATACGAACAGAAGACTTAATGACAACGATAAAAAATGTAATAATGATTAATAATAATGATAGAGGACACATATCTCCCTTTTCATATAGCGGAAAGACTGGCAAATAAAAGGACGAAATGAAGGAGTTTTGTGGACAAATATCTGCAAGGAATTATAGGGGTTAGAAAAATTAAAAATTAAAAAATTAAAATAAATTCAAAACGTATAGAAATTCCCCGAAGCTCCCGACAGGATGTTGGAGTGACACATGCCCCAAAAAAGGACCGTCTCTATGCAAAAGATAAATTCTACTTGACTTCAGTCTCTACCGTAGCACTGAACGAACCCCGTTTCACGAGGCCGTTTGCTGCAAACACATGTGCTGATTAGGTTTTGTAGCCTGATACCAAGCCATGTATGCTGCTATCGAGCTGATACCGTCGAAATAAACATTATAAAAAAAAACACCCTCTGGACACTACCACCGACTTTGGACTTATCAACCACCGAAAACGATTGTACATTTCAACACCTTATTTGAGAGATGCGACCGTTCTTTAAGGGTCCAGGAAAACATTTCCTCTGAAGAGAATTGCCGTATCAAACCAAAAAATAAAGTTGAAATTCAAAAGGTATCTTTGTCTCTTTTCTTCCTTCCTTCATTAATTCCTTTGCAGCCTTTTACAGACTAAGACGCCAACGAATTAAATTGAGTAAGAAGAAACAATGGAGTCAGATACGCTAAACCCAAATACCTACAACCTATGAAACTAAACTAAAACAAATAACCAACCAAATCTTCAGGATCCCCTGAGTAAGGAGTCAGTGTGTCTCAAGCGATAAAATGCTTAGAAATCCAAGACAGAGTCAATATGATATTTATTACTGAGCAGCAAAAGATAGGCATAAAAAAACAGAACGAAGATAAGAAGTCAGTAAGTAAAAGAAATAAAAGTAAGTTTGTTTTACCTACTGTTATAATAAACTGCCTATAAACATTAATGTTTATGTCCTATTCCTCATAAATATGTTGCCCATTCGGCTGGGGCGGTAGAATACACCGACTGCAACTCTGCAGAGGGGTAAGACCCCCCACCACCACCACCAACAACAACAACGAGTGTCCTGGATATGACACTAAACAATCTGATGGTGAGGTTCCAGTGATCTTGGGGCTTTGGAGAATGCAAGGCACTCCTTCATTGCCAATACTCTCAGGTCCACTCTGACTCGGAATGGTAGCACCTGATAGGGCCCTATCAATGGGTTAAGTTGATCTAAACTGCATATTTATGCTGAACTGAATTGTTTGGATTGGAACTGTTTGACTAAGCTGAATCACTTTGAAATAGAAATGTTTTTGACAATTAAACTGATTACTTACATTTAAACAGCGTACTTATGCTAAACTGAATTGTTTGGAATGGAACTGTTATTGGCATTGAAGCTGTACTTATACTAAACTGAATTGTTTGAATTAGAACTGTTTGACATTTAACTGTGTGTAAACAAAATCTATACTTATACTAAACTGAATTGTTTGAAATAGAAATGTTTTTGACAATTTAACTGTGTACTCATGCTAAACTGAATTATTTGAAATAGAACTATTTGTATAAAAATGGATTTGGCATTAAATAACCTACAAAGGTTGATATGCCATAAAACCCAAACAGCCAACCTGCCAACATCATAAATATGTTGGACACTGATGGTCTTTCACAGGAGTTTGAGTGACAGCAAGTCTCCTAAAGTCTCCTGGACTCTTCTCAGTATTCAGGCTATTCTTAATAATGCAGTAGTTTGGATGGTCACCACTTGTCCTTTTATTTCCAAGTCTTCCAGTGCTTTCATTAATCCTTTTGTGAGTGTGCCGAGTGCACCCATTATAATTGTTATAAACGTCATTTTCATGTTCCACATCATTATCATCATCGTCATCATTCTTCTTCTTATTCTTATTCTTCTTACTACTACTACTACTACTACTACTACAACTACTACAACTACTTCTTCTTCCTATCTTAATGTTCTCAGGATGGGCTCAATAAAAGAGAAAAAAATTCACGCTTGATTTTTTTTAGAGGTTTAGAATTGACAACCATTGATTAAACTTTTTCCACTCACGGCAGGTTTCAAGAGTTTTATTAATTTTTGTAAATATACAGAAAAAATAAATTTTACTTATTTGATAAAAAGAATTATCAAGATAATACTTATGAAGTGTTTTTTTTGGGGGGGGGTTCTGTGTGGTTCGTTATTGGACGATATTTTTTCATCAGAAGACCACAGGAGGAATAATATAAAATGTGTTACATGGAAGGTAAACTTTTTGGAGAATTTATTAACAAAAATAAAATAAGATTATCATGCTTTTGATCATCCATACTTTAAAAGAAAACGTCTGTAATAAAACATAACATTGCTGATAAAAGTGCATTTTTTGTATATGCCTGCTCATTAAATAAGTAATTTACAAAATTAGACTGGAACGTTGGCCTATGGCTGTTTACAGTACCTGTTGTTCCCGAACGGTCACCAAAGTTCTAACCTGGATCATCGCTGCTTAATTTTGATGATCTCGTGGGAAACGTTGCTTTTTGGATTACTTTTTGGATTACCGAAAGTCAAGTCGTTCATATAGATATTAACTAGTTTTGACACAAGGTTAGAAGTATGAGGCGCTTAGTAAGAATCGAATTCACTAACAAAGGTCTTTTAATCTAGCTTGCTAAGCACTTCACCACGCGAGGTGACGAAGTCATTCATATGATTATTTAATCAATTCTAATTAAATTTACAGAATTAAAATGATTGATTTTAGCGGCATGTAAATCCGTCTACGGTTATTTTATGCCTAGAGGTTAAGGAATTGCATTCATATTTACACTTTTGTTTTTAGATTTTTTTAAAAATTTTTTACGCACAGTTTTGTCGTATACGATTTCAAACAGAACGATTTGACCCATAGATAGGACCCTTACAAGTTCTACCACTCCGGGTCAGAGTGGATTTGGGAGTAATGGAGTCTTGCAATCCGATGTTTATACCCCAGATTTCTAGCAATAAAGAGAAAACATGTAAACATTCTAGGTCAGAAATCATCTTATCTTATAGAAACGGAGTTATTTGATTTCCAAATGTTTTTTTTTTTTTTTTTTCAGATGTGTAAAGACGAAAAAATGTTGGGTGATTTTCATCGTCATATACCCTCAAGATTTTAAAAATCTGTCAAAACTCTATTACGGAAGGAGAGTCGGTAAAACTTTCAGTATTTAATTTTCATAATACGGACTATATTTATTTATTCTGTAAAAAGGAAAAAGAAAAGAAAAGAAAAGAAAAGAAGAAATTCAGCAGTCTGACGGTAGATAATAGTGCAACATCCGGAATATCACGTTTCTATTAACTCAAGATTAAACGTTTACTGGTAATCTAGTTGAATAACAAGTAAAATGACCCAGTACAGATCAGTACGTGTATGTACAGGTTTAAGAATTAGGTATGTAGCAACAGTAATCGGACCCTATGCAAAACCTAAACCCAGATAAAAATCAGCATCATCCTTCAGCACGTTGCAATTTTAATCTGCGTCAATCGTTAGTAATATTTTACGTATAGATACCCCAGTCCACAAAGTCAGTGTTTTGACATACAATACAATAAATATCTGTTATAACTTAAAAGGTATTCTCATTGGGAGCCCCATTCATTCGGCCTTGTGCCACATCGAAGCTAGAGCTTTGTAAATTACTATAACTTAAAAGGTATTAATCCGGGTTAAAACGCAGTGAGGGTAACTAACACGAAGCTGAAGTTTGTTTTAAGACTTATTTTTTTCACGATGGATATAGTCGGAGAACGAGAAAAGTTTTGAGTGAACGGGTCAACTAGCTCAGGACGACTCTCTTGGAGCCGATTATTTTTTTAAATAGTTATATTTTCACATGTTCTTATTTTTAGG
>OY757915.1:89822401-89934901 GCA_963585895.1 Sepioteuthis lessoniana | reverse complement strand
AATGCAAAAAGTGCTCAAGGTGATTAAAACTTAGCTGGCTTAAAAACATATGTATATGATTGCATAGCAAATTTATAAGGTTCTTAACTGTCTAAAATTTTTCTGTTCTAGAAACTTGATTGTTGTAAGCACTGAGAAAATGAACATTTTCACACCATCATTCAGTCATGTCTTATCTCAGGGGCAAGGGTGTATCCCCAAATGAGATCTATAGAGACGCAATTGTGATACTAAAGAAGGGATACAGTTTTCTGACTTCATAGTTAAGAAGTGGGCAAGGTGAATGAATAATAATGGTTGACATTGTCTATTTTCTCAAGAATTACTGACACTTGAATTTCAATTTTCTGGGACTGGAAAAAAATTGTTCAAATTTCCTGTCCCCTAATCTTATAAGTTCCATGCAATAAACCTTGCTCTTACCCCTTTAAAACAAAGGGGCGAATGCTGCTTGTAGGAAAAGATCACCTGAACAAGGTTTCAAATAGTGATTTTATACGTCTAGCTGGTTGTTTATGTTTTATGGCATATCAACTGTTGTAGGTTATTTAATGCTAAATCCATTTTTATACAAATAATTAGTTCTGTTTCAAACAATTCAGTTTAGCACGAGTACACAGTTTAATTGTCAAAAACATTTCTATTTCAAACTATTCAATTTAGTGAAACAGTTGTATTTCAAACAATTCAGTTTAGTATAAGTATAGTTTTTGTCCACACACAATTAATTGTCAAAGCACTTTTATTTCAAATGATTCAGTTTAGCATAAATATCCAGTTTAGTTCTATTTGACTCATAGATAGGGCCCTATCAGGTGCTGCTACTCTGGGCCATAGAGGACCTGGGAGTTATGGCAATGAAGGGCTTCTCTGCATTACCCAAAGCTCCAGCATCATTGGAACCTTATAATCAGACCGTTTAATGCTATATCCGGGACACATGTTGGGGTTGGGGGCCTTACCCCTCTACAGAGGTGCAGTCAGTGTATTCTACAGCCCCATCCGACTGGGCAGTTTACACTTCTAAGTATGAATCTTATACACCTATCATCGTAACCAAAGGTTAGCCTCAATTGGCCAATGGTTTAGCTTATTTAACAGCATATCAACTCCTTATGGGTTATTTAATGCTGGAATTTGATTTATTTGTAAATTTTTGATTATAACCATAACTATATTTTCATCATTATATTGCATACTTTGTCTATGATAATAATAATAATTCGTTTGTACATGTATCAATTTTTTTTTATCTAACACTAATAATTTTTAGTTATATGGTTTCAAGTCACTAATTCTATTTAATAATAATCATTTGTTTGTATGCAGTTATAGTTTCAAGTATTTCCATTTAATGCTAATAATTTTCAATTCGATCTATTTGACCCATAGATGCAACTCTAACAGGTACTATTACTCCAGGTCAGAGTGGACCTCAGAGTAATGTCAATGAAGGAAGTACACCACATTCTCAAAAGCTGGAGCCTCACTGCAGAATGCAGTTTCTATATCATACACATGAGAGGATTGTTCATTGGTCCAACTCTACAGTTTCTATGCAAATTTGACTGTAGTCATGAATTTTATGTGTGATCATTCAAAGATTTAATCCATATGTGAAATGAGTCAGAAATATGCAACTTCTATCGTTGTACTGTAGGCCACAAATTTATCATTTATCTCTTTTAAGTACTTCTTTCAGTATTTCCATATTTTAACCTGGTGCCTATTCACCTCATATGGTACAAGGTTTAACAAACTTGTCAAACGGACCATCGTTTGTTAGATCCTCCCTTGTGGTTAAACTAAACTAAATTGTCACCTCTGGATTCACATGTAATCCAGGGGAGGTAACTCCTGCTAATTCACTGAACTTTTAGACTTAAAGCAATTCAATTGGTGTTTACCGTTTTGAAATATGTTTAAAGATTGAAACTTTGATGGCTAAGCATTTTTAATTTTCTTTTTCTTCTTTTTTTTTTTTTTCTTTTCTTCATTTAATTCCAGTTTGAAAATCGAAAGAGCAACTTGAGTTCAGTTGGAAATTTTGTGAAAGGTTAATATTCACTCGAGTATATAGAAAACTTTTTTACTTGGTTCCTTTGCTAGGAAGCTGAATTCACAGATCATTACTTGTGAGTTTGATTATCTTTCAATGTTTTATTCTTGTCATTATGCGTCCAAAGCGAATAACACTTAATAAATATCTTTATCACCACTGCTTATTTGCATGTGAAATTGTTAATATACACAAATTTGAAAGGAAATGTGAATACATTCAAAATTCTAATGTAAATGAATACGTGCAAAGTTTTTAAGAAATTGTGAATATGTCAAGTTCTGAAGGAGATAGTAATATGCATTAAGTTCTAAAGAAAATGGTCATATCAGATGTAATTTTTGACTATTAATTTCAACTCATACTCATTGTAACAAACCCAAGTTTTGTGATTTCTCTGATTAAAAAAAATGCTTCTCTATACACATTGCACATTTTTCTGTAAAATTCATATAGTTTGCATTTCTCAGCCACCAAAATTTAGCAACAGACATCTGTTAAAGCCTAAAGCACTCTGATTTGCTGCCATTTCAAATAGTCTCAGGAGAAATATTTTTGCTATGAACCAATTTCTAACAATGCAAATTTTACATTTATGGGGGAAAAGAAAATTGTGAAAACGAAATTCATTTTGCTTTTTACAAAAACATCCCTTTATTTATTGAATGACACCATTTATTATAAGGATCTGCGTGACTATAGTGCTGCACTAATGACAATTTTTATTAGCATGTTAACTTTAGAATACTCAAACTGAAGAGAATCCAATAAGCAAATTGATAATAGTGTAGGTCTGCTTTCTTGCTCACTTCAGTTATTATCCACCTTGTCAGCACAACTTAAAATACCCAGATCACCTTTCTGCCTTTGAGCTAAGAACCTACCTAAAAAAAAGTTATCCTGTTGCCCAGTTGGGACTGTAGAATACACCGACAGCTTCTCTGTAAAGGAGTAAGACCCCCCCCCCCCCGACGAGTCTGATGGTAAGGCTCCTGTAATACTGGAGTTTTGGGGAATGCAGAGTACCCTTTTATTGCTATCACTCCCAGGTCCACTCTGGCCCAAAGTGGTTGCACTTGATAGGGTCCTATCTGTGGGTCAAATAGAACTAAACTTTGTACTCATACTAGACTAAATTGTTTGAAATGGAACTATTTTTGTATGCTAAACTGAATTGTTTGAAATAGAACTATTTGACTAAACTGAATACTTGGAAATAATTTTTTTGACAATTAAATTCTGTACTTACACTAAACTGAATTGTTTGAAATAGAACCATTTGTATAAAAATGGATTTGGCATTAAATAATCTACTGGGTTGATATGCCATAAAACTCAATAAAACAAAAAAGGTATTTTGGGTATGACACTAAATTGCATCTGGCAGTGTGGCTCCAGATCTGGAGCTCTGGATAGTAAAGAGTCATCCCTTCTTTGTCAGTAATTCTCAGTCCATTCTGACCTTGAGTAGTAGTACCTGTTAGATTGCCATGTATGACTCATAAATCTGTTGACAATAATGTTTAAAAGGATTTGGAATTACATTGTTTCTTACAAGTATGAAATATATACCAGTTTAAAATGATTGTAAAGATGAATTTTTTTTACTGTGTATATTTGGAAACCATAATTATTTAACTGAATATAGTTTAAAGTAACCAAAGAGTTGACATACGGTAAAATAAACAACCATCTTTTCTCAAAGGCAATGATTATTAAATGCTAATTTTATATATATATATATATATATAATTTGATGATAACCTATGGTCCAAACCAGTTGATATTTGTCTCTGTCTCCCACCTGACAGGACTTGACACAAAACTAGTTGATATTAGAAATTTTGAAATTGTTTACCATTTATGTGTTATTCTTTTGTTCATAGTAATATATATATATATATATATATATATATATATATATATATATATATATATATATATATATATATATATATAATTTGGTCCAGTTAAACTGGAGTTGGGAGTAATTCCATCAGGACAAGGAAACTATTCAAAATTGAACATTTAAATTTTCCTGGTAAAGAGCTCAATGTAACAGATATTACAGAACAATGATTTCATTAACAAAAAAAACAAACCAGTCACATTAGGATCATAAATTTATTTCCATCCTGTTATATGTTTTTGATAAAATCAAAAAACGCGAAAAAAAATTAACAGGACTTCTTCAGATCTTATGGATAAAAAATGGATACATATATATATATATATATATATATACTTTTTATCTAATTTAGTGTGTGTATCTATATACATTCACTATAAAGATTAAGATTTAATGCTGAAAGTATTTTTAATTTATAAGATCTTTACAATGCCCAGTGCCCAAAAATACAGAGCAATATCATAATATTTTTCAAGTATATAACAAGATAATAAAACAGAATAAAAACGCACAACACAGTTTTATGTTGCCAATCCTCTGGTGAGCTAATATTTAACTCATCAATAAGCGAGTATAGACGTGTAGAATACTTAAAATTCTGAATTATAATTTTTTCTTTTAATTTTATTCTTGAAAAGAAAATGTATAGATACATGTATGTACGTATGTGTGTGTGTGTATATATATATATATATATATATATATATATATATACTTTTTTGCTGTATATTTATATTTTATATTGATATATACCATATTGACCTCTAAAGAGGTGTGGGGTTTTTTTTGTTTTGATTTTTTACTTGAGAAAATATACTTTACCTCTTGTTATAACGTAGAATGTGATTTAAAAAAAGCTAAAATAATTTTATAAATAAAAAAAATTGGATCTTTACTATTAGAAACTGATGAATCCTAAAACTGTATGAGTTTTATCAATTTTATTTTAAGCATTAACATTTTTGTCATCCTTTAATCTTTACGTAGTTGATCACAAGGACATTCACGGCTTTCAAAATTACAAGTCACTTGGCTCCAATTTTTTTTGGGGGGTGACACTAATGGTGGATGACTCTTTTATTTCTGACAATATTGACCCTTTTTTAAAAAAGATAATGTTGTTTCTTCAGGATAGCGTGAGTTGAATTTAATGGATCTACTTACTGAAAGCAAAACATGGAGACTAATGTATATCAAAAGAGATAATAACGATTTTTTATTGACCTGTGGTCAAGTCTCCGAATTAAGCCACTTTATGTTTTTATGATTTGGAGAGTGACATGTTTTTGTACTTTAAAAATTTTAAACTCCGAGTTACCTCCCTTGTAAAAATAAGAAACTGAACAGTCGTCGTTTACTGTTGACACCTTTGTCTCTGTTGTAAAACTAGGTTAAAAACATAGCCAGTAAATTTTGTAAAATAAATGAATAAATATTTACTGAAATCACACAAACAAAAGGTTTCCATCCTAACTTTTCAGGTAATTTTCTAATAAATACAGCCGAACAACAACAAAAAAAGTTTTCGTTTTGTGTGTATTTGTGTGTGTATGTGTGTGTGTGTGTGTCGGTCAAGATTTTTTTTATCTATTTATATAATGCTGTTATTAACCGTATTTTTTCTTTTCTGATTTTTGAAAAAAAAATATCTTAGTTGATAGGAGTTTTTTTGGTCCATAATTTTTATTAATCTAATGTGTAAAATTCCACCATTTTTTTCCAGTGTTGGTAAGCAAACAAATTTATAGGAGTATTTGGTGTCTCTTGATTGGTATATGATTAATTCCCGTAAATCCTTCCACTACTTAAACATGGCTACAACCTCTATAGTACCTTTTTTCCCTTTCTTTCCTCTGTAAAATTTTGTATTGGTCTTATAAATGCTGGAGATGTGTAAATCCATTGTTTTTGCAGATTTTCATATCAGAAGAGTGCATCTTATAAGTACTTATATCCCCTCCCACCAATCTCACCTATGAGCAGGGTGTGATACAAAGTCTATTTCTAAATGGAGTACAGTTTAAAATCAGAGTTCTTCTTTTTGTAGACTAGTTGCCTGACCAAGGCTGAAGAAACAGTCTAGCCTACTTTTTAGCTGCAACTGGGGAGAAGAGACTATTCATGCCTTTTTCAATGGCATTTGTGCCAAGTAAAACGCAAAGAGGCTCATCCATAGGCAGGATGTTAATACATTTGATTTGAATTCAGAGTTTTCCTTCTCCTAGTCTGGTAGCAATACTAAAGCTAGAGCCCTTCTATTTATTTATTGTTGGGGTGCAACGAAAACCAGATGCTGTCCTTGAGAAATGACAAGGTTTTGTTTCTAAGAGATGAATTTGTTAAAAATCAATATATCAAAATTAGAAAAGACCCTATGATATTCACAAGCTGATATATTGACATTAACCAACCTCATTTAAATTCTGATGTTCAGACCCCACCATGCAATATCCCAATTCAGTTACTTAGTTTATTAATGCTGAGAGTTGGGACTTGTCCCCTGAAAGAAAACCCGAATTGGATAATCATCAATTATCAAACTTTTAAAGTTATTTATTCAAATATGTCTGACGATCGAGAAGCCCATGTGAGTGGGTGATGTGAATCATCATTGTTAAGTTGCATTGAACCAACCCCATTCACCACTAACAAGATATGACAAAAATGTCAATTTTTAGCAGAGTACTGCTAAATTGAATTCAGAGTTTTCTTTTTCCTTGACTAATTTCTGTACCAAATTTAAAGAGCCACTCTGCCCTACTATTTACTCATAGCTGGTGGGTGAATAGTTGGATTAATGTCTTTCCAAGAGCATTAGCTTAAAATGAACATAAAATCTTTTCCATGATTTGAACTCAGATCACTGTTTTTTATCATTAAGGGTTTTTGGACTATTGTCTTCATCTTTATAGTTACTTCCACAACGTTTCGGCCGATATGTCCTCCGGCCTTCTTCAGGTGTTTGTTGAACTTGGGATCCTACACGGAACTTCGAACTACATCCTTTATTGTATCCACATACATAGCGTAACAGTTATAGGCATTGGTTCCTTAAGCTTCTAAGGAGACAATAATATGGAGGTTGTCGGTTCAATCCTGACTGCAGGTGAGTAATAATACAGGAGTACTTAACACTTGTACCCAGTTATGGCTAACAGAATCAGAACAGGTGACCCCCGTGGATTCAATAACAGACGTAGTTCGAAGTTCCGTGTAGGTTCCCGAGTTCGACAAACACCAGAAGAAGGCTGGAGGACATATCAGCTGAAACATTGTGGAAATAACAATAAAGCTGAAGACAATAGTCAGAAAACCCTTAATGATAAAAATCATCAAGCTTCATCTCAGAAATTTAGACAACTCAGATCACTGTTATTCATCTTAATTTCATTTTTAAAGATTGATATTCAAATAAGATACTCTCTCCCTATCAAGGTTAAAAACAGGGATACACATGTTCAAGAAATGTAAAAAAAGTAATATTCTAAATAGCAACTTGTTTATATAAGTGGCTGTTCTTTTGACAACACAATTGTTTGTAATATCTTCACACACACAACTTTACTTATATAGAAAATAAAAATTTTCTTTGCTCTCTTTTTTTTCTTTTTCCTTTTTTTTTTTTAACCCAACCAACTGACTAATTTTTTTTTCTTTTTATTCTTTTACAGATCCGTATTTGTCATCTCTTTATATATAACCTAGTCACTGGTCACCAGTCGCTGCGGTGTCTGAGTTTACCAAAATACCCTTTCTTCATCCACGTTGTGCTTTTAATCCTGAAGAAACATCTCTGCATCCACAACGACTGCTGTCACCATACAACGATTATATTAATCCCAGGCTGATGGTTACCATGTGGCCTGACGACTTTGACAAAAAGATAATTGATCAACCTGGTGGCAGCAATTAATGGAATTTTAATTCTTCATTTGGAAAACTTTAAGTTTTGGTGCTGCAAATTTTTGCATCTACTTCTAGTGGCAAATTGTGTATTTCTCCATTAGTGAACAGTTACTTCACTATTCATAACAATCGGGGAACTTCACTAAGCCTCGGTGGCTGGTTCAAACTCCACTAACTGCTTTGACAACTTCAGCAAAGTTCAGTTTTCTTTAAGACGCACACATTTTCTGCAACTTCAGACACTTCCAAGTTGTTTCTTCACCGACAATGGAACTGCAGCTTCAGACACTTCAAAGTTGTTTCTCCACCAACAATGGAACTGCCGCTTCAGACACTTCCAAGTCGTCTCTCCACCTACAATGGGACAGCAACTGGCAAACCTGGTCCAATTGCTTAATCTTATGTAATCACCGCTGAAATCAGTTTTACCACCCACTCAACTTGCTCATCAAATCTGAGTGGCTAAACTTTTGATTCCTGCTTTCTTATGGCAGGCTAACCCCCCCTCACACGATTTATTTTGATTAATCAAATCAAATCTTATCCATCTTGGGTAATTATGTAAACTTCAGTCAATCAGACATTACTATACTTGTAAAAGATTACCACTCAAAGTTAATTCCAAACTATTTTCCCCAGACCAAAATCTCTTCGGTGGACAGATTAACTTCTGACTCCTCTTACTTAACTATAGTCAAAACAGTGGTTCAGTTTGTTTTTTTTATTGTATTTCTATTCCTATTTCACCTCTCACATATGGTCTGTTTTTCTATCGAAATGATTGTTTTCAATTCTTCTCTTTCTTTTTGTGTCATATTAGTGCTTCTCTGTTTGATGAAAAAAAAATCCTTTTTTTTTTTCATACCCACTCTTTTTAGCTCAATGTACCTACTGAGAATTTTGTTTACTTCTAAAATCCACAATCCCAACATTGCCACTCTCTTCATGGAAGTCAGACTTAGCCCCCGGATTTTGGATAGTTGATTTTACACCCAAGAAAATCATTACAGACTACACACTCCTCTCTGCCATCAGACACCTGTCCTTGACTGAGGTGTGAAACCAGGCCTTAAAATTTTTTTGAATTGCCCCCATCTGAAGTTATGCAACAGAAACTGACAAACCATTTAAAGGTTATTCAGAGCAGTGATGACCCCATGAAGACCCCACTGCCTTCTAGCCTTACTATATCTCTTGTGTCTGGAATATGTCCAAGCACCACACCTGTTCCAAATAAGCAGCTGCCACTCACAAAAGAGATCAAGAAAAAGAAAAAAGACATTAGAAATAACTATAGTAGTAGTAATAGTAGTAATACTTCTGTTGATGATAAGTTTGGTGATGTTATTGCTATCAAGTCTAGCATGTCTGCTGGTAAGAAACCATTGACTATTGATGATCTTCTTAAATGTCCAGGCTGTCAGGGTTATTTTGAGAAATCTGTTTTTCAAACCCATTCATTCAGCTGCAGTAGTAAGATTAGTCTGGACATTTCACACAATATTAGTAAAAATTCTTTGACCGCTAAGCAAGATCCTCTTGTTGTCGTCGCCACTGCTGAGGAACAGACATCATCCAATTCTCTGTCACGCTTAAGTGCCGCTAATATCCCATCCCCAATATCGATTTCTGATTCCACTGACGAAGACGACAATGACGATGATAGTTGCATTGTAATCAAAACCAAAAATGGTGTCCCATCCAGAAAGGAAGATCCACTGGATTCAACCATTCCGAACACCAACAATGTTCCCCCTACAGTAACAAGCAGAGAGAGACTGCAAATCATCGACAACCACAATGAGTTGATGATGCTGACAACTTCATCCCATAATGCCATTGAGGAGGAGTTTAAAAAAGACAGCATATCTGCCAGCAAGTCATCATGCGGAGGCACAGCTGTGACTCGTGGACATTACAAAAAGCCGTCAAGACCTTGTCCGTTCTGTGGTGTGATGCAAGCCAAGTTGACCCGACACATACAGTTGAAACATAAAGACGAAGAAGAGGTTAGAAAGGCTCTCTCCATGCCCCCACAGTTGCAGAGAAATGCTTTCAATGAAATGAAAAAGGAGGGGATTCGTAAGGAGAACTTGCGGCGTCTGCAGCAGCTTTCTGAGAGTGGCACCGAATTGATTAAAGAGAGAAACTGCCTCCCAACAGCCACACACACTCGTTGCTCTAACTGCAATCAACACTTTCTTCATAGCATTTTTCCACAGCACTGGCAGAGCTGTGGCAACTTGGTAGAGATGGGTGAAGCCACAACTTATGATTTCAGTAGCAAAATGCATGACGTTTACCAGCCTGTGTTTGTTGAAACGGGTGACGATGTGGGTTGTTTGCCCACTGCTGTCATGAAAGTGGAGAATGATATTATGAACGAAACTTGCAGAATGGTTGATGCTGGTTCGATATCAGTCAGAAGTGTATCAGAAAAAACTCTTCCTGCTGCAATCCAAGGAAGCAGCTGTTATAAAGAAAAATGTTTCTCTATGGAAACACCAGTTTCTATTGATAACGGAATCGAAGCATCTTTAAATGAAATTGGGATTCAGAAGTTGGATGAAAATGTTCCTGATGTTTGTGTGCATGACGTTCTCCAAATCCAGGATGATGCATCAATCGAACATAGTAAGCATATGGTAACTCTCAATTTTGGGAATTCTGGAAAAAAGATGAATTCTTGCAAAGAAAGTGGCAGCACCATTCAAGCCAAGAATACCTTAGATCTGAATATGCAATACCCTGATGACTCTTTGATTGTGGAAAACCTGCAGAATTCAAAAATATTGAACAGGCAACGTGATGTACGATTTGTCTCGGGCAGTGAAGGGACCAACAGTTTCATCTCTTCTTCATCATCGTCACTTCCACCTTTTGAGGAAGTCAATACCTGCCTTCGAGACCAACCAAAGCAAGACAGTTTTCCTGTTAGAAATGAAAGTCTGTTATTTGACGGGAGAAATCATTTATTGTTCGATGACAGAGAAGAATTGCCCAATCTTACTGCTAAACATGTCTTTGCAGTTGGACAATCAGAGAGGAGGGCTTCTTGCAGTGCCAACATCCTTGAAACTACCAATGATGACAAGACGCACAAGAATAATACATACAAAAAACCGTTCCGCCCTTGCCCGTTTTGTGGCATCATGCAAGCAAAGTTGACAAGGCACATAAAACTGAAGCACAAAAATGAGGAACGGGTAAAGGAGGCATTGAAACTGCCAGCACAAGAACAGCGCTTTGCTTTCAATGATTTCAAACGAGAAGGTATTATGTTGATGGATCTCCAAGGCATAAGTACTGCTGGTGAATCTGACAGTTCAATCCACAATCGCATTCCTCACAATCGTGTCACTAAGACAGTATGCCCTTACTGCAAAGGCTTCTACACAAAGGATGTTATTTTTGAACATGTCCGCAGCTGTCCGATGGCACCGTTCCAGATAAATGTTTCTAACTGGCTGTTAAGTCAAGAAACAGACGTATCCGATCTTATCCAGAATCTGCCTGAGAATGTTAGCGATAAGCAGCTTAATACAAACCTTGTCATGCCACCCCTTTCTCCTTGGGCATCATCTTCTTCATCTTTATCTGTCTCAAAGAAAGTAGAGAAGCTTCCCTCATTTAGCGATACTGAAGAAAAGCTTGTTTATGAATGCAACAAAGAACTGGTCCCACCTTCTACTCTGTTCAAGTCAGATACTGAAAATGAGACTTCAGATATGCATAGGTTTCCAGTTAGTGACAGTACAAAAGAATGCACTGAAAGAATCAGTTTTCCATGTACCCAAAAAGTGGCAATCAGTAACATTAAAGAGGAGCCATCATCTCCATATTCTCAGGAATTGATTAAAGAGTCACAGAACAATTTCAGGGATCTGTCTGAAGAGAACCAAGACTACTGTTTTAGTTTTGGTCAGAATGTCAGGTTAGAACCAAGCCAACTGACTGAACCTGAATTCTTGGCTTCAGATGTGGAGCAAGTATCTCAGACTGTCAGTGCAGAAAGCCCTAAATGCTCACAAACAGATCATTTGCCATTCTATACAAAAATAGAATCAAATGAAAGTTCCCAGCCCAAAGCTATGCAGGAAAATACCATGCTCAAAGGGGTCGAAGTGTTGGGAGATCCATCAACTAGATCTGAAGATTTCAGTCTTGTATCCATTAAAAAAGAGCTTGATGTGGATGCTGATGCCACCTTGGTACAAGTCCTTGAAACGAAAGCAGAATCACCTACTGTTTCGATTTCAGACACCTCAGATGAAGAATGCAGCATTATTAGTTCTGGAAGCAGCGTGCTTGTTCCTACCTGCAGTGACCAGCTAGCCAGTTGTCAAACAAACTCCCAGGTGCTTGGCATAAAGACTTCCGATAAAAGTTCAATCGGCAAGCCCCAAGCCTACAAAAAGCCTTCACGTCCATGTTTGTTTTGCGGCATTATGCAAGCTAAACTTAGTCGTCACATTAAACTGAAGCACAAAGATGAAAAGCGAGTACAAGAGGCTCTCAATTTATCCCAACCTTTACAACGCAAAATTTTCAACCAGTTTAAGAAAGAAGGCATTGAAAAGGAGAATTTGCGTAGACTGAATGACCAGACCCAATCGAAAGAGCTCATCCCCATGCGGATGATGCGGAACAACTCTTCTGTTTGGACGATCTGCCTCAACTGTAAAATTTCTGTAAGTAAAGATGCCTTGAAAGAGCACATGGATAGCTGCAGCACTGTTCCATCTGATTATTTTCCAGAACAGGACGCCCAATCAGTTGAGCTTCCAAATATCAACCAAGTGCTTACTGGAGGGAATACATTTCTACAAGCATCCAGTTCAAAAGACGGCTCCTTGGTATCTGAAAATATTGATGACATGCCCAGTGATTTATCCAGGCCGCCTCTAATCTTAGAAGTGAAAAAAGAAAATCAGGAGTTGAATGGTTTTGAAAACCAAAATGAAAATCTTGGTCAGAATCTTGTAGAAGACGATGAAGAAGAAAAGGTGTTCAACCAACCTGCAAATCCTCTGCATCAAGAGTTGAATTTCAAACCAAAATATTACCCCTCCAAGAATCCTCATCCTTTAAATGAGAAACAAAAGCAGCATCCATTTGCTCTTGACTCAGATTTAAATCCTACCTCTATGCCAATTACATACACACCATATTATGAAACTCTGAATGAGAGTTACACCAAAGATAATGTCAAGGAACTCTATGACCTGCCAGCTAGTACAAGTGAGCCTCAAACTACTGATACTGGTCACATCAAGAAAGAGACTGAGGAAAGTGAAGCTTGCTTGGCACAGTCCTCACTCATTTTCATTTCTGATTCATCAGATGATGAGAATAATGATTCCACCAACTCTCTATGTGAATTCACTGACCTGCCTTTTACAGCTAGAAATCTTGCTCAGAATCCTAGATGTTCCGAGAATAGCAAACCGGGCAAGAATAGCAGGGCTCGTTCTTACAAGAAGCCTTTTCGTCTGTGTCCCTTTTGTGACATCATGCAGGCTAAACTCACCAGACATATTCAGTTAAAACACAAGGACGAGCCGCGAGTGAGATCTGCCCTCACCCTTTCACAACCTTTCCAGCGTCAGGCTTTCAGTCAGTTTAAGAAGGAGGGCATTGTGAAGGAATACCTGAGGCGTATCAATAATGCACAGGATAATGAGGGTTGTATCTCTGAACACTTACCCTCTGAAAATGTGTTGAAAATATCTTGCTTGGGGTGTGGTGGACTATACCCTCAGGATTTTATTAGCAAACATGTGTTAGGCTGCCATCAAGCTGTGGATAAATTGGGGTTATCTACTGCATCTATTATGATGGTTTTAGAGGACAGTTGTCGACCACCTGTTGGCTTTAAAAGCAATGCAAACCCAGAACTGAGTAAAGAATGGGTTTTGAAAATTAGGCAAGCTACATCTATGAACTCAAAGAATACTGATGTTTCTTGTGAAGTGTACAAGGATAAGAAAAAAGTCTTGAAAGATATTCAAGGAAAGAGAGAAAAAGTTGAAAGGAACCTAAAAACAAATAATAAAAATGGATTCATGGTGGATTCTTTTAAAATGTCTCTGGCTATTGAAAAAGCTATGGTCAAGCTTAGTTCAAAACCAATGGAAGATATCCAGAAATCAGGCCACTTAGCTGGTGTTCAGGATAATCTAAAGGAAACCAACTTTAGCACCATGCCATTTGATACTTCTAATTTGCTGGACAGTGACCATAAAAGTGACAAGAATTTCAAGATTGCTAATCCAATAAATCATAGAAATCTTCCGGATATTATACCTAGTGGACAAATCTCTGTGAATGCATCACCTCCTCTTATGGAAATAGATTTAACAAGAGACATAACCATAAACAAAATTAAGAAGCCATCACCAAGAAGATGGGGATTTTCCCGTAGTGAAATCCAGAAAGGAAAGTCTTATAAACGACCCTATCGGCCTTGTCCATTCTGTGGGGTGATGCAGGCTAAACTGACCCGTCATATCAAGTTGAGGCATAAGAAAGAAAGACCGGTACGAGCAGTGCTTCAGTTATCACCTTCCTTACAGTTGAAGGCTTTTCGCCACTTCAGAAAGGAAGGCCTCTTGAAAGATGCCCTGCGTCATAATGACGAAAACACCAAAATGGTCAATGGGGAAAATTCCTTGACATTTACCAAGAGGCAAACCCAGAACAAGTCAGTCCGGAGAATGAGACATCAAAATTCTGTATCAAAAACATCCAGGTGTAAGAGTTGCTGGAAGTATTTCTCTAAGACTGCTTTAGATAGTCATTCAAATCATTGCCATAAGTCCAGAACCAAAACAGACTGTAAAAGTTACTCTAAGGAAGATTCAGTTTTCATAAGTGAGTCTTTACATTTGCCATCACAATTGGCCCATGCCAGTTTGGAATTAACTGAAAATGGCCAAAGTTTTGTCATGTCTAAAAAAGGGTTGAGTATCAAAGACCAAGATGACAAGTGCATTATCAAGAGGCCAATGGATAAAGATCTTGGCAAAGACCACCAAAACACATCGAGGCTCCAACTGCCTGATATAACCTTTAATACAGAAAAACCTCAATCAAAGCCTGAAGCAGAAGTGATGAAAAGACGAGATAGCATACCAATTGCTTCATTTCAGGAGTGTAATGAGTATGCTTCAAATAACCAATGTAAAATACTTGGAGATGGTGCAGTTTTAGCTAGAGCAGACATCTTGACTAAGAAAGAAACTAGAAAGCCCATGCACCTGGTTAAAACCAAAACAGTATCTTTTTTCAAAAAAGAGACTCTTAACTTTCAGAGTTTGCCTTCGCGGACTGCTTCTTTGACTTGTAGTCCAAATTCCGATTGTAAGCTTTTGACAACCAATTCCAACCAGCCCATAAAAACCTCACAGTTTCCGCAGAAAGCTTGTGGGTCTTCAGTTTTATCAGAGACAGAAAATGACAATTCTTTGCCCTTGATTTCAGTCCTCGGGTTTGTGCCTGCAGTTCCTACCAACCAGGCTGGTAAAAACCAAGATGTTTCCTTAAATTCTACTCCTTTAGGAATTGAGGCAGACCCGTATCTGACATGCAGCAAGGAAGCCCATCAGACAATTGGACATTCAAGTTCTGCTCCCTTGTCCACTAAACAGCAGAAAAATGTCGAGAAGTTTTCTCTCCGAGAAGGACATTGCTCAGTCAATGTGGAAAGTAGGCACTGGAAAGAAGAGGGGGATTGTCATGATGAAATTTCTATGGCTGAAACTCAGAATGGGATTCGGATAGAAACGCTGAAAATACTCCAAGAAACCAGCAACATTTCCCAAACCAAAAAAGAAAAAGTGATAACTTCCGAGTCATCAGTTCAAAGAATGGGTTCTACCTACGTAGAAAGTGAGCCGATTGCTAGAGGAGCAGAACAAGTGTCCTTTCATTCAGAAGTGGAATTAACTGTTGATTCAAAGTTGAAAAAACCTAGCACTTTCTCCACCTCAGAGGAGACTCTGTGTTCGGCTGTGTCAATCAAGACAGAAATTTCTCTTCCTTCTCCTGTCCTGACTAGTACTGTGTCAAAGAGCTCTTCTAAAGAACCTGTGCTTATCCACCCAATACAGAACATTGCTAAAGAGAAGTCGGATATTCAGCAAGAAGTGGGAGCCTGCGAGGGAGAAATATTTGATAAGAATAATGACCAGTACCTGTCATTCTGCAAAATATCTAAACTCAAAGGTGAAAGGGATGGCATAGCTGATATCATACCCTTTAAAAATGATAAAATGGAGGTACCTGCTGAACAAACACCAATTTTTTCATCGCAGGATTCCATCAGCAATGAGAATGAGGATTACACTGCAAATTCCAAGAATCTCCTAAGACAACTGGGTGAAGATATTCCTGCAGCAAAAGGCCAACGGTCTTATGTTTTCTGTGAGGGTGCCGTCAAAAATGGACGGAGTGTCAGTGGAGGAAATAACGGTGGTGGAAGTGGGAGCAGTGGAGGCAGCGGCAGTGGTGGTGGAGGAGGAGGGGGCCAGATGTCATCGGCACAGAATTCATCTCGGGACAGTGGCAGCAGCACCACCAGTGGGCGGAACGGCACTGGCTCCTGCTCGTTCGGTCGAGGTGGGTCGACGAACCGCAAGCCGCCGACGCCGTGCCCGTTCTGTGGGGTGCGCCAGGCAAAACTGAAGAGGCACATTCAACTGCGGCACAAAGATGAGGAACGTGTAAAAAAGGCCCTACAGCTGCCACCCAACTTACAGCGTGATGTCTTCCACCAGTTTAAAGAAGAAGGCCTCGCCAATGAGCGGAACCGGGTGAAAGACAATAGTGGTGCCACAGTTAGTGGCCGGGTTGGCTCAGGCAACCGCAGTTCAGCCAGTAGTAGTAGCAGTACAGCTACCAGCAGTGGTATTAGTAGTGGTGGTGGTAGTAGTAGTAGCATTGGTGGTGGTGGTGGTAGCTCTAGTGGGCGTGGTACACCAACTGCTGGCAATATCAGCAGTAGCGGTGTTGGAAGTAGCTCCGCCAGGTGTAGTAGTTCTGGAAGTAGCCGGGGTGGTATTGAAGCCAGTAAAGTAGAATGCACTGGGAGTGGAGCCACCATTGTGGCTCCTCATGATCCTTCAGCATTGAAGGTCCTTTGTCCACTTTGTGACACATATTATGAAAAAGATGTTCTTCAAATGCACATGATAGGGTGTAGCTCCGCATTGTCACACTTTAATGCCTCTGACTGGTTGACTGGCCCTGTCCCTCTTGGAGTGTCTGACTCTGAACTTGATGCTGACTTTCTCTCTGAGCGCTCCTCAGACCTTGTGCTTGATCCAAACCAGCTGTCGCTCTCAGCACCCTTGTTAAAAGAGGAATACGAACCACCAGTTGCTTCATGCTCGGTTGGTTCGCTTTCTTCTTACAAAGAGTTCTCAGGCTATATGGTCACACCCCAACAGCCACAGCAACAAATGCCGCGACAGCAGCAGCAGCAACAGCAGCAACAACAACAACAGCATCAACAGCATCCCCATCACCAGCAACACTCTGGTCAGAATTTTGCAGATTCTGCAAATTCTTTTATTCCTAATCTTGAAGAGTGCCAACAAATGTCACGGAATTATAGTATGGAAATAGGACAGAACCAAGGGCCTGGTAATACTGCCACTGTCTCGAATCCTTATGCTGTTCCTTCTTATCATGGCAGTGGAATTGGTCATGAAAACCCCAGAATGGTTTCAGCCACATCCTGGAACCAGAGAATGTCGGAACAACATTATCATCATCATCAACAACAACAAATGTATCATCATCAACAACAACAGCAGCAGCGTCAGCTTCTTCAAACTCAGCACCCCCACCCTCACCACCACCAACAACAACCACAACAACAACCTCTCCCCCACCAGCAGCAACAACAAAAACAACACCACCATCAACAGCCTCAACAGCAACAACAACAACAACAACAACCACCTCCTCAGCAACATCTTCAGCCATCACACCACCACACTCAGCAACCGCAGCAGCAGCAGCATTTGCAACCACCACCAGCACTACCCCAACAACCTCCACCCCAATCCCATCACCAAAGGCCCATGCCAGCTGACCCAAATATTATGTACATGAAAAGCCCAAAGCAGGAGTTTCCACCGTCTTCATCCTCTTTCCATCCCCAGGAAAATTTCATGCTGCCCTCACCCCAGATGGGCTCTCAGATACCAGATGCCTCGCTTCATCATCGGCCACCTCAACTATATAGTCCTAACAGCGGGCATGCTAAACGAGCCTCTTCCACAGCTTCTCCACATGACTATGGAACACCTATGTTTAATTCACCCACCCACCCACAGATGTCTCCCAGTGGGGGGCCTGGCTATCCTTATGCACCACACCACCAAGTTCCTACAATGGCCCCACCTTCACCTTCTCCGAGGAGTTGTGGCAATTTTCCTCACATGGATGATGGTGGCTACCAACAAATGATGCCTCAGCACTGTATGTCGGATCAGGGTATGATGAGGTCTCCGCCCGTTGCTCCTCACCTGCCACCACCACCTCCAAATCGCCATGCAATGATGCAAATGGATGCTTCGCAGCCTCATGGAAATATTCCCATGGGCAGTGGTGATAGCAGTAGCAACAACAACAGTAATACAGGGTCTCCTTATCTCTCTACACGTCAAATTGGGACTGGGGGTAATACCACCGGCAGCATGGCCCCAAATGCAGCCAACAACTATCGGTCACCCATATACCATAGCATAGGTCCTGGAACCGTTTCTCCTTCACCAAATTCTTCTTTCCACCATTCCCCAGTTGCCTCTCCCTCTTTGTCATCTACCTCTTCGTCATCGTCCAAGAACTCAGTAACCTACCACTATCCAACATCAACAGCCGTCTCCTCTACAGCTCCTGGATCCAGCTTCTCAGGACCAATGTATGGTCTGCCTGACCTCTCCTCTTCATCATCTATGGGGGATAACTGTCGCCTTAGCTTTGAGAGCATGGGTCACAGCAGTGATGGGATTGGCTTGTCACAGCAGAGCCATCAGTTGCAGTCACTACCCCCCCAGCAATTACCGCCACCACCACCACCCCAACAACAGTCAACACTGTTACAGCTACAACCACTGCCTTCCTTAATGGACAATCCATCAACATCGTCCCTCCTCTCTTCTATGCCCCAAATGACACCCCCAAGAAACCACAGTGCTAGCACGACTACTGCCGCTTCTGGGGGAAGTATGGCTCACCTGCCTTTTGCCGGGGGTGGCAGCAGCAGTAGTAGTAGTAGTAACCAGATTGACCCTAATTGCATTATTGGAGGTAGTTGTGACCCAACATGTGGAGATGGAGACAGATTCAGTCACCAGGCAGGGAATATGTCCAGCCTTCATGAAGGAAGCAGTAAGGACCTTGCAGATGAAATATCAGCTGCCATTGACAGCCATGAGGACAGCAGCTGTGGCAGCAGCACTACTAGCGGCAGCGGGCTCAGTACCGCTGCAGGTGGAGCAGAGTGGAACTCCTGCAGTGGCAGTGCATGCGCATCTGGTACTGGTAACAATGGCTCGACCCCTGCGCTTTTCACGGCCACCACTTTGGACAGCAACAATGCTAGCAACAGTAGCGGCAGCTCAAGCTGTGGTGGCAACAGTCCACGGGGTTATAGCAAGCTAAGGAACTACAAGAAGCCAGCGCGGCCATGCCCGTTTTGTGGTGTGATGCAGGCGAAGCTAACACGTCACATCAAACTAAAGCACAAAGAGGACAAGCGTGTAGTGGAGGCCCTTGGTTTGCCTCAACCCCTGAAGCGCCAGGCGTTCAGTCAATTCAAGAAGGAAGGTATTATGAAACAGGCCCGAACCTCTTCAAGTGGACCTTCGGTATCCTCAGCTGATCCTCCTTCATCTTAGTCCTTTTTATTATTATTATTAATTATTATTATTATTATCATTTTCTAAACTTTAGTTGTTGGCAGGCATTTTATCGTATATTTTTGTTGTTGTCACTGTTGTCGTTCAGTGTTGTTATCGTCTCAAATCATCCTTCTTCCGTTATTATCGCTATCACAGTTATTCCCTTTATTTTTTTTCTGCTTCCTGAATATATAAAATAGGCAAAATAACAAATTACGAAGAGACACGAGTCTAACTTTAAAATGAGGAAGAAGTAAGAAAACAAAAACCAAAAAAAAAACACCCTCTCCCACCCCACCAAGAAAAAAAGTAAATCAGGTTTCTCATTTCTTTTTTGTACCATATCTTCTTTCAAAAATAATTAAATTAAGAAAAAATAAATAAATAAATCTCGCTACTCCCTCATATCAGTGATAAGTCTGATTTTGAAACTTTATGACACCATTGTCCGGAAAAAAAAAATTAAGCGAAAAAGGAAACATTTTTGGTGCCTGCCTCCTGTCAGAGAAAGTTGTATATTTCCTACCATTGCCAAAGGTCAGTGTTCAAACCCAGGTAAAAAGTCAGGATTATAATTGCTGATTTTCAAGGCTGGCAGGCCTTGTGCAAAAACTAAGTCAAAAACTTAGTAAACACCAAGAACACATTTTTTTTTCTGGACTGTGAGCATGAAATTTGAAAAAGAAAAAAAAAAAGACAAAAAACAAAAACAAATGAAAAATTCTGTTTTAGCAAGAGTCCATTGTTGTCAACACAAAGCAGGAAATGTATCTTGTCATGTTACCATCTCACAGTAAACAGCATGCTCCACAAAAACCCCAAAACTGAAGATGATTTTTTTACAAAATATTCTGGTGCCGATTTTTTTTTTTTTTTTTTTTTTTTTTTTTTCGACCCCCAAAAGGTTTTATGGTCAGAAAAATTTTGGTAAATATAATCACTTTACATGATACATGGGCTTTTAAAAAAAAAAAACCTCAGTTCCTCTCTGAAATGCTCCCACTTTGTAATGATATGCAAATAATAATAATGGTGAAGAGGGTTGTTGGGTATCAATAAGGGAATTTAAAAATCATTGAGATATATATATAACTTTTAACAGTAAGAGTGAGTAAAAGAGAAAGAATTTTGCCTCTGTCTGCTTACAAAATAACTAATTTCTAATGTTCAGATTTTATTTCATCATGCTGTCACATTCATTCATTCATTTTATTATTTTTATTCTATCTTATTTTATTTGAAAGTTCTTACGATTATTGTGTCACCCATTACTTCCAGGTCCACTCTGATCTAGAGAAGTAATACCTGTCTAAGGCCAAACTAAGAGTTAAATAGATCTGTATAAAAATTATTTTTATTTGATAGAAATACTTAAACTTAATGTGCCAACAAATTATTATTAATAAATAAAAATAGTTGCTTGAAACACATTATTAGTATTACTATGACTATGTACAAATTATTTATATTAAGAGTAGTTACTTGAAGATATAATTGTTTACCACTAATTATCATAATTAGCTACTTGAAACCATATAATTGATTGAAATACAGGAAACTTAATAATTGTGTGTAAATTATTAGTGTTCAATAGGAATATTTGAAACCATATAATTAATTGAAATACAGGAAACTTGATAATTGTGTGTAAATTATCAGTGTTCAATAGGAATATTTGAAACCATATACCAGTGTGCATATTATACATATTTGACTGGAATACTTGAAGCCATGTTTGTCCAATTGGCTAGGGCTGTAGAATACACTGACTGCACCTCTGCAGAGGGGTAAGACCCCCCCCCTATCCCAATGAGTGTCCTGATATGACACTAAACAATCTGATGGTAAGGTTCCAGTGATTCTGGGGCTTTGGGAAATGTGAAGCCCCCCTTCATTGACATTGCTCTCAGATCCTCTCTGGCCTGCAATGATAGCACCTGATAGGGCCTTATCTATGGGTTAAATAGAACTAATGGCATACTTATGCTAAACGGAATTGTTTGACTAAACTGATTAGCTTGAAATAGAAATGTTTTTGACAATTAAACCATACTTACATTTAAACTGTATGCTTATGCTAAACTGAATTATTTGAAATGGAACTGTTTTTAGACATTGAAACTGTACTTAGACTAAACTGAATTGTTTAATATAGAACTGTTTTGACATTTAACTGTGTGTAAAAAAAATCTGTACTTATACTAAACTGAATTAGCTCTGCTTGACTAAGCTGAATAGTTTGAAATAGAAATGTTTTTCACAATTAAACTGTACTTACATTAAACTGAATTGTTTGAAATAGAACTATTTTCATAAAAATGGATCTGGCATTAAATAACCTATATAGGTTGATATGCCATAAAACCCAAACAACCAACCAACTTGAAGCCATGTAACTGAATTATTTTTCATAAAAATAGTTACATGAAGTGATAACTGTTCATAAAGAATTATTATTAGTTACTTGATATCATATAATTGCAACTGCTTAGTCAGTTGGGGCTGTAGAATACACCGGATGCATCTCTGCAGAGGAGTAAGACACTCGTCCTCAACAAGTGTCCTGAATATGACATTAAATGATCTGATGGCGAGGCTCCAGCCTTGGAGTACCCCTTCATTGCCATCGATCCCTGGTCCACTCACACAGAATAGTAACACCTGATAGGGTCCTATCTATGGGTCAAATTGTACAAACTGTGTGCAAACAAATGACTGATGTTAAATTGGGACTATTACAAAGCAATACTTGAAACCATTTAACTATGTGCAAAAAAGAGCTCTGGCTTGTTTAAGAATGTGATCTCCAAAATGTGTTTACAAATTATATGTATATTTAATGCATACATATAAACAGGATTTGGCATTGAATAACCTACGATGGTTGGTAGGCCATAAAACCCACCCAACCAAACAAATTGCAAAAAAAAATAAAGAAAAGATTGACTTGCACATTGAATAATCTAAAAAGTATTGATATGTTGTAAAAGCAACCAACATTCAACTGGCCAACATTATTGGTTGATTCATTTGAATTATGTCAGCCCAGTCAGCTAGAGCTGAAGAATACGCTGACTGCATCTCTGCTAAGGAGTAAGACTCCTCACAACAAGTGTCTTGGATATGACTCTAAACCATCAGATGATGAGGCTCTAGTTTTGGAGCTTTGGGGAATGTGGAGTACTTCTTCATTGCCATTACTGTCAGGTCCGTTCTGACTGAGACTGGTTGCACCTGTTAGGATCATATCTATGGGTCAAATCAAACTATTTATTAATTGTAAATTGAATTAATAGTATTGCATAAACAGTTTAACTGTGTGCTAACAAATGAGCTTTGGTTCATTTAAAAAATGTTACCTACAAACTATTCACTTAAAAATCATATTTAAACAGACTTAGTATTAAATAACCATCAACAGTTGATATGCCATTAAACCAAATAACCTAACTGACTGATATAATCATTAACATTTAGCATTCTTATGATTTTTTTTATCAATCAGTGTATGATAATATGGCAACACTATTATTTCTCTACCGGACATTGGCATGATGGTTAGAGTGTTCACCAATGACTAGGATTGAACCTAGGTTAAGTCATACCAAAGACTCAAAAAATGGTACTTGATGCGTCCTTGCTTAACACTCAGCATTGTAAGATACAGATTAAGGGTAAAGTGACGCAATCCAAGGAATGGAGTAGTGTCCTCCCTTACACCTCGGTGTAATAGCTATCGAAAAGGGAGCCTTCGGGTCACCCTCAACTACAGTCGCCAACTTTACCTATTTATTCCACAATCCTCACATCCCCAAAGAAGTAATTTAGACTGATTCATTTTAATGATATTTCAAATAGACTAGGTTTATTTTATCCTTAGAGCATTCATTGCACATTCATATTTTCATTTTTTCATGTAGTTGCTTCTTAACATTTTTTTTTTTACACTGTCTGATTGAATAAAATAATTTTTAAACAGATCAATAGAATCCTAAGATGGGACCCTAACAGATACGACTAATTCAGGACAGAGTGGACCTGGGAATAATGGCGAAGGATTCAAGCTGACAGCCATTTAAATCTGTCTTATCAAAATATTTTACGTATTATCAGGAATACTGAGGGATGCTTAGGAAAAAAATAGAGACAATGGAATCTGATATTTATTTTATATTTTATGTAAGAATATTTGATTTTCCAATTATTTTCTAAGATAATTGTTGCAGGTGACTCACCTATGACCAGAATAATGGACTTACCCAAAGGGTATATTGATCAAGAACTAAGCTGGTTGAATGAGCAGCAGCTGTAAAAAGCACCTTGCCTGTCTTCGTATACGTTGAACCATGGAAACCCTCCTCAGAGACTTGGATACATTTGTGTGGCACCTCATATCTCCGTGTTGAGTTATTTATTTATTGACCCTTAATAATCAGTCATAACAATAATGAAATCAGAAAACACTTGATCTACTCTCTTGAGCATTTATTTTAAAATCATATATGGTTAAGGCTCCAAAAATGTACCATTTATTTATTCCATATGTCAGTAGCCTAGATTGTCTGTTTTTTTTTTTTAAACTAAGTTTGACCTTGTTTAAAGTGTATGATTATAAATGGCAATAATATTCAACAAGCCTCACCAATATGAAAAAAAAAACCCAAGGCAACTTGATTGATCTTCGTAAATGATGTTCTCATTTCATTCTTAACTTCCTGTAAAGAATTTTTAAAACGAAGTGAAAAATTGGTGATTTGTTTAAAACTGTATAATGCTATTATTATTATTTAGAATGGTCAATATTTGATTATTAATCCATTGGTTTTATCTTCAACAAAACTGTATTGAGAATGATTTGCTATGTCATATTATAAAGGAGGTAAAGAGATAATTGTATTTTTCTAGTTGATTCTCATTCTGTATATTTGAGGATGAAGATGAAAGTAGTTGGTTCATTTAAAACTGTGTCTAATGCTATTGTTATAGTTATTTTGCTGGAAGGAAATTGGTTAGTATTTGATTATCTACAAGATGACTGTACTGAGGAGGAAGTACTTTCCTGTGTGATGTACAAGAAACTAAGAGTTAATTCCTTAAACAATGACTCCAAAATGAAATCTCAGCTAGACATCAAGGGAGACAAATTGTAAATTGTTAATTTGGAATTGATTATCAATTTTAAGCAATATCCTTCCTGTGTTGTATTGTCATCTTCTTCTTTCAGCCGGTGGTTGCTTCTCACCAGTTCATGACCCTACGCTGTTTTATTGGGATGAATAATTCGGAGAATTCTTTTGATGTGCACATAAATTTATTCACTTCACATTCATTATCCGAGCCGTGAATCCAGAGAGTCTGTCAAACCAATGATGAAAATTGATGTGGAACCTTCGACTGCTCTCGACTAACTGATTTTTAACTAAAATCTATCTTCTTACTTTCAGAATTTTAGTCACCTGACTTTAACTCCTCCAATGAAAGTTAAGCTTTCAACTGAGCTTAAACTGTCAGTCACACTGATTTGGCACCAATGTCTTCTGCTTATAGGTTTAACCCCCTTTTAAATCTTTTAAAAGTATCTAATTTACATCTGAATAATTGATACACCTTGGCTATTTTTCAACACCTTTACAATTTCTTACGAGTGACACTTTGAAAATCCCATTTTACTAGCAGAAAGTTAATTTTTTTAATTAGAGAAAAAAGCTTATAGATTAAAATCTCTTATTTTGTATCATATAAGTAATGTCAGCTTATAGTCAAATATCACTGAAATTATTTTTTCTGTGTCTTAGACTATGCAAACAGTAGATAACCGTATAAACTTAAAACCACATTGAAGTTTGTCTACTAATAAGGCCATACACAATAAATTTTTATCATGTTTACAACAAAATTGTAAGTTAACCAAATTTAATTGATATGGACTATTTTTAACTTTTTAATTACTTTTTTAGATTTCTGCAAGAAAGTATTGATTGGGATATTAGCTTCTAAGGTGCATATTTTTAAATGATCTTTTCATCAGGCCATAAAGGTCACACTTGATTGTCTAGAAGGACTGCATGCAGCATTAAGGCTGAAGGCTCCCTACCTCTGGGCCATACCAGTTGAACTGTATAAAAATTGACGTATTGAAAGTTAAGAAATGGAAAGATGAATGTGACAGCCCAAATGAATAAAACTTGCAACATTGTTTCCTATGTCCTGTCCCTGGGGTTAAAAAAAATATGAATATGGGGGGGGGAAAATGCAAATGACCAAAAAAAAAAACTTAAAAAACCAAACCTAAATTTTCAAATGAAACCTCTCCCTCAAATTGAAATAGGCGACATTGAGTCTGTTTAACATATTTTTTGACAATACATTGACTGTAAAAATTGAGAATTTTTTTTTTTTTTATTATTCAAAACCCTTCATTTCATATCATAGCTCACAAGAAACTGAATCCAGATATATAAAAATATAAACATAAGTGTTTCACTGAGAGCTTTTTGTTTTATTTTTTTTCATGTTAGTGAGACATTCTGATTCAGTCTCTTTCATTAAACTTTTGTGAGCATTTTGTCAATATTTTTTTTAATGGTCTCTCTATCCTCTATAATTTTTTAATAGTCTTTCTCTCTACCCTCTAATTTTTTAACGGTCTCTTCATGCCCTCTATTTTAAAAACTCATTTCAAGCTATTTCTATATTTTGAACTTTTTTGTTTTGTTTTTATCTTTTTTTTTTTGTTTAAATTTTTTTTTTTTGTCTTTTTTTAAAATATTTTTTAATTTTTTTCTTTTAAATATTTTTAATATTTTTTTATTTTTATTTTTTTTTAATATTTTTGAATCACTTTTTTTAAACTTGAGATGTTTTTATCGAAGAAATAAGTATTTCCTTTTCTCTCCTATATTATTTTTATCTCATCATGTACACACATATATGCAAATGCATGTGTGTGTAAGTATGTGGTTCTTTTTTTATTTTTATTTTTTTCTAAATAAAAAAAAAAAGAAAGAATAAGTTAGCTATTTCTCTATGGTTGTTAGTAAAAAGAATCTGTTCAAGTAACAGAATTCTTGAATATTTATTTTAACTTTTTGTCTAGGTTTTAACAGATAAGAATGTCAAAAAAATAATCATTTTCCTTTTAACTCCCTACCCACCCATACCCCTCTTTCCCAAAATCACCTTTGAAATTTGGGTACATTTGTATATTTAATATATTACAAAAGAAAGGACGAAGCAAATCTATGCAAAACTCGGATTTCAAAATCTGGGAATCCGCTTCATTTACCTTCTCTTTTCCTTAAATTGAGACACACATTCACACACATACACAATTCAAATATACAATACTGCTTCACAGCTTTTTAAAACTATTTTTAGATATTCAATTTTTTTTTTGTTGTTTTTGTTTTACCTTAGTTTGTTTGTATGTGATTTCAGTAACTTATAAAGAGATGTACTAACTATACAATCTGATTTTTTTTTTTTTTTTTTTTTTTTTTTTTTTTTTTTTTATGCGGGAAAGGATATCTTAAAAAGAAAACAAATGAAACAATAAATGAAGACTTCTAAGTTCTAAAGAAAATATGGATCAGTTTAAAACAGGAATCACAAAGAACTGGCACAGAAATGATAATTTGAGATTGTTTTTGTATTTGAAAAAAAATACTGTATACTCCCTTTATCTATATTTATTAGTTGAATATGATTTTTCTTTTACTGTAAAAGTAAAAAATTTTACAGTAAACTATTGTGTAATTGTGATAGCATATCACATACACTGTAAAATGTTAAAATATTGTGAAAAATCTTTCCAAATCCTGTTAGTGAGTTATCAGCCACAATTGTTATTTTATTTTGAATTAATTTAGTTTTTCTTTCATCTTATTTTGTTGCTATTTACAGAAACTCAAAATTAATAATCATGATAGTGCTTAAGAAATCTGGATAAGTCTTTATTAACCAAATGTTGATGACAACTATCTTGTTTTTCAAAGGGATCTTTATCAGTTCACTTGTATCTTGAAATGTATGTTTGTTATATATATATATATATATATATATAAGAAGACAATGCAAAACATCAAATTGACAAGTTTCATTATAAGTTTAGCTCCTTCAGAATTTAGTCCACAAAAATGAAATCTAGGAGAAGAGAGATATGCTTAGTTGGCGACCATAGTCGAGGGTGACCTAAAGGCTTCCTTTTTAATAGCAATACACCAAGGTGTAGGGGAGGGTACTACTTCTTTCCCTGGATTGCTCAACTTTACCTTTGATCCATACCTTATAATGCTGAGTGTTAAGCAAGGCGGCACCAAGTACCATTTTTTTGAGTCTTTGGTATGACTAAACCTGGGATTAAACCCTGGTCTTTCAGGCCATTAGTGAACACTCTACTCATAAGGACAAATATATATATATATATAGTCGAGGGTGACCTAAAGGCTTCCTTTTTAATAGCAATACACCAAGGTGTAGGGGAGGGTACTACTTCTTTCCCTGGATTGCTCAACTTTACCTTTGATCCATACCTTATAATGCTGAGTGTTAAGCAAGGCGGCACCAAGTACCATTTTTTTGAGTCTTTGGTATGACTAAACCTGGGATTAAACCCTGGTCTTTCAGGCCATTAGTGAACACTCTACTCATAAGGACAAATATATATATATATATAATTTCCTATTTTCCTATAGCCTATTTAGTTGTTGAGATGCCAAGTATTTCCGTTCATGGTATCTCTCTGGACAATTGGATTTATTTGGCAAAACCTATATCCTCTCTGAATTATATGTAATAGGTTGTATTGTATTACATACATGATACCATCAATTTCTGTGTCAACTTCTGTCTGTGTGGATATATATATATATATATATATATATTTTACTGTAAATCCTTGATTTAGTAAATTTACGATGGGAGGGTGTCCATTTAGGCCAAAAGATCAAAGATGGAGAAAAAATTTTCTCATTCCCAATGATACCTGTATTAGAAAAATAAGGTTTATAAAAAGTATGAGTTACCCTTACCATGTTTTTAATCTCAACTAATTGTAATATGGTAAGTGATTTAGTGTTTTCTTTTCTCCTTTTCTTTTAATGAGAATTACAAAAGAACAAAATAAAATAAAACTGAATCTTATCTCTGCTAAGTTCAGTGAAATCAAGGAACTTCTACCCACACTCCCAGACATGTATAAGAAAAATTGCAAAAGCATAGAACTTTCATCTTCATTATTTTCTTTCATTTCTTAGACATGTTTCAGCTGTCAAAAGCTTCTTCAGATATTTTAAGAATTTTCCTTCAAATACATTTTCTTAGAAACTAATCAGTTTGTTTCATTCTTATTTATTTTCCTCATGTTTCAAGTTTTAATGGACTGTTTTCTTTGACTCAATTGATCCACAACTTTATGGTTGACTACCTCCTTGTTTGATCATTCAAGTTGAAGAAAAAATGATATCAGTCAATAATATCTTTATATATATCTTCTCGTGTAATCAAACGTACATGCCTAGATCTATATATTATTGTCAACACAAAACCATTATTGTGCAAATTTCAGTTTTAATTTCCCTAGAATCTTAATGAATAAAAGCTGTATAAATAATTCAGTCTAAAATTCACAATTTTACACAATGTTTATGGCAAAAAATTTGTACTTCTTAATGGTGGGAATTTTATTTTCATTTGAAATTTTATATAAAATCAAGATTGAAAGGATGTAATTATTGATATATGAATACATGCTTTCAATATATTATTTTTTCTGATTTACATACTGTTGGATTTATTTCCATTTTCCTCTTTATTTTTATATATATATATATATATATATATATATGTGTGTGTGTGTGTATGTATTTGTGTGTGCATATATATATATGTGTGTGTGTGTGTGTGTATTTGTGTGTGCATATATATATATATATATATATATTTGTGTGTGTGTATATATATGTGTGTGTGTGTGTATTTGTGTGTGCATATATATATTTTTGTGTGCATATATATATGTGTGTGTGTATTTGTGTGTGCATATATATGTGTGTGTGTGTGTATATATATATATACACACACACACACACACACACATATAAGCAAGGATAAGTCAATAATTATTGGTAGAGTTAACCTAAAGAAAAAGATGACAAAAATACAGATAATTACTGTCTAAATCTCATTTTTGTATGAATATTTATTTATATATATATATATATATATATATACACACACACACATCAATATTCCAAACAATAAAAATGCACTGCACACACACACACACACACATGTGTGTTGGGGGAGGAAAAGCTTGAAATTAAATCCACCAGTATGAGAATAGGAAGACAATATAGAAAATTGTCATGTTATGTGATAAGGATTGCTTCATAAAATAAAATTGCATTTCTAATGAAGTTGTTCTTTGTGTGAAACATGTCAATTTGATTTTCTGTATTATCTTCATTCCTCAAAGATATGGTTTGTCAAATGTAGATTGTTCTTTGTAATTCTGGCCATCTTGAAAGTACCTCTCTGTAGTGATGAAGTCCCAACAGTCCTCATTAAAAATTATAAAAATACGGTATTTGAGATGCCCAGAAAGACATTTTTTCTACTATTGCCTATGTAAGGATTTGATACTCCTTTTTTTTCTGATAGGTAAACAAAGTATGGATATTCATATTTGGTTATAGATGACCTTTGAATTCATTTTAACACTGATCCAGAAGAATTCTAATTTTGCATTTCATAGTTATCTCTGTTATTTTGACGATTAAAAAAAAAAATGATGTTCAACTTGGACAAAGATCCCACAAAATTATGATTTGGTTGTTAATTGACCTGGAAATTGCTTTATTATGTTAGATCATCTTAAGTGTATTGCTCTAATTATAATGTCACTTTGATATGCCATTTTCTCTTACATTATGGTTTCATATATATATATATATATATAACTTGGCACTAGGCATAGCCTACTGCGTGAACCTGTTCAGTAGATGATCCCTTGACCATACAGCAGGTAGTACTGGGTTATATAGTAATAGTAGCAGTTTAAGTGACTATAATACACATACATGTACAAACAATGAAATTTTTAATATTATATCGATACTCATTATCTTAAAAGAGCAAGTTTATTTAAAAATAAAATAACCAGATTGCACTGAATAACTCAGCTTATATATATATGAAGAAAAGTAGATGAATGTTTGATGAAATAGCCAGAGAAAAGAAAGTGTGTATGAAAAAAAACGCTTTTTTCTCCTGCTATTTCATCAAATACTTTTTATGAAATTTAAAGTCCTGAAGAAGGTTATTTTAGCCGAAACGTTCAACGTCGACTTTCATAATAAATTCATCAAATTTTGGATTATTTTGTTTTTTCTACTTTTCTTCCTACTGTCAGATTTAATTTCCTTACTTACTTCCATATATGATTATATATATATATATATATATATATATATATATACACACACACACACATTTATAAATAAGTTCGGATTGCATAGACAGTCTTACTTGTTGACTGTCAGTTTCTTGCCCATGCGGTAATCAGACGGATCCTTAGATCTACATAACATATGCATTAGATGCTGAGCACTTGAGATATATATATATATATATATATATAAACAATGAAGTTATATGCAAACAAACTGTCAAAGGTAAAACTGAGAAACTCTCCTAACAACTTTTGGAATCACGGCTGAAAAAAAATCTATTTACTGCTAAATTTATTTATATATATATATATATATATATATATATATGTATGCTGAATGCTTTACATTTTTTATTTGAATGAAAAAAATTATCCAATTTTTTGTTTTCGTTGAGTAAAAAAAAAACCCAAATGCATTAATTTCCTCAATCTACTAAAATTCTTATATTTATTTTTTTTATTGTTTACTTTGTAATTTTTCTCTGCATTTTCACTTTTATTTTTCCCCCACAAAAAACTATGCAAATATTTAATTTATTTTTTTTAAATTTCCGCTTAAAAAAATTTCTTTGGAAAAATGGGGTGGGAAATTGGGTATTCATAGAAATCAGTTTGTAAAATTTGAAAAAAAAATTTTTTTTTTTTTTTTTTTTTTTCCAATTAATGGAGGTTATTGATAGTAATAGATAAAGAAATCATTTAAAAAAACTAAAAAAAAAAACTTAAAAAAAAACAAAAAAAACGAAAAATAATCATCTCCTTTCACTGTCTGCTGTTTACTTTTTTCTTTCTACCTTTCCAGTGAAACCTATATAAGACAAAAAAAGAATTGAGAAGAATGAAAAAAAAAATGATAATAACTAATCCTCTACTACCCCCCTCAGAAAAAGCTAAAAAAAAGGAAAAAAAAAATGAAAATATCTTTAAAAAAAAAAAGCAAAAACAAAATAGTAAAAATTCATTTATATTTATATATACTTTTTATTATCTCTTATTCTCAAACCAGATTATCATTCAACATATTGTTTTTTTTCTTTTGAAAAAAAGGAAAAGAAAGAAAAATATCTAATTATTCATAGATATTATAATTATCACCTTCATTCTCCTCCTTTCTCTGTAATCTTACTTCTTCTCCTCCTCCTCCTGCTCCTCCTTCTCTTCATCATCATTTTAACCATCACCACCGCCATCATCACAAACATTATTATTATTATTATTACTATTATTATTTTTATTACTTATTATTTTTATTATTATTATATTGCTCCACATCTACTCACATTTTAAATTCATTATTAATCTCCTTATTCCCCCAACCCCAAAAAAGAAAAAAAAAGAAAGAAAAATACCAAAAAAGGTGAAAGAAAGAGAAAAAAAAAGTTTCACAATTAACTTACCTCATTGTTCTGACTTGTATTCCCTTCATCCAATCTTGTATTTTTATTTTTCGGGCAAATGACCCTACACTTCTCTGCCTTGTTCTGCCCGGTCTGTGGCAGGTTTCCTTCCGATAATAAAAATCTTCTCTATTATCATCTGGCTAGACTCTTGTTATATTTATGCACAAATTGAATATGTATAGTATCGCCTATAAATACATTTTTTAACTTGATTTTTCTCCTAACCAAAGATCATCATCAACGTATGTCGACAACATGGATTCCCTTGGCTCTTTCTCACCATCCTTCCCTATCAGTCATAACCCTTGGCAAATCCTCTAGACAGTATCCAGTGTTTGTATAACCATAACCCGCTTTTACACGTCTTGTGGACCCCTCTGATACAGCCGTATTGTTGTCTAGATGTGTGCCACTCAGTTCGGATCTATGATCGTTTGGAAGTCTCGAACTTTTCTTTTGACTACGGATCAAACGAGTCGCTGGCTCAGTCGGTAATCGTCTAGTCTTGTGTTTCTTACGAACGAAGAAAGTTAGTTTTTATTCTCCAGTTCGTAAGCCGTGGTATAAAAGTATTCGACTTGATAACCTGTAAGGAAGAAGTTTTTCGTATTCACACCAGAAGAAATTATGAACACCAATCTGGACTGATCTATGTTATATTTAATACATGTGGCTAAAATAATCAAATAAGATTATAAAGTAATGATTCAAAGACTGCTAAAGTTTTGCGTCTTGTCTGTGTTTTACATGCGTACACGTGTGTAGTCCATAAGGGTACACAGATTCGTTCTTCACCACAATTTTGAACAGACTATTTCAGAACCAAAAATGAGTTTCTTATATGCATTTTTGGTTTCGCCCACGCAATGCACACACGCATTGCAACGGTCGATCAAAAGAAAATAAATAAAACAAAAAACGATGATTCAAAGATTGAACCCCAAATGTGAACTGTCCTGTTTGGGTTCAGATGTCATTTCCGCTTTTCGATGGAGACAAAAATATTAAGCTCTGATCAGCCTTTGATGTCCATTATATAGTCACCATTGCTTTTTTTTTTCTAACTACGCATTTGATTTTTACTTTTTCATCGATAATTCAAAAAAATATACTTTTGACAAATACGCTATTTGTCAAAAGTATTAGGAAATTCTTAATTTTCGTTATATTTCTCTCTTCCTCATCAAGTGAAATATAACTTTTACCAGATATATCACTTCAAAGTCATTAGAAAAAGTTCATTGGTTAGTATGGATCATGCTATCCATGCTTCAACAGATATGCAAGAAAGAAATGTTGAGAATTCTTCCTCTTTTTGTTTTTCTTTATCCTTCCGCTTTGGTTAATGGTTCCGCTTTTTTGGCTCTACACAATTTATCCAGCCTCTTAAATCCACGTACCATGGTTCAAAAGGATAACCAATAAGGCCAATATCCCCAGAACTATGGATATTATGTAGTACCAATGAGTTTTATTTCCCTCTTTTATTTCTCTAAGGATCTGGGCATTAGTTACACTTCTTAATTTCTCTGCTAGGTTCTCCATGCTGATTTTCCTGGGCTCTTACTAAAGGAAACTCCTTTTCCAATGGACTCCATACTCCACTCAAGTCATAGGCCGATACGTTCGCCAGGGACAAAAAAGTATCTCTAATTTCAACTCACGCCAATACCTGATAGAAAGGCAAAATCGTCAGTGTCCCGCCCAAAACAGCCCACCCCGTTGCCAACCTCAGGAGTGTTGAAGGGGATCTTGCACTCTCCATGCTCTTGTGTCGATTCTCGCACTCTTTAGTCAATTCCATATCCCTACTGGAAGCGGTCACCCATATCACATTGGATATCCTCACAGCCTGAGTCAACACCTCTCCCATACATCAACCTGACAGATCTCTTTGGCCTTTTTTTCGTGTCCCTTACGCAACTCTATCACACGCATTTTATATCCACTGGTATAAATTGAACCCCCCTGGGAAACGTACTTTCAGCACATTCAGTACTTTCAAGACCTCTCCTGACATCAACAACATAGACTTCGTCCCTATAAGGTTCACTGCTATATTGTTTGCTTCTAATCTAAATCTTGTCACTACTCTCCCTTCTTTTGTGCCACTGGGACAGGGAACAGGTAAATTTATCATCTTGATACTAAGGCGACTATTCTATCCTCTTCGATAAGTGTGGTGCAACCCAGGGACTCAAAATTATGCCACAACTCATTCACTGGGTCTGCCGGCAGTCTAAGATGATTAGACGTGAAAAAGAGACCAATAGAGGAAGAGGGGATTCATGCCACCACAGAATACAAAAATCGAGTTGTTAAGCTCCTGGAAACTGACAAAAAAATAATAGCTCGAAGTGATATGGAACTGGGTCAAACAGAGACAGTCACAACGAACATCGATACAGAACATTCTCTATTGAAATTAAAGTCATATAGAACCCCATTGCACAAAGAAGTGCTGATGAAAAAGGCCATCTAAGAGGTGTTGGACGCAAGAATAATAGAACGATCCCAGTCAACGCGGCTAAAGTGCTGGACTACGGCCTCGAAGTAAGCGAGTTCAAACTCCAGTCACGCTATTATGTTTACTTTTGGACTAATACCCTTGGGAAAGGCATGAACCCTCGTATCCTCCCGGTTGTGGGTTAAATAGCACCATTACTCTTCTACAAGGATAGCGTTGGCATTAAATAACCAACGAATGAAAAAACCGAAACTGAACCAGAAGAGTCATCCCCCCTCCCTCAACCAAAAAACTGTGTCTCCTAGGTATGACAGAAACTGCATTTAATGGTGATTGTGGATCATCCCTCCATTCCCATTAATCTGAGTTCTACTCTCACCCGGATAGGTAGTGCCTACTTGAGTCCTGTCTATGAGTCAAATAGATCTTTTTAAAAAATATTCAATAGGGCCGTGCGCAAATACAAAAGATGTAAATGCGAACACATAATGAATGTGATTTCCTAACGTCTCAGCATAAAATAACTGTATGATTTGACATGTCATTAAAATCAACTAATCAAAAATAGAAGTGCATAATATATATATATATATATATATATATATATATATATGAGGCTGAGTCCAAAAGTAATGCTTTTTTTTTTCTTTAATACAGGAACAATTACCGACTCAGGAGCACATACATCGAAATGAAGCTGGTTCTCTGTGGATCATATCGTTACTTCTCAACATTGTCTCCGTTTCTCCCAATACTGAAGTTTTACCTTCGGATGAGTGCGTGTATCCTTGCCTCGTAAAATTCTTTTGACTGTTCTTTGAGCCACTTAATCAATGCAGTTTTCGCTTTCTCGTCTCTGGCATAATGTTTGTCTCTTAAACCCTCTTTCATGGGGCTGATGAGATGATAGTTTGAAGGTGCTCAATCTAGTGACTATAGAGGATACAGTAAAGTTGTTCTCCTTAATTTTGATGTATGATACATGTTCCTGTGTCGGTAATCATTCTTGTACTAAAGAAAAAGAAAAATTACATTTTTACTCACCCTCGTATATATATATATATATATATATATATATATATATATATATATATATCATGATCATCGTTATCATGGCTGTTAGCACGGATTTCTCAGGCTCTCTCTAGCCATTTGTCCCTATTATCCATCGCTTACGGCAGGTCTTCTAGACTACATCCTGTATCCGTACAGATCTGTAGAAGGTAAGTTCTTGTTGGTCGGCCAACACTTGCACGTCGGTGTGAAGGGTTCCATCGGAGAACATCGCTTATGAGTTCATCCTTACTTCTCCAGCGGTGTCCTGCATGTCTTGTTCGTCTTATTTGGATGGTTTCAGAGATGGAAGGCAGGTGATCGTACATCTGCTGTTTCGTGGAATATTGCTTCCAAGATTTGTTCTATATAGTTCGTAGCATTCTTATGCAATTCCCGTCTAGCTTTTTCTCTATACGCTTAGTCAACGTCCATGTGGTGCATCCATGTAATAAAATTGGCACAACCGCTGCTCGAAGAAATTGCATTTTATTTCATCGAATAGGTCAGACTTCGGTATAATCGATAATCTATCAATAGAAGTCCATGCCTTTGCTAGTCGCCTATTTATGTTATTTTCAGTTGATGTGATGCTGCTATCGAGGTATGTGAACTTGTCCACTAATTTCAGAGAGCCACCATTTCATGTGGAGATGTCTTCTTTTTTTATTAAAACTCATGTACTCTGTTTTGTCTGCATTTACATGGAGGCAAATGCCTCCTGCTGCCTGCTCCAGACTATGCACCTGGGATTTGGCTTGTGTTGGTGTGTTTGTTAAAAGCGCTATGTCATCTGCGTAGTCTGCGTCTGTAATAGTTTCTGCGGGGTATCGTTTGCTTCTTGCCTTTTTTTTTTTTTTTTAGCGTAAAGCCATATCTGTCATTAGATCGACGGACGTTTGAAACACGCAGTCTAGGCAAATTATGAACAGATATGGGGCTAATGTACCCCCTTCCACAACACTAGCGACAATGTCAAAGAAATCTGTCTTCATCTGGTGAGCGAACTTTTACTTTCGTGTTTTTATAGAACATCATTATGGCTATGATAATTATTTTGGGGAGACCATACGCTAAAAGTATTTGCTCCATCTACCTTCTGATTATGGAATCAAATGCCTTGTAGAAATCTACGAATAAGAGTGTCGCTTTAAAGTTTTGGGGGGGGGCTGGTGGTGTAATGGTTAAAGCGATGGACTGCAAAATCGTAGTAAGCGAGTTCGTACTCCATTTGCGTTATTACGTTCACTTTCGGGCAAATACCCTTGAGAAAGGTATGAACCCCTTTATCCTCCTCGCTATGGGTTAAATAGTACTACTACTGTTCGTCTTGGTGAATGGCTTTGGCATTAAATAACCTACAGAGGTTGATATGCCATTAAACAAAAAATAAACCATCAATCAAAGTTTTTAGCTCAAACTCATTCTATGATTCGACAGATTGTCAGAATGTATGATACTGTGAATCGTTTTCTCCGAAAGCCATTTTGATTCTTTCTAAGGATTTTCTCAATTTCTGGTTTAATGCGATTGAGTAGCAAAGCAGTATTAATCTTAACCGCTATGGAAGTACGGGTTATGCCTCGGTAGTACTTAGGAATTCCGAGGTCCCCTCTCTTAGAGAAAGAGTGAATGCAGCTTTTTATCCATCTCTCAATTGTGTTCTGGTTATACACGACGTTGCAGTAGCAAAGCAGTATTAATCTTAACCGCTATGGAAGTACGGGTTATGCCTCGGTAGTACTTAGGAATTCCGAGGTCCCCTCTCTTAGAGAAAGAGTGAATGCAGCTTTTTATCCATCTCTCAATTGTGTTCTGGTTATACACGACGTTGCAGTAGCAAAGCAGTATTAATCTTAACCCCTATGGAAGTACGGGTTATGCCTCGGTAGTACTTAGGAATTCCGAGGTCCCCTTTCTTAGAGAAAGAGTGAATGCAGCTTTTTATACATCTCTCAATTGTGTTCTGGTTATACACGACGTTGCAGTAGCGAAGCAGTAAGTCATTGAATTTCTTTATCTTCCATACTCCTGGAGATATTTTATCAAAACCGGCAGCTTTCCTGTTTTTAATTTTTGTTAGTACTACGTCGAGTTCTTCTTGAGGAAACTGTCCTAATTTGATGTCTAGTTGGTTGTTAATAATTTTCGTGATAGGTTTATCTGTAACTTTAGGGGAGTTTCCAAGCAGATTCTTGAAATATTCTTTCCAGAAGTGAATTCGTTCTTCTTGGCTGGCAGCTTTTAGTTTAGTTCTGGAGGTGATCTTCCTTTTACTCACTTCATTTACTGTCTGCCACGCCATTCGAGATTGTCTATCTTCAGCTGAATTTCTTATTTTATTGATCTGACCTTGAATGTATTCTATTTGTTTCCTTTGGTATGCGTTAATTAGTTCACTTTGTGCCTTAAGTTTCTGAGCGTTGGCATTAGTTGGGTTCTTTTTATTTCATGGAGATGCTGTTTTCACGTTGTCTCGTTTTTTCCTAACTGTTAATGTCTCCGATAGAACTCTATACTTGGCTCTTTGGTTGGTATGCATTCTGCTGTTGCTACTTCCATGTGGGCATTAACGAAGATCTCATATTCGTCATTCGTAGAAAGTATTCCTGAAGCGCATCGATTTTTTTGTAATTTAAGAAACTCCATTTGTAAACGGAAACCGATGACAAGAGGTCGACTATGGATACAGATAAGAGGAAAATAAAAGCTAAAATAGTTGCACTTCGTTAAAATTTAAAGTTTGTAAAGGGAAATATTTTTTCCTTGAGTTAAATTTCAGTAGCCATGGGAAGCAACATGGTGGATGTGAAGTAAGGCGGATGAAACAATTGTGGGGCCAACGGTGTGCTTCACTTGAGACTGGGCGGAAGAACCCCACAAGTCAATGGTCATGATCAAATAGTTCAGTTAGATAACTATGGCTACTTATCTCTAAGGATGACGTCTATACAAATAGCCATCGAAATATTACCATTACTCTTATTCAAACCTTATGTTCAAACCTCATCGCCTTTCGCACGGGTAAAGAAGGGGTGCGTTCTGTTTAGATGGGAGCTATGGCTCCAGTGTTCCAAAAATCTGCTACAGAACTCAAACCCAAACAAAAAGTCTGAGACAATCCGAGCGAGAGACGTTAGAGAAAAATTGGTGAAAGATGTGTGACAATGAAATGAGATATCTGGACTTATTTATGATAAGCCAGCAATACGACAGATTAACAAAACAAAATGAGATGTTTAAATATTTACCGGAAATCGACTTGCTGAGAAAAGGGGAGAAGGGAATAATAATACTTTTAGTGGGGAAAGCACTGCATGTACTCTTTGGCACAGTTACTGAAAGCAACCTGAAATTGAAAAAGGAGTGATTAAAAATGGTAGAAAAGAACTAGGAAAAACTAACGCAGGTAGCCTGGAAGAGTGTGTCGATCCTAAACGTGATAAGAACCGAACTAGCGGGAAATAGGTAAAGAGTAAATTGGATATTAAGTCCGAGTCAACAAATATCATGGGAAATAAAGTTTGTTACCAACCGACCATTGTTCGAATTGGGAGGATGGAGATGTCAAAGAAATATATCTTGTTAACAATTAATTGCAGCAGACGCACGACTGAATCAAGCTTCTTCATTGTTATTGTTGCTACTAGAACAGCGGTGCTGGAGCTGTTGTAATTCGGCTATTTATCACAAAGTGAGGTAAATCCGTTGCATTTGAGAGAACTGCTGTTCAGGATCCAGTCAGAACTATCAGCTCCACTTAGACTGCTGTAGAGTTACCTCCCTTACGCAAATAACTTACTTCCTGTTATAAAGTCGGCAGCCGCCATTGTTAACAGCTAATATCAATCCCCTCTCTTCATTATACTTCTTTACACAATACATCCTGAGCAAAACAGCTAGCGGACCCTCTGAAGGAATTAGGGTATTATTATGAGTCCTTTTTTTGTTGGAGGTGCTCGTGGTGTAATGGTTATCGTCGTAGGAAATGGACACGGCGACACGAGTTCAAATCCTGGACGAGACTAATTACATTTTACGTAGCACTAATACTTGGGAAAGGTATGAATCCAATTATTCTCCCTCCAGCTATGGGTAAATAGTAGGACAGACTGGGTTCTTCAGCCTTGGTAAGGCAACTAGTCTAGGAAAAGGAAAACTCTGAATTCAAACCTATTAAACCCCGCTTTAAAAATTTTGGCCTTGTGTCATATCCTGCCCGAGTGGAAGGGTTGGTAAATAGGATTATTATGAGTCCTTTAGGTGCACTATACTTTCAAGTGATAATAAAATTGTAACCTTAGTGTTTCTATCGTTATTGGATTGAGTCTTATGGCGTGGCTCTCCGCTGTCCATTCATGACCTCGTAGTGTAAAGTCTTTTTGGTAGAAGGCGGAATGAACCTTTGACCGTGGAAGAAATGAATTGAATTACCTGGTTGATTAAATTCTTCTTTATTTATACTTTTTGGGGTAACTGAAGTGGATCAAAAATAGTTTTATTGCAGGTCTTAAAATTTAAGCGCATAGACATTTCTTCACCAATCAGATTCGTATATTTACTTATTTGTTTTAGAGCCTAAAATGTTTCTATTAATTAGTTTCTGATACGGATTTTCTAAAATGTTCTTATTCTATGTTTTTAGCTGATTGGTTGAAAAATATAAAATGTAACTTCAATGCTAATGCGATTTTGATCCAAAATTTCTAGAATGTTCTTATTCTGTGTTTTAGTTGATTATTTCAAGGCTAAAAAATGTAAATTCTATAGGTAGTAAACTTAGCTTTTCCCTATCTAGGTAGAGGAGGAGAAGGAAAAGTAGTTGCAAGGGAGTGACTAGAACCTTGTAGGGACCAGATTTATGTTATTAATGCCAGATAAGGCCTTAACCTGTGGCATGAATGAATTGAAAGTAAGCTCTACGAAAAGCCCAATTTACACATCAATTAATGTAGATGTGGCCCAACAGTTTTTTTTCAATTGATGTAATGACGGAGAAAGTATTACTTTAAGCAGTGAATATACCCAAATGGTACGAGGTTTATTGCTTCGAATATAGATATTGAAGGTGTGTGAAGATCAGCACGAGGATATTATAAATGTGAGAACGATGGCACTATTAGTGTAAGAACGAGGGAATTATGTGTGAGAACACTTTAAACTATCATTAGTTTAGTAATGGGGTGTACCGCTTTTTGTGCGACACTAACTCTTTTACCTTTGTAGCAGTCACAGATCTATTTCTTCTCGCGAATCAATGCCCCTGCCAAGCGATTCGGCCACTCGCTGACCAATCAGGGGCAGAGCGCATTGATTCCTTCTTCCTCTCTGGAACTATTTTTTCTATCCCTTTTTGGAAGTCACGATAAGTCAGAGAGCACCTAGTTAGCAGCCAAGACAGACCTCTCTCGCGTCCTCTACTATGGACACTCCATATGGAACACCTACACTGAAGAACACGCAGCTACTAACTTCACATACAGAAGAACCAGCCTTGCGACGGTCACACGAGCTACTTGCTACAGTGACACACACTTCCTACAAACTCAAGACCAACATACTAACCGGCGACACCAAAAAGAACCTTTTCTCACTCTGACTCGTTTACTTCTACTTCTATTATAAACCTCTCTTTGTTGTGTTTCAAAAGAAGTTTCGTTATTTATTTGTATTGTCAATTAATTCATAGTGTTATGGAAACTAACCATTAAAAACACTAATCCTTTATACCTGGCAGAAGAGAAGTTTGAGATTAGGTATGTTTTTCTGGCCCTTGCAAGCGTGTCAACAAATAACAGGAGTATAAAGTTGATTGGTCCGTAAGTTTCCTAAGATAAAGGCCCCAGAAATTTCAATATTATTATTTGAACCTGTAAGGAAAATTTGCTAGAAGAATCTATTCAGAAAAATTAAGAAGAATAGCCAATACTAAATTCCATATGGAATTAAAAGGGAGAGATACAACGCTATGATATTACTTGATACCGGTACTGCTCGTTACATTAGTTGTGTTAATTATCGGGGTAATACTAATCCATAAATTGAGAAGGTTAAATAGATCCTATGGGTTGGAGGAAATGATTAACCGAGGGATATCGAACCCAGTAGACAATCGAAAGAGAATGAGGCCTTTTTAAGGTTGTAGAAGACACAATTGAAAGAGAAGGAGCTATACAAATGATGGTGAGATTGATACTCGAGAATGCTTCTGGGAAGGTACACACGATCGAAGTGGACATCTGAGAAGAAGATGGGAAATGAACCTTCCGAGAACTAAGATTTCTTTTTCAGAAAATTGCATGTCTTATAAAGTATAGAAAACATGATTCATAGAAACCCATGCTTTTTTTTCATTAGAGAAAATTTTGCATGTCATGTCGGATAAGGAAAGTATGACCTATTCGAATCAGTAAGCTTGTTGTTAAAAAGACTTTTATTGAGAGTGAAATGTTTAGGGAGTAATGCTATAAAGTAACAGGTTTTTAGAGAATATCATAGTTTGGAATATAATTGGAGGATATTGTAATTTTCACAAGTCGGCGATTTGGACGAGATAATGAGGAATTAGATATTATTGATTTTCCCTGGCGAGAATAACTGTTGCAAAGCCGTTGTGACCACGAAATTGGGCAGCCTTGAAGGAAAGGTAAAAAAAAAAATGAAAGCACAGGAAATGGCCTTTGAAAGTTATTTTGGCGTTTGAAACGGTTGATACGTGGGCGGAGGATTATGCATATTGTAATATATTAACGTGACCTGCGGGAGTGAATACGGCGGATTTTGTTGACAGATAGATTGATAAGACCGGTGTGATCACTGAAATGTCATCATGTCCACAGGTGCTGTGTATCAGAGGATGTTGACAGGATCATACCCGCTCAAGGATAATATCAACAAGGTGATTGCCGAAATGTCACCATGCCCACAGGTGTTATGTTGAAAACAGGTGCATCCGGTCGAAGATATCGGAAAATCACCTGAACAGTAGGCGTCGTTGAATTCGGTGATAGTGTCAGATGCGTATGCCCACAGAACCGGGCTTGGGCAAGTAGCCAATGGGAAGCAGACAACATAACCAATGAAAAGCAAAGAAGTGAGATGTGGGCATAACCATGGTTAACGAAAAAGAGGAATTGCTGCAGGTCACGTGAGAGTTGTAAACTATGTAAGTTCCCGAATTTCGGCTAAAGTCAGTTGTTCACTGGCTCGTCCGTCTCTCGACAGCTCCTCCGTGTGCGCGAACTCTGCGATTGCTATCTGCTCCACACAAGTATCATCGCCGAAAATAAAAATATAATCTTATATTTTTATATATATATACGTGTTCCTCGTTGTTAATAACGACACAGAGTACTATACAACAATATGAGCAGTCATTTTCGTCGCCCCAGAGAGAGAGAGAGAGAGAGACTGGCTTTGCGAGCAGAGGAAAGCAGACTTGTACACATACAAAAATCTTACACCAGCAAAATACCCTGACATTCGCTGACCTAGTTGAATTTACACATGAGAACAGATTCCAGATGACTGTCGTGTATTCTTTTACGTAATAGGTTGCCAACATGTATTCGATTGTATATTCCTTTAATTCGCTTTTATCAAATTGTCTATGTATGACCCAGATTGGCATTCTTATTTTATCGGCAAAGATCATTCAGAGAAGTTGTCACAAGAAAGCATATCACTGCTTACTGACTCAAGAGGAAAGGCATCTTTCTTCATCGGTAAGAATCACAACAGTTTTGAAGAACTAATCATGACGAACGATGACTGAAACTGGTAGGAAGCCACAACAGCTTGAAACACTTACCTATTTAGACAGATGTACGGAGAATGGGATGTCAGAACGACCGGAATCCAAACTGAACGGCTGCACGTCGACAGAAACGAATACTCGGCCGCAGAAGCCTAGTCGACATGTGCAGAGTGAAGGAGGTTATACCCTTTCAAAGATTGTCCTGAATATGATATTAAAACATCCGATGGTGAGACTCCAGAGGTACTTTGAGAAATGTAGAGTACTCCTTCATGGCCATAACTCCTTGGTTCACTCTCACCCCAAGCGGTAGTACCTGTTCACACGGTCCCAACGATTCATCAAATATAACTTTTTAGTTATTTACTCTACTAGAAATCATTTAACTGTAGCAAATGAAACTATTAATGTACGCAATACTTACAAGAATTTAACTGTGTGCAAACAAATGAACCTTGGCATGTGTGAAAATAGTTACCTACAAACTATTCGTTTATAAATCATATTTGATATATATGTATAAACAGGGTTAGGCATTAAATAACCTACAAAGATTGATATGCCATAAAAAATTCTTCTCAGTAACCACAACTAATCAACTATCCATTGATTTTGTTGATTTTTTAAAATTTCAGTTGGTTCAAATGACGACATACTAGTTAGGTTTTTCTATAAAGCATCAATATGGCTGTAAAAGTTTCTCTGGGGAGACCATATGCTAGAAGTAATTACTCCGTCTTTCCTCTGTGTAACTACTCAACAGAAATAATTCTATTCAACATTACTCATTCGTTTGCGCACAGTGAAATAGTTCTAAGTATTCTTATTTAACATTCCTATTCAGTATTAATCATTTGTTTGCACACGTTTAAATTGCTTCAAGTATTGCTATCTAGTACCAGTATTTCTATTTAAATGGTTTCAAGCATGGCCATGTAACACTAAAATTTCAATTAAAAGTCAGTCATATGTTTGCTCACCATTAAATGGTCAAACAGTTCTATTTGATCTATAGGTGGGATCTATAGGACTTTACACTCCTATAATTTAATTTGGGCGGTATGCCACTTGTTCCCACAAAGATGGCGGACGCTCAATGTTCAATCTCGGGAAACCATTGGCCAGGAGGACCACGTGATATGCTTACAACTACGTCGGCGCGCGAAAATTCAAGTCCTGCGTCTTGAGCCACTGATAAGACGATTTTTTCTATAAATACGCTGTCTTAAAACACATTCGACCTCTTTTACGATTTTTCTTCGTAGCGGCAACACTCTCCCTTTGACGAAATTCCTTCGTAGCGGCAACACCTTCTCTTTGACCAAATTCCCCCGTATCAGCAACACCATGCCTCGCAGACATTATTGTACAAGAACTATGAGACGCTTTCCCGTCTTTAAAAAACTACCGGTTTCTAATCATAGAAAAAAGACATTTTAATTTTACAATTCTTTTTGTAGTTTAGTAGTGTTACACACACACACACACACACACACACATACACGAGCTCACACATATATACACACTATCAGTATGTTAGTAGAGTTAGTTATGTTTTCATGTATTAATGTAAGTTTTGTTTATTATAGAATATAAATTTGTTTTTGTTCGTTCGCCTTGTTTTAAATGTTCATTTTGTCCACGCCGTTTTACAACCATCATCTATTCCGCTCCGTTTACGTTTACACACACACACCCCACAGATCTTAATAAGTACTACCACTCTGAGTCAGAGTGGACTTGGGAGTAATGGTAATGAAGGGGTACACCTAATTTCTCGGAGCTCCCGACCTTGATAGTTGGTTTGGTTGTTTAGGTTTTACGTCATATCAACCTTTGTCGGTTATTTAATGCCAAATCAATTTTTATGCAAAAATCAGTTTTATTTTAAGTAATTCAGTTTAGCATGAGTACACAGTTTAATTGTCAAAAACATTTCTATTTCAATTCTGCCAATTCAGCTTAGTACAAGAATAGATTTTGTTTACACACAGTCAAATGTCAAAACAGTTCTATATTAAATAATTCTGTTTAGCGCAAGTAAAGTTTCAATGTCAAAAACAGTTCCATTTCAAACAATTCCATTCTGTTGCTTATTCATCGTTGATGTCTCAGTTTCTGCTGCTGCTTATTCATCGTTGATGTCTCAGCTTCTGCTGCTGCTTATTCAATGTTGATGTCTCAGCTTCTGCTGCTGCTTCTTGGTGCAATATATGTTTCTGCTTCTCACTAGACTGATCTTGACACAAGATTAATGAGACAAAGTTAGGCTTGTAGTTGGAGTTAAGGGAGGGGAGGTCGAGCACTAGCCATGGCTCGAGCCCTGTCTGACTGTGTTGGTCATCGCCTCACCTAGAGCAATGTGAGCCACATGAGCCAGCCGCTGGATTTGGGCTCACTCAAAATATTACGTGAGCCCAGCACGGATGCTCGCTTATTGCTGGAACTGGACCAAGAGTCCAGTGCTATAAAATGCTATCAATGCAGCTTGCCCAGTTGAAAGTGGCTCAGCTGAAGCCATGTGCCTTTCGGCTTCGAAACTGCTGTTGATCATTAATATCCTGTCCGGCATTCGAGCCGGACAACCCAGCAAAAAAGCCGGGAGTCCAGTGCTGCTGCTTATTTGTGACCGTTCAGTGATTTCTTAATTGTGGCTACTGCTGCTTTGTTATCTTGTTGTCGCTGTTGCTGCCGCCGCTGTTTGTCAATCACTCTAATGTTGCCACCAAAGCCAAATACTTTCGGGCTGTTGGGGGAAATTTCAGTTTTTTTATATACAAATAGGCCGGCTTGAATCAGTTCTGAAATCGACTGACTTTAAAGTCCTGTCGGAAAATATTTTATTTTTTCGGAAGTGGGTATGGGGAACCGGTTATGATTTCGATTTATTCGGGCCATATTAGCGATGGCTGTTGAGGTTTCAATTTCCGATTGGTTTATAACAAATTCCGACAAGTTTACGCCAAAAGATGAAATAATAAAGCAAATCTGTTTTTTTTTCTCTTTGTCATAAATTTGTAATTGTCGTGGAAAAATATAGATACTTGGAGATTTTATCTTTCGGTTGAGATTTTTTTTTTACTTCTTTCTGTTGCAGAAACTAACAGGATTCATACGGTTAAAAAAAGGAAAAAAGAAACAATTGACAATAGTTTTTATAAGCTGTTTTATCAAGTCTTCTTCTTCTTATTATTATTATTATCATTATTTACTCTTTGACTAGACTTTGAGTGACAGCAAGTCTCCTCAAGTCTCCAGGACTCTTCTCAGTACTCTGGTCGATCTCAACAATGTTGTAGTTTGGATGGTCCCCACTTGTTCTCTTAGATCCAAGTACTTCAGTCCCTGTACCAGTCCTTTAGTTACTGTACCGAGCAGGTCAATTATTGTTATTATTATTAGCTGCTTTTTATCAAATCTTCTTCTTCTTCTTCTTCTTCTTCTTCTTCTTCTTCTTCTTCTTCTTCTTCTTCTTCTTCTTCTTCTTCTAATAATAATAATAATAATAATGATTATTATTATTATCATTACTTGTTTATTTATTTATTGAATATTATTATTATTTACTCCTTTTCGAGTTTTTCACACTTTTAACTGGTGGTTTCTCGCTGAATTTTGAGTGACAGCAAGTCTCCTCAAGCCTCAAAGACTCGTCTCAGTATTCTCTTCCATCTTAATAATGCTGCAGTTTGGATTGTCTTCACTTGTCCTCTTCCATCTAAGTCCTCCAGTCCTTGTATCAATCCTTTGGTAACGGTACTAAGAGCACCAATTGTAATCGGTATCACCATCACTTTCGTGTTCCACAGTTTTTTTAATTCCCAAGCAAGATCTTGGTACTTATCTTTCTTTTTGCTTTCTTTCAATTTTACACTTTTTGGTCAGCCGGGACAGCAAAGTCCACAATTCGGCAAGTTCTCTTTATTGTTATTGATTATGTCTGGTCCTCTGGCCGAGATTAGGTGATCCGTTTGTATCTCAAAATATCATTGGAGTTTATGTGTCTCATTCTCCAGGACAGATGCTGGATGCTGGATTGTGCATATATCCGTTGTTCGTATGGTCAAATTTCAGTTTTTTGCACAATTCCCAGGGGATCACCTTCCCCACTCAATCGTGTCTAATCTTATTTTCTTTCTGTGCTAGTTTGCAGCATTCGCTTATTATGTGATTGATCGTTTCGTCTCTATCACCGCATAACCTACATCTGCTGTTTTGCTGCGTCTCATCTATTCTTGCTTTGATATCATTAGTCCTTATGGTGTTGTTTTGTACTGCAATTAAAAAGAGATTCAGCTTCTCTCTTAAGGTTTTCCTTTTTTAGTTACATCCACATTTTCTGGTATAAGATGTCGCTTGTTAGTCGCTTAAAATGTCCATAGAGTAATTTTTCTTCTCTTTTTGCTTTATGGTTATTTCTGTTCTGTTGATCCTCGTGTTGTCAGTATTGTTTCTGGTGGGTGTCTTTCTCCGCGCTTTTCTACGTAGTCTTTGAGTTGTATCGATGCGTCAATGCTGTCTTCAATGCTGGCAAGTCATCTTCCTCCCTCTTTTCTTGACGCATATAGTCTGTCAATGTCATCTCTGGGATGTAAAGCCCTATGCATCGTCATAAGTTTTCTTGTTATATGCCCTATTTGTTTAAGTTCTCAGGTCCACTTCAAGAATGGCCTTACGAGGGGGACAGCCTAGGCATTTATCCCTTTGATAAAGTTCCTGCTGTATAGTTCTGTTTCGAGTCACTTTCTCGTTCTCCTGAGATACTCTTTTTTTTATTTTTTTTCTTTCATCTCTACTTGTTTGATGATATCAGCTTCCAATATTTCAAAATATTTGTACGTTTTCTTTTCTCCGAGCGTCCAAATTTTTCTTGATTTGGTAGTTCCATTCCTTTATTATTATTATTATTATTATTATTATTATTATTATTATAGTTTTTCACATCAGCGTTAGCTGATGGTCTTTCACTGGAGTTTCGGTGACAGCAAGTCTTCTCAAGTCTCCAGACTCTTCTCAGTATTCTGGCTGTTCTCAATAATGTAGAAGTTTGGATGGTCTCCACTCGTCCGCCAACTTCCATCTCCTCCAGTCCCTTGAGTAATCCTTTAGTTACTGTTCCAAACGCACCAATTACAGTTGGTATAATTGTAATCTTCATGCTCCATAGTTTTTTCAATTTTCTAGAAAGGTCGAGGTACTTATCCTTCTTTTCACGTTCTTTCAGGTTTATTCTGTGGTCAGCCGGGACAGAAAATTTTGCAAGTTCTCTTTCTTTTGTTGATTATTATTAGGTCTGGTCTTCTGCCCGAGATTAGGTGATCCTTTTGTATGTCGAAGTCCCATTGGAGTTTATGCGTTTTATTTTCTCCGACAGGTCCTGGGTTGTGCATATGCCATTTGTTTGTATAGTCAAATTTAAATTTCTTGCACATCTCCCAGTGGATCACCTTCCCCACCCAATCGTGTCTAATCTTATATTCTTTCTGAGCTAGTTTGCAGCATTCGCTTATTAAGTGATTGATCGTTTCATCTCTGTCACCGCATAGCCTACATTTGCTATTTTTTTGCGTCTTATCTATTCTCGCTTTGATATGATTGGTTCTTACGGCGTTGTTTTGTGCTGCTATTCAGAAAGCTTATCTTGAGTTACCACAGTATTTGATTTCAGGAAACCCAAATCGAGGCAGCAGTTTATTAAATAAATCGTCCAGTAATACTAACGTCTTGGATTGATTGATTGATTGATTGATTTTAACGGCATGTCATCCCGTCGAAGGTTATCTCATGTCTAGAGATTAATGAATCACGTCCTTATTTACATGTTTGGAGTAGTTATTTCGTAAGACTTATTTTTGCATTTGGTCTAATCGAATACAAATAATGTTCAAATAGATCTATTTGACCCATAGATGTAACCCAAACAGGTATTAATCCCACTCGGCTGGTGCTGTAAAATACACTGACAGCATCTCAGCCGAGGGGTAAGAAACCACCCAACGAGTATCCTGATATAACATTAAACAATCTGACGATTTGGGGCTTTGGGGATGCGGAGTATCCCTTCATTGCCATTGCTCCAAGTTCATTCTAACCTGGAGTGGTTGCACCTGATAGGGTCCTATCAATGTGTCTAATAGAACTGTTTGACATTTAAACTATATGCAAACAAATAACTTATGCTAAAGTGAACCGTTTGAAATAGAACTGTTTGACCATTTAACTGTGTGTTAACAAATTACTGATGTTTTAACTAAATTATTAGTGATACATAGCAATACTTGGAACCAGTTGTGTGCAGGCAACTGAGTAATGTTGAATAGAATTATATGTATTAGATAACAATTGTTGAAAAAAATTACTTGTATTGTAGGAACAATAGCAATATTCGAGAGCAGACAAAATATTTCTAACTCATTTAAAAATGAAATTACCGACAAACTAATCTGTTACATATCATCTATATCTAGATATCTGCAAAAAAAAGGCTGATGTTAGATTATCTAGTTGGTTTCAGAAGTCTAGTCGAAGAGGAATCAACCTATTGGGCGCTAGTCAACTTACTTAACTTGCAAAATGAACTGATGGATGTTCACCAATCAGACATCAGCAAAATGCTGCGGTATTTGATGCACGCCCCACCTTACGGGCATGTATGGCACAAGGCCTTTTTTTGGGTGGGACCGGGCGCAGGGCCGTAGCCCACACGCGCCCGGAGTTTGCCAAAAATGCCCTCGGCCTCGTCGGCATTCCCCTTGTTAGGGGCGCCTCAGGCGCCGGGCAATGAACCCAACCCCCCTCGAAAGGAGGTAAAAGCCTGGGGGGAAGGCCCCCTGAGGCCGAAGGAAATTATCCAACTGCCAAGACGCACCTGGCCGGATCTGTGCCGCAGTAAACACAGCCGACCGAAGTGCGACCCGACAACTGAATCAGCAAAATGCTGCTCTTTTCCACTTCAAACTTAGTCTCTTTTATGTTCATCAAATCTCGCCACTCCACGTGGGCTTATCACGTTATCCTCCATAAAACAAGTCACACCTCTTGCGTCCTTTTCTTCTTCTGGTTTCTGCGTGCCGGTAGTAGAGAGAGCACACCTTCTGTTTCTTCGAGGCAAGATTGTTCGTGGCATAACTACTACAGATTAGTACAGTTACATAGCAATACTTGAAACCATTTAACTGTGCTAAAAAAAAAAAAAAATGAACTCAAGTTCGTTTAAGGAGGTAATCAAAAAACGTGTTTACAAATCGTATATATTTGATATATATGTATAAACAGGATTTGGCATTAAATAACCTAAAAATGCTAATGCCATAAAACCAAACCAAACGCTTTTTTAAATTATGCCTCGATATAAATCTTTATATTTATATAATTTAAAATAATATTTGTTTCAAAACATCCAGTTAACTTTTGTACATAGATATATTGTGGGATATATTATTATCAATTGCCCAATTACTTCCGTTGGCCAGTAGGCTGAGGCTGTAGAATACACCGACTGCGCCTCTGCAGATAGGTAAGCCCCACCCTCACAACGGGTGTCCTGGATATGACACTATTCAATTTGATGGTGAGGTTCCAGTGATAGTGGGGTTTTGGGGAATGTGGAGCATCCATTCATTGCTATTGCTCCCAGGTCCACTCTGGCCCGGAATGGTAGCACCTGAGAGGGCCCTATCTATGGGTTAAATAGAACTAAACTGTATGCTTATGCTAAACTGAATTGTTTGAATTAGAACTGTTTGGCTAAACTGAATAGCTTGAAATAGAAATGTTTTTGATGATTAAACTGTGCTTACATTTAAACTGCGTGCCTACGCTAAACTGAATTGTTTAATACAGAACTATTTTGACATTTAATTGTGCGTAAACAAAATATGTGCTTATACTAAATTGAATTAGCGTAATAAGAACTGTTTGAATAAACTGAATAGCTTGAAATAGAAATGTTTTTGACAATTAAACTGTGTACTGATGGTAAATAGAATTGTCTGAAATAAAACTGATTTGTATAAAAATAGATTTGGTATTAAATAACCTACAAAGGTTGATATGCCATAAAAAACCAACCAACCAACCAACCAACCAATCAACCATTATTTCCACCTCATTTTGCACATCATGTGCTCGTGAAATGTGGATATTAATATAATTTGAAAAGCCTTTACCGTAGTCTAAGGGAAATAACTCACCCATTCCATTTACCTCTTTCATTGCCATTGTTGATCTTTTAAAATTAAAACCAAAATATATATATATATATATATATATATATATATATATATATATATACACACACACACACACACACACATATATATATAGTGGCATAGTAATTAAATAAAAAAGGCAGTTATTTCCGATTTACAGTCCCGGCCAAAACAACTGAAAAACTGGGCGTTGAATAAGACCCTGCGTGTACTAACACGTAAAAAAAATCTGAACCAAAGAAGGCTCCCTATTCAAAGCTTTCGCGATTTTTCACGTCAACGATGGTGTCCATGTCGTCATTGAAATGTTGTCTACCTAGTTCAGTTTTCATCGGCTCATTGTAAGATAGTCATTATTAAAAATAAAAGAAGCAGAGTTACTTTCGTGAAAGTTTACGATAATCATTCGTATTTAAAAGAAGTTTCATTATTTTTTGTTTATTTACTACAGAAGATTGTTTTGTTTAAATTGGGTGTGACGTTCGGAAACGGTTTCTGGTTCTATCGGAGATCTCTGAAAAAATATTTCGAATGAATATTTAATTTTATTAACTGGCTGACTTTGAATGACAGTCTCTCTCTCTCTCTCTCTCTCTCTCTCTCTCTCTCTCTCTCTCTCCATATATATATATATATATATATATAATTCATGGAATTTAGACTACGACCCCTTTTGTTAACATTTTGTTAACTGCCTAATGATTGTTGTTTTGCAAAAAACTCCATGAAACCCAGGGGTCACAGTCTAAATTTCATGAATTGAATATATATATATATATATATATATATATATATATATATATATTTATTTATTTATTTATCTATTTATAATTATTATATTATAGCTCTATCCTTGATATTGAGCACTCTCCATATTATATTGCACTTGGTCCGACGCAAACCCACAAAATGATTTAGTGACAACTAACACTGTTATAATATATATATATATATATATATATATATATATATATATATTATAATAGTATTGGTTGTCACTAAATCATTTTGTGGCAGTATTTCTTCAGAATTTCTGCTAATATATATATATATATATATATATATATATATATATATATATGCAGCATTTCTACATTGATATATATTTGACTGAACAGAGTTACTGGAGGTTTCAAAGTTTAATTTAGATTAGACGACTGTTGAGTGACATTTTTTGTCAACATATTTTTTTGTTAAACCTTTCGAGTTGTCGTATCTATCTTATGATATCTGGCGGGAATTTGTTAATAAACCTTCCATAATTGATTATTTCCCAAGTGCTTTCTGCCCAATCTTGGGCTATCACCAGGGGAGTTCGTATTGCAAAAGAGATATAACATTTCGATGTACATTACTACTTTGTAAGAATGAACTTTATAATTATATATTTTGTAGCGTTTGCTTTTTAAAATTGGTTTCCATAAATAGCGTCGATTGCTAAAGACATTCAAGTACATTAGCACTGGATTCAAAATGAATTCTATTAAGTTTGGTTTGTAAATTTCTAATATGTAGCACCTTGAGAATCTGTAGTTTTTGCTTGTTATTTTGTTGTTCTAATATTGTATTTTCGGTAAGAATTTTTCGAAATTCAGTTGTCGGGCATTAATGTTTTTTCTATGTTGTGCAATGGAACTGATATCAGAAAGGTGTATAGTATCAGGTATCAATATATATATATATATATATATATGTGTGTGTGTCTGTGTGTCTGTGTGTGTGTGTGTGTGTGTGTGTGTATATATATATATATATATATATATATTCATTAAGAAAAAACGCAAACCGGTCACATTTGGATTATAAATTTATTTCCATCCTGTTATGTGTTTTTGATAAAATCAATATATATATATATATATATATATATTGGTGGTGGTGATGGTGATTCAACGAGAGAAAAGTAACTATTTAAAAAAGAACAGGTCCACAAATGATGTTATTTAGGTTTTCATTGTCTCATATACTTATGCTCCACGTGTGTTTCAGACTCACGTTTTTTTTCTGGAGGTTTCAAAGTTTAATTTAGATTAGACGACTGTTGAGATGAAGAAGATTCTATTTTAGCCAGACGGATGGGTGGACATTAGGTAATTTATTTTGAAGGTATTAAGTACTATTTTGGTTAAATAAAATGCTAAAAGAAAACAATTCTTAGAACAGATTTGACACAAGACTGCAAGTTTCGGATACCCAGAGAGGATTGAATTCAATTATTCGCATCAAGAAAGTCATTACATTACGCCGAGTTCGTCATTTTTTTTTTTTTTTTTATGAATGGAGATCGTTTTTATTTTTTAGAAGGGAGATAAGTGAGAGAAACTGCTGTTGCTTTCAATAGATTTTTAAATAAGGCCAACGTTGTAAGGGAGGTAACTCATCTTCAGCTATTGTATTTTAAAAGATAAATAGAATGCACAAGTATTTTTTCTCTTCCCTGCGAAGGCAAATATGGCCCCAGGTTTATCCTTGAATCTCACCCATTTTTGCATGTATATGTGTACTAATAAACTGCCTAGTTTCACCGGCATTTTTCTGAAAGCGTCAGTATGTTGCCTTGACCTTACACCTTGGACGTAATGTGCTAATTAGAGAATAGACTTCTTCGGAACGCAGCTTATTATTCTTGATTTCCGCTCATAAATGACCATTGAAGTAAATGATTTTTCAAAATTCTTTATAATAAAATTCATGGGGGGATGTTAGGTTTAACTCTGCCCCCAACTGCCAATTGTTAAATAAGCTCTTACCGAAAAATATTATAACGGTTTCAAGAAGGAGTGTTTAAAAATCTCTTAACTGCTGTAAGCTGGCTGACCGTGGTCGAGGGTGACCCAAAGGCACCCTTTTTAATAGCTACTATACAGAGTTGTTGGGGAGGGCGTCACTCCTTTCTCTGAATTACTTCATTTACCCTTAATCTATGTCATGTTATACTGAGTGTTCAGCAAGCAGGCACCAAATATCTTTGGTATGACTCGACCTGGGTCTAAATCCGTGTCTTCCTGGACCATTGACGAACACTCTACCACAGTGCCAATGGGGTGGTCTGTGCTAATAATCTTTTTGCAGAAAAGACCCTAATGCGTCATAATTTCCAAGAATAATTTGTCCTTATTTATCCGGCCAAAACTTGTGGGTCTTAGACCAGCTATCCCCCGCTTAGATTTTAGATTTCCGATATTCAAAGAGAATAGATCTATCATATTTTATGGCTACTTTAACAGCTGAACCAAATATATCAGCGTCGAATTTCACGAATGATAACTGACTTTAATCCTAAAAGAAAGTGTGGATTGGTACATAAGTAAGCAATTTAAAAAAAAAAAAGAGAATAGCCAAAACTATTTGTGAACACGTTCTCATACAACATTAATCATCATCATCATCATCATCATCATCATCATCATCATGTCATGCCGCCTGCACGGATATCTCTGACCTCTCTCGCCACTTTTCCCTATCGTTCATCGCCTCCGGCAGGTCTTCTGGATTACATCCCGTATCTTCACCTAGCTGCTGTATGTATGTTCGAGCTGGTCGTCCTGCTTTTGCTCGGCCATATGTAGGGGTCCATAGGAGTACATCACTTATGAGCTTGTATCTGCTCCTCCAGCAGTGTCCTGTGTTCCTGGTTCGTCTAACTTGGATAATTTTCGTGATGGGAGGCAGGTGGCCGTATAGTTGGTGCTTTGTGGGGTGTTGCCGCCAGGACTTGTTTAATATTGCTCGCTACATCCTTGTGTAGTTGCCGTCTAGCTTCTTTTTGAGCCGTTTTATTAGCGTCCAAGTGGTGCATCCATACAACAGTATCGACACAACCGCTGCTTGAAAGAAACTGCGTTTCATTTTATCGCTCAGGTCTGATTTCCATATGATCGATAGCTTATCGATTGCTGTCCATGCCTTCGTTAGCCGTGTGTCGATGTTTTTTTCGGTTGATGAGACACTGCTTCCTTGGTAGGTGAATTTGTCAACCAGTTTCAGAGAGGTTCCGTCCAGTGTGGAAATGTCGCCTGCTTGATTAAAGCACATATATTCAGTTTTGTGTGCATTGACATGGAGGCCAATGCCTGCGGTGGCTCACACAAACGAAAAACACTTGTTCACCCTATCGGTGGTGTTACGAATACGCTGATTGTATCCCCTGCAGAGAGGTAAGTCTCCCCCACCGAAAAAAAGTGGGGGTATCTTGAGTATGACACTTCGCTACATCTGGTTGTGGAGTTCCAGTTCTTGAGATCTGTGAAGTGTAGAGTAGACCTTCATTGACATTCCTCCCTGTCCACTCTGACCTGAAATGGCAGAACCTGTTAGGATCCCATTCATGGTTCGAATAGATTTGCTTGGAAATTATTTGTATTGAATAAGAATACTTGATATTATACAACTGAGTTGAAAAAAAAAAAAAAAAACTCTTAAGAAACTGCACAAAAAAAATGTAAATAAAATCATGCAATGTACGCAAGAATCAATGAATCAATGAATCAAAACATAATTACTTATTATTATCAAAAATATATAATACAGAAAAAGACAACGTCTGTTCAGCTCAACCTCCTGTTATTTGTTTTGATGTTTGCATATTGTATTCGTAATTCCTTTCAGTGTTAACCTTTTATCACTGTTACCCGAAAAATTCATCAGCAACAAGATTTCGTTACATTTTACTACAGTAACTTGTTATGCTAATTTGTAACACACGTTACCTTTTGAAAAGTATACGAATCGCCATGGACATTCAATAAATAAAATAAATAAATAAACGTTTCGATAAAAACATCCTAACGTGTCACACTTCGGCTGTCTTATAGTCAGTGGCGTTGATGAGTTGATAATGGAGGTTGATGAGGTTGTCACTTGATCCCGTTACTAACTCATCAAACACGGCTTTGCTTGGTTTGGTTTTATGGCACATCAACCATAGTTGGTTATTTAATGCCATACATTAATACATAAAAACAGTTCAATTTCAAAATATTTAGTTTATCATAAGTACAGTTTCAATGTCAAAAACAATTCTACTTAAAACAATTCAGTTTAGCATAAGTACGCAGTTTAGTTCTATTTGACCCATAAATAGGAACCTATCAGGGGCTACAAATCCGGGCAAGAGTGAACGTGGGGGTGATGGCAATAAAGGGGTACTCCACATTCCCCAAAGCTCCAACATTACTGGAGCCTCACGATCAGATTGTTTAGTGTCATATCCAGGACACTCGTTGATTTCCGCATTTCTCCATGCAATCATTCTAAACATTCAGGTTTCCAAAAAACAAACTGGATTAAATTATTTAACTTAATAGTAAGAGAAATATTCCAAGTCACGCAGAGAAAAATATTATGGTATAACTCAATGTTGACGAAAAAAATATGGAATTAGTTTATGAACTGAAAAATAAAAAAAACCAAGGTAAACATTCTCCGTGATAACCCTGTTGGCGGGGCTTCGAGTATTCTGACTTTTTTCGCTGAAGAGGTGTGGATTCACCACCCCCGCCAAAAAGTGGGTGTGTTGGACATGACACTAAACTGTATCTAATGGTAAGGATCCAGTTCTGGATATTTGCAGAATGTGGAATACTCCTTCATTGTCATTACTCCCAGCTAGACTCTGACCCAGAGTGGTAGTTTGGTTTGTGGTAGTTTGTTTTGGTTTCTTTTTTAATGACATATCAACCTTCGTGGGTTAATTAATACCAAACCCACCATGGTAGGAGAACAGTATTTAAGCTACAACTGGGGGAGGGATAAGGGTGTTCATACCTTACCCAAGTGGCCCAGTTGACTGGGGCTGGAGCTGTAGAATACCCAGACTGCAGCTCTGCAGAGGGGTAAGACCCTCTACCAACGAGTGTCTTGGATATGACAATCTGATGATAAGTAATGCTGGAGCTTTGGGAAATGTGGAGTACCCCTTTATTGCCATCTCTCCCAGGTCCACTCTGGCCTGGAGTGGTTGCATATGATAGTGTCCAATTTATGGGTGAAATTGAACTAAACTGTGTACTTATGTTAAACTGAATTGTTTGAAATAGAACTGTTTTGACATTTAACTGTGTGTAAACAAAAATATACTAAACTGTATTGCTTGAAATAGAACTGTTTATATGTATAAAAATGGATTTAGCATTAAATAACCTACAATGGTTGATGTACCATAAAACCAAATCAAATATACAAACTTTCATCAAAATGACTTGATTCGGCTTTAAATCACCCGAAAAGGGTTGATATGCAGTAAAACGAAACAACCAACCAAATTTATCCAATGGTATTTGTTCGAAAGTGAACGTAATAGCGTGACTGGAACTCGAACTCGCTTTCTCCAATGTCACTGTTAAGCCCGTTAGCCACGACGCCATACTTCTTCCCCGTGAAATGATTGTACCTGTTAAGGTCCTGTCAACTGGGTCAAATAGATCTATTAAAAATGTGTGCAGCCCCCCCCCACCAAAAAAAAAAAAACAACCAACCGACCAAACAAACAAATAACAACAACAGCAGCAACAAAAACCTCAACACAAAAAAGGTAAATAGGAATGAACCATGAACGCGATTCCCTAACCTCTACCCTTGAAATAATTCTAGAAGGGTTGTCATGCCGTTTGAATGAATAAATGTACAAATAAAACTAAATGTACTGATTTCATAATTTTTATCAGGTGTGGAAGAATATATAATGATTGCTGATTTTTGACGATGACCCTTCACAAAAAAGATTTTGGTTGATTTGTTGGGTTTTATGTCGTCTCTACCTCGTTAGGTTATTAAACGCCAAATCCTGTTTATACAAATATAAACACACATGATTTGTAAGCAAGCAGATTAGGTTTAGTTTTGCTGAAAACATTTCTAATTTAATTTTGATTTGAAAGTGAATCGTTTATGATTTCATATTTAAATTAGAACTAATTTGATTGCACACTATTATTGCTATTTCTACACGGTTAAATAGTTTCAATTATTGCTATCTAACACTAATAATCAACAGTCAAACTTTAAAAATGATTTCCCAGGTTGAATCCTTTCTATGCCCAGATAAACAGGGAACAGCTGAAGGAGGTCGGATGATACAGCAGCCGAAACGTTGTTGAAATAACAATAGAGACGAAGACAATAGTCCGAAAAGTCTTATTGATAAAAATCATCAAGCTTCGTCTCAGAAATTTAGACAACTAACTAATAATCCAATTCAATTTTAATCTTTTTTGCGGACAGTGAAGTGATTACGACTTTTGTTATTTAGCATTAGTTATTCTTTTTCAACACTATTCATTCATTTGCACTCAGTTAAATGCTTTCAAGTATTGCAATTTAATACTATTCTATTCAGCATTACTCACTTGTTTGCACTCAGTTTAAATATCGAACAGTTCTATTTGACCCATAGATAGGACACTATCAGGTGCTACCACTCCTGGGCAGATTGAACCTAGGAGCGATGGCAATGAAGGGGTACTCTGAATTCCCCAAAGCTGCAGCATTTTTAAAGCCTGATCGTCAGATTGTTTAGTGTCATATCCAAGACATTGGTTGAGGAGTGGGGCAGTCTTACCACTCTGCAGAGATGTAGTCGGTGTATTCTACAGCCCAAGCCAACAGGGCCACCCAAATATGAGGAATGATGCCACAATTAGTAATTAGTAAATTTGGTATTACCACATGAAATGTTTTTAAATAGTTTATTTGTACTATCATGTTCACTTTCGGACTAATGCCCTTGGGTAAAGGCATGAACCCTCTAATCCTCCCGGCTATTCGTTAAATTGTACCACTGCTGATCTTCAAAGATAGCTTTGGCATTGAATAACCTACGAAGGTTGATATGCCATTAAAGAAAGAAACGAAGAAATCAAACTATACGCATATAATTGTGCGTAAGTGAATAACAGTTTTGACATGTTTTCTTAATTAAACCTGTGTCATCATGGTTTAAAGCAAGTATCTACATGTTGATTCAGCAATTAATACTCTTGATAATTTCTATCTATCATCGTATATGTTGGCTTAATATATTACTGTTGTGGGTGCCTCAGGTGGTGTAATTGTTAGCAAGCTTGACTAGCAAACCTTCACGATTGAGTTCGAGTCTCATTGGGTACCCCGTTCATACGGCCTTGTCCTACACCTAAGCAAAAAACTCCGTAAATTACTACCTTTATTAAATAAGCGGGCCGTAGTCCAGTTACTGAAATCCCGCAACAGATGTCAAAATACCAAAGTTGAAAACACCTTTCGTGTGCAAATCTCCGAGAGGAATAAATCCAGATTAACGTAATCCTGAGATCGGATTTTGTTTATCACGAAGAAATCTGACAGTCCAATTGATTCCACATCGGTAAAATCCCACTAAAACTTCAACAATAACACGAGCGAAGATAAGTAAACCCCAAATAAATTTTCTTCGAAACCAAAGACAGCAGGATTTTTATTATTTCTATTAGATCATTATACAATCCTGACGGATATTATTCAGTTTTACAGTATCCACATAAATAAGTACATCCTCATGCATTAAAAAATGAATAAATAAAAGGTTAATTTTCTTCTAAACTAAAGATGCCAGGAGATTATTATTTCTAATGAAACACAACAATGAAAACGAATAATATTCGGTATTATTTTTTACCAAACTCTAGATTATTGGAATTAAGTAGTAAAAAATTTGTATATGTAGTTGTTAGTTGGTGACCTTAGTCGAAGGCGACCCGAAGGTGACCCGAAGGCTCCCTTTTCAATAGCTACGACATCGAGGTATTGGGGAGGGCATCACTGCGTCCTCTGGATTGCTCCACTTACCCTTGCTCCGTATCTTATAACGCTGAGTGTTAAGCAAGGAGGTATCAAGAATCATTTTTACGTCTTTTGTATGACCCGACCTGGGATTGAACTCCGGTTTCCCAGAACATTAGTGAACACTCAATCCATTATGCCAATGGATTTTTATGTAATTTTATTTTGGTTACAGAGTTTCAATGCTGTAGAGTTTGATCAAAGATAATTTCAAATGATATCTGTTTTGATTGCATAATTTTCCACTAGAAATAATAAAATCTAATTGTTTTAGGAGAAAATTATTTTTTAAATAAAAATATTGGGTAATTATTCACAAGTGACAATGTAATTATACTTACTCGGTGTAGTGAATTCCTTTCTCACTGGGTGTTCTGTGGCTTTGTGCCAGACCAAGTGTCGTGAGTTCGATTCTCACTGGGTTAATCAAAGATTGGGTAATATTTCGGGATCCTGAAATCGAGTGATTTCTTTTAACTAGCGCGCCTTATTATCATCACAAAAGACGTTGCTATTTTGTAAAGCACGTCTGGACCTTAATTAATCACCGTGTTCTGCTTTGATGGTCACTTCTTTTAGCGATTTAGTCGTTAAACAAGGATCTCTTGGCCTCTTGGTTGAGGAGTAAATGAAAGCCGATGTCCAGTCACACGATAGACAGCACCACTCTATTGTATTACATTGTGTAAGAATCAGTGTCTACCTTTGGCGTCAGGGGCACCCAGAAAAGAAAAATGCGGACAATACTGGTTGATTTTGAATATAGGGTCATCTTTTGTGAGCGTATCAATGACCTTCGTCACAGCCTCTTTCATCTCCTCAATTGTCTCATAACGACAGCCTCTGAGCTTAGGGAATAACTTAAAGTCACAGTGAGCAAGGTCTGGCGGGTGAGAAACTGTCTTGATGCCCATCTTGCTCAAATAGTCTGTGACAAGGATGGAGTTGTAGTCTGGTGCATTGTCCTGGTGGAAATGCCACTGAGCCGATTTGAAGAGTGCTGGCCTCTTCTGACGGAATCTTTTCCTGAACTCCCTTAAAACCTCAACATAGTAACCCTAACCCTAACCCTTTGGCCAATCAACTCTGGTGTTCTGACTCCCTTACTCCTCCCACACCTCTCATTATCCCTCACAGACTCCCTGCCTTCCTTGAATCTCTTATGCCACTCAAAAACTGATGCTTGATTCATGCAAGATGGTCTAAAAGCATTCTGAAGCATTCCATACGTTTCTGTGGCATTTTCTTTCCAAATTTAAAGCACAATTCTATTGCATTTTGTTCTTCTAAAGTGTCCTCACGTCCAGATTGCATTTTTGAAATTCAGCAGCTGTGACAATCAGGCTTTAGTAGGGTGTATTCCAATTGCTGGTGTAGCTGTTTATTTAAACCTGAAATCATAAAAATTAGTCAGTCATCTCATAAGATGTATAGCAATAACAAAGTGAATTTTCAAGAGTCTTCGACAATTCTAAATGCCTGTACAAGAAAAGTCTGGAAACTTATTGAATGCACCACGTAGGTTACAATTTTTCTTAAGCATAGAATATTTTCAATATTTCTCCTCGAATTGGAAATGTACTGCCAAGACAGATTTCAAAAACTAAGTCTACTAACCAAGTGAATCTTTTTGTTTACCGAGTAAGATATTGTTGAAACAAATTGCCAAATCAGATCAAAAACAGCGAGAGTTTTTAAAAAATAGGATTTAATGGGATGGTTTCGGAATAATAGTAAAAAAAAAGAATTGTGGACGGCATTTTTGGGAACTATCTGATGAATTACTTTGATGAATTTTTTATCTGTACATATATATAGTATTAATTGTGTTGATATTATGTTCTTATTTGAATCACTTTTCAAGGTGGATGTGAGAAGATAGATAAAAGCGAAAATGCCCGAGGAGGTATAAGAAACAATGGTCCCCAAAGGATTGGAAAAAAAAAATGGTGGAATTAGAAATCAGAAGAAGAATCACAAACGGATCACCTAATCCCGGCCAGGAGACCAGACTTAATAATAATCAACAAAAAAAAAAAAAAAAAAAAAAAAAAAAGAGAACTTGCAAAATAGTCGACTTTGCTGTCCCGGCAGACCACAGAATAAAACTGAAAGAATGTGAAAAGAAGGATAAGTACCTCGACCTTGCTAGGGAACTGAAAAAACTGTGGAACATGCTGGTGACAATTATACCAATTGTAATTCGTGCGTTTGGAACAGTAACTAAGGGATTACTAAAGGGACTAGAGGACTTGGAGGTTGGCGGACGAGTGGAGACCATCCAAACGACAGCATTGTTGAGAACTTCCAGAATACTAAGAAGAGTCCTGGAGACTTGAGGAGACTTGCTGTCACTCAGACTTCAGTGAAAAACCATCGGCTATCGCTGATGTGAAAAGCTCTAATGAGTGAATAATAATAATAATAATAGGGTAGAGACTATCAAAAGGACAGCATTGCTAAGAACGGCCAGAATCCTGAGACGAGTTCTGGAGACTTGAGGAGACTTGCTGTCACTCAAACTCCAGTGAAAAACCACCAGCTAACACTGATGTGAAAAACTCTAAAGGAGTAAAATAATGATGATGATGATAATAAAATTTTAACATACAAACAAATGGTATATGCACAACCAAGCATCTGTCCTAGAGAATGACACACATAAACTCCTATGGGACTTTGACATATAAACGGATCACCAATCTTGGCCTGAAGACCAGACCTCATAATAGTCAATAAAATAAATAAATAAATAAATAAAAGTAGAACTTGCAAAATTGTGGACTTTACTGTCCTGGCTGACCACAGAATAAAACTGAAGGAAAGTGAAAAGAAGGATAAGTACCTCGACCTTGCTAGGGAATTGAAAAAACTATGGAACATGAAGGTGACAATTATACCAATTGTGATTGGTGCTTTTGGTACAGATACCAAAGGATTATTAAAGGGACTGGAGGGCGAGTGGATATCATCCAAACTTCTACATTATTGAGAACGGCCAGAATACTGAGAGGAGTCCTGGAGACTTAAGGAGACTTGCTGTCACTCAAACTCCAGTGAAAGACCATTAGCTAACACTGATGTGAAAAACCCACAAGGAGTAAATAATAATAATTGTTAATCAATCACATATTAAGCGAATGCAGTAAATTTGCGCAAAAGGCAAGATACGACTGGGTGGAGAAGGTGATCTACAGGGAATAGTGTAAGCAGTTTAAATTTGACCGTATGAACAAATGGTACATGCACAATCCAGAATTTGCGCTAGAAAATGGGACGCACAAAATTCTTTGGGATTTGTAGATACAAACGGATCTCCTGATCTCGGTCAGACGACCAGACCTAGTAACAGCAACAGCAACAAAAAAAAAAAAAAGAAGGAAAAACGAGGACCTGTCGAATAGTGGACTTCGCCGTTCCGGCTAACCACAGGATAAAACTGAAAGAAAGCGAAAAGAGAGATAAAAACCTAGACCTTACCGGAGAACTGAAAAAAAAACTAAGGAATATGAAAGTGACAGTGATACCAGTTGTAACTGGTGCACTCGGTACAGGCACTGATACGGAGACTTGGGAACTTGGAAATCAGAGAATGGGTGGAGACCATCCAAACTACATTACTGAGAACGGCCAGAATACTGAGAAGAGTCCTGGAGACTTGAAGAGACTTGCTGTTACTCAGCCTCGAGTGGAAGATCATCAGCAAACGTTTGTGTGAAAAACTCTCAAATGAGTAAAATAATAAAGATAATTCACAACCCGGAATCCGTCCTGGAAAATGTGATGCACAAACTTTTCTGGGATTTTGAGACAAACGGATCATATAATCTTAGCCAGTCTACAAGACCTGGTGATAGTAAAAAAAAAAAAAAAAAAAAAAAAAGAAAAGAAAAGAAAGAGATCCTGTTGAATAATAGTCTTTGTCGTCCCAGCAGACCACAGAATGAAATTAAAAGAAAGCGAAAAGAAAGACCTTGCCAGAGAACTAAAAAAATAACCATGGAACACAAAGGTAATTGTAATCAGTGTACTTGGAAAGATCGATAAAGTGACTAGAAGATTTAGAAATCAGAGGACAAGTAGAGACCATCCAGACTACAGGGTTATTAAGATCGGCCAGAATACTGAGAAGAGTCCTGGAGACTTGAGGAGACTTGCTATTACTCAAATCCCAGTGATAAAACCAGCTAACGCAGGTGGGTAAAACTCTCAAAAGAGTAAAATAATAACTTTTTTCTGTCAATTTCTTTCTATATTTTAGTATCAAAACCAGAAAGGGAAATCATATAAAAATGGAATTCCCACAGGTCCTGCAAATGCATATCATCGTTACATTATTGGTTTTTGGACAAAAAATTTAAAAGTCGAAAAGTTGAAGAGGCTGTCACTTGATTTCCTACGGTGAAAGAAAAGGACACAAATTCTTTTTTTTTTTTTTTTATCTCTAATGTGTATCATTTTAATAAATCAGTTAGGCCTTCTGCAAGTATTTCACCGTCTCTCATTGAAAGGAGTATTTCATAAAAATCTCTACTATACCTTTCCACCGTTAAGGGCGTCTTAATCGTTAAAATTTCGAATCACAGGCGTTTGCTTTTTTTACTCGTCTGAAAAAAAAACTGTTAAAACTCTTAATTCTCGTTTCATCTCGTTTCAAATCAAGGTCAGCTTTCGACCCTTTCCTGTCTGTCAAAATAAACATGCCTGTGCTCCGAATTAATAGCCAAGGGAATGGGAAAGAATTGGTTGTAGGAGAGTAATTTAAAAAAAAAGCTGAAATAAAACAACCGAAAGGAAAAATTAAATCCGTCATGGGCGTGGAGTAAAATAAATTGTTAAAACCTAGAATGAATTTTAGCTTTAGTAAGAAAAATGAAAATAAAAAAATAATAAGAATGAATAAATAAAAAAGATCGGTAACAGTTTCTTGAGAAAAAATAGCAGGCTCTATAATTAGATCTTGTTGGCTGTCTCTGATTAAGACAGATTTGCTGAGAATCAAGTTTCTCTATTCATCGCGACCTTTTTCCAATTTGAACCAGTCCGTCATTCGTAAGCCTTTCCGGTTACATTTTAAAAAGTCCTTATAAAGGAAGTCTTGGTCTATCACAGCCAAGCTGTGAATCGCTCTTTCGACAAAGTTTAGAATACGTTAGCTCGGGCAAAAAACATACCAGCGACATTACTATTTGTCGACTTTACCAAGGCCTTCGATTCCATTCACAGAGGAAAGATGGAACAAATCCTACGAGCATACGGCCTACCTAAAGAAACCGTAGCAGCAATAACGATTCTCTATAGAAACACCAAAGTGAAAGTACGTTCACCAGATGGAGAAACAGAATACTTCGACATTGTAGCAGGAGTACTACAAGGAGACATGCTAGCTCCATATCTCTTTATCATCTGTCTAGATTGCGTGTTTAGAATATCAATTGATAATATCAGAGAAAACGGCTTCGAGCTGACAAAGAAAAGAAGTAGAAGATACCCAACAAACACAATTACTGACGCCGACTACGCCGATGACATAGCGATACTGGCAAATATACCCAACCAAGCCGAAATACGACTGCATACCTTGGAACGAGCAGTCGCAGGCATAGGCCTCCATGTCAATGCACACAAAACGTAATATATGTGCTATAATCAAACAGGTGACATCTCCACACTAGACGGAACCCCTCTTAAACTAGTAGACAAATTCACTTACCTAGGAAGCAGCGTCTCATCAACCGAAAAGGACATCGACACGCATCTAACGAAGGCATGGACAGCTATCAATAGGCTATCGATCGTATGGAAATCAGACCTAACCGATAAAATGAAACGCAGTTTCTTCTAGGCAGCTGTCGTATCGATACTGCTATATGGATGCACTACATGGACGCTAACAAAACGGCTGGAGAAGAAGCTAGACGGCAATTACACAAGAATGCTGTGAGCAATCTTGAACAAGTCCTGGCGGCAACACCCCACAAGACACCAACTATACGGCCACCTGCCTCCCATCACGAAAATTATCCAAGTTAGACGAACCAGACACGCAGGACACTGCTGGAAAAGCAGGAACGAGCTCATACGTGATGTACTCGTATGGACCCCCTCATATGGCCGGGCAAAAGCAGGACGACCAGCACGAACATACATTCAGCAGCCATGTTAGGATACGGGATGTAGCCCTGAAGATTTGCCGGTGGCGATGAACGATAGGGAAAAGTGGCGAGAGAGGTCAGAGATATCCGTGCTAGTGGCACGACATGATGATGATGATGATGATGAAGGCTATATTCCTTGCTGAGGGTTAAAACGCCAGCCCCAAAAAAGAGGTTTAAGATACAACACTAAACTGCATCTAATGGTGAGGCCCCAGTCTTTGACCTTTGAAGAATGTGAAGTACCTCTTCGTTGCCATTATACCCGGATTTACTCTGATCTTGAATAGCAGTAGAACTGTTTCACCTTTCAACTGTACGCAACAAAATGACTGATATTAAATTGAATTGTTAATGCTGAATAGAATTATTAGAGTTAGATCGGAATCCTACTAACCATTTAACTGTGTGCAAACAAATAAGTAATGTTGAATAGAGTTATTAGTGTTGATTAGCAATACTTGAAACCACTTAACTGTGTGGAAAAATTAAATAATTGGTATTACATTACAATACTTGGAACCATTTAACTGTGTGCAAATAAAACTATTAGTGTTAGAAATACTTAAAACCACTTCACTCTATGTGAGATAGCAATACTTGAAAACATTTAATTAAGTGCAAACAAATTAGTTCTAACTCATTTAAATATAACATTACCTACAAACTATTCGCCAGCAAATCATAACTGCATAGCCATTTAACTGTATGTGAAGAAGTGTCTGATGTTAAATTGAATTGTTAGTGATACATAGCAATACTTGAAACCATTTAACTGTGTTCAAACAAATGTGGCCCAGTCGGCTGGGGCTGTAGAATAAACCTACTGCATCTCTGCAGAGGGGGTTAGAACACCCCCAACGAGTGTCCTATATATGACACTAAACAATCAGATGGTGATGCTCTCGTAATGCTGGAGCTTTGGGGAACATGGAGCCCACCCCTTTCAATGCCAACGCTTCCAATTCCACTCTGGCCGGAGTGGTAGGGTCCTATCTATGGGTCAAACAGAACTAAACTTTGTGCTTATGCTAAACTGAATTATTTGAAATAGAACTGTTTTTACATTTAAACTGCATACTTATGCTAAACTGAACTGCTTTTACATTTAACATTGTATAAATAAAATGACTGATGTTTAATTGAATAGTTTGTGATAAATAGTAATACTTGGAACCATTTAACTTTGTTGACTAAACTGAATAGTTCGAAATAGAATTGTTTGATCTTTAAAATGAGTACTTAGGATAAGCTGAATTGTTTGAAGTAGAACTGTTTATATGTATAAAATGGATTTGGCATTAAATAACCTATAATGGTTGATATGCCATAAAAAACCCAAATCAACAAGCAAGCAAACAAATGAGCACTGGCTTGTTTAAAATGTAACCTAAAAACTATTTGCTTACAAATCATATATATTCAATATATATGTAAAAATAGAATTTGACATTAAATAACCTTCAAGGGTTGATATGCCATAAAACCCAATCAAATCGTTTATATTTAATATATATGTATAAATAGGATTTGACATTAATAACCTACAAGGTTTGATATTCCCTAAAACCCAACCAAACCAAATCTTTTTATATTTAATATATATGTATAAAGAGCATTTGGCATTAAATAACCTACAAGGTTTGATATGCCCTAAAACCAAACCAAATCGTTTATACTTAATATATATGTATAAAGAGCTTTTGGCTTTAAATAACCTACAAGGTTTGATATGCCATAAAACCAAACCAAACCAAATCGTTTATATTTAATATATATGTATAAAGAGGATTTGACATTAAATAACCTACAAAGGTTGAAATGCCATAAAACCCAACCAACCTAAGCTAAATTGCATTTGATGGCGAGGATCAAGCTCTAGAACTCTTGGGTTTGTGGAGTACCTCGTCATTGCTATTACTCCCAGATCCACTTTGTCTCGAATTGGTTCTACTTCTTATAGTCTTATGTATGGGTCAAATATATCTGCTTAAAAATATTCATATTTGATACCTTGAGAAAAAAACTTTGGGGGAACAACTACACAAAAAATGTACCATAAACGCGATTCCCTAACCTCTATTCAAAAAAATAACCCTAGATGGGTTGACATGCCGTTAAAATTAATCAATCACCCAACTAACAAATAATTTCTTTCTTTCTTTCTTTCTTTTATCATATTTTCTCTTTTCCGCGTCGGTGTTAACTTTTCTTTCTTTTTTCTTAGTTCCATCTATGAGTCAAATAGAACTGTTTAACTATCAAATTGTGTGCAATCAAATGACAGATGTCAAACTGAAATGTTTGTGTTAGATAGCAATACTTGAAACCATTTAAGTTAGTAAGTTGGCCGACCGTAGTCAAGGGTGACCCGAAGGCTTCCTTTTTAATAGCCACAACACTAAGGTGTAGGGGAGGGTGCTATCCCTTCCCTGTGATTGCTCCACTTACCCTTGATCTGTACCTTACAATGCTGAGCATTAAGAAAGGAAGCATCAAGTACTATTTTTTGACTCGACCGGGGATTGAATGCCCGTCTCCCAGAGCTCTGGTTTGTTTAAAAGTTTCCTAAAACCTATCCGTTTACAAATCATTTATATTAAATATATATATATATATATATATGTTTGTGTGTGTGTGTGTGTATGTGTATATATATATATATATATATATATAAGCAGAATTAGGCATTAAATAATCCACAAAAGTTGACATGACATAAAAACTAACCAACCAACCAACCTGTCTAATATTAGATTTTTCTAAATTAGTATTCGATAACAGTGCTTGAAAGGATTTAACTGTGAACAAGTAGAACTATTCCTGTTTGATCGCAATGCTAGAAACCAATTAACTGTATGCGAAAAAATAAGCTCAGGCTTTTTAAGTGTTACCTATTAACTATTCGTATATATAGCATATGAATTTAATATAAACAATATTTAGCATTAAATATGCTCCGAGAGTTTTTATGCCATAAAACACAACCAACCTATCTATTCACTTAAAAATCATATGTATAAATGAAATTTGGCATTGATTAAGTATCAAAGGTTTATCTTCCATTAAATCAAATAACCTAACCTTTCTTTTTCCTTCTTCCCTTTTTCCTTTATTTTCTTTTCCTGTTTCCTCATTTCATCTATCGTTTCCATTTGCCAATTTTAAACATCTCAACAACTTCCTAAAAGATAGTACAGTCGGAAGATCTTTTTAAAAAAGCCGATTGATTTCTCTGCAGAAGCTTAAGACCCTCTCCAAATAATTGTCTTGGTGATGTCACCCGACCTGCATTGAGTGGTGAGGCTTCACTTCTGGAGATCCGAGTAATATGGAATCATCGTTTCATTGCCTTTGCTCACAGGTTCAATCTTCAACCAAGTCCGCACACCAAGTCTTCACGTGCCCTTCTGTCGCAATCATAACATACCTTTAGTTTCTCACTTGGGTCCACTGTTCTAACTTCTCCCTTCTCACCCAATCGCCCTAATTTTGTGAGTGATGTCTCACTTCTGGACGAAACGAACGTATCGTCTAATGTTTCTGAGGAGTCTCTAGTCATACACTCTTATCAGAAGATTATGAAGCGCTTCTGTAATGTATTCACCCAATTGCGTCAACACCACTGGGTATCTTCTCTGGACTAGGTCAGAGTAATTCCTTTTTGTTAGAGCCGACACTCGAACTGCCAAGGTTGCTATCGATTCCTCCCGTTTCTGCCTAACTCCTGGAAAAGCCATGACTGCTCGTATGGTTTTCCAAATTAACCCCTTATCTCTGTTTTTACGACCTTCATCGAACGACTGGAGTTCCTTTCAAATGGTATCCAAACCACTCGGAGGCTGACCCTTCCGAATCGTCATAGGTTAGTCCAATCATGTCCCCATCAGAAATTATATACACGGCTTTTCTTTTTGATTGCCTCAATGCACGGAAGAAATTCTGTGACCTTGCCAGTGAAGATAGGGATCTTCAAACCTGAGACATTCAGTTTTGCTATTCTTCTCTGAGGAGGGACAGTGATCATCAGCATTTATCTTGAAATCGACCCTTATATTTGAAAAAATAATTTCCTTTTTTTACCATAAAAACAGCAACAATATTGCCTGAGTCTAACAACCGAAGTCAAAAAGAAGCCTAAAGCAACATAGAATAAAAAAAACAAATAAATAATAAAAAAGGGGAGAAAAAAGATTTCTAATTTACCTTAGATTCCTGAGTTATCTTGTGTTTTGTCCTTCACTGTTTCATTTCTGGACTGTCTTCTTCTGTTGTTTCTCGTCGTCTAGTGATGCTATCTTCTGGTTGAGGGTAAAGATTTAATTTCTGATGTTATCAAAGTTACTCCTTCCTTAATGATGCTTCCTTCTTTCCATTCAGCCTTTGCTGAGATCAGGAATCCTGGTTATCACAGCACCAATATATAACCCCTTCTCTTCCGAACATGCCTTCAAGACCCCGTTGTCCTAGTCTTACCTGTCGACGTGCAGCTGCTCAGTTTGAACCCCACTCGTTCCGCAACCTCAATCCACGCACGGCTATTGAGTGTGAACGTTGTACAGTTTTACACTCTTGACAAGTCGGTGTCAGTCGATCGTCAAGTCTGGTTCTTCAAGTGTTATGATTCTTACTGATGAAGAAAGTTACTCTTCTCCTTGAGTCAGTAAGCCATGTTAAACTTCTGATTAACGATTAGGCTGACAGAAATAAATTAAGCTCCAGTCGAAATAAATAACAATGCCAGTTTTTTTCGTTAAATCTAGAACGATTTAATAAAGTTGAGTAAAATAATGCGCCATCTAATATAATCGGCATCTATTAACACAAAAAAAGATCAGAAGGCAGCGATTTGGAATCTCTTTCTATGTGTTTATCAATAATCAGCCTAAAATCTTAAGTAAATATTTGGGTCTTTTTTTTTTTCTCGTGTGGGTGTGCAACTGTGCATGTGTGTGTAAATCGAACGACCCGTCTCTTGTCTACCTTCTTCTTGGCTTCTCTGCCGTCTCTTCGTATTCCCAAAATCGAACTGAATTTATACATAACACTCCGCCCACGTATCAAACTGTTCAAACGTCAAAGTAACTCAATTTTCTATCGTTTAATGTCGGGGTTAAAGTTCATTTCCAATGTTTTGGATTTTTCACCATTTCATTCATCTCTATTGTTCACGAAACCAAAATATATTCGGTTGAGATCTTCGTCAGAAAAGACATCAAAAACATTACTCTGACCTGTCCAATTCGAGGTCACACCCGGCTTCTGGACAAATATTCTCGCCTGGGAAAATTAATAAGGTTCAGAATAACACATTTATCCATTCCAAACTGCCGCCTTGAACAAGAAAAACTACAATACGTGCAAATAACCGGATACAAACAAGTTACCTTTTCATAGTAGTACCTGTTTGTAGCCAACAGTTAAGTTAAATATTTCTGATGAGGATGAACGAGGCCGTTACGTTTCACTTCGCGCGAATGTCGTTGGCAAAGGAATGAATCTATGAGATTTAACGAGATGTTAACTGGTAGAAAACACACCGTTTCTTATAATGCAGTTGGTTATTCAAAAGAGAGTAACCTAACATAGAATATTTGGTCGGAAGAGGAACAGACAACTGAATTAATATTATATAGCATTTCATTCTACAAAATACCAGGAGGAACTAAGTTCCTGTCCCAACCTATAAAAGAGACAATGTGTTAGTGGAACACGAAGAAAAGCCTATACAACAAAGAGGTGGAAACCACTTACTACTCAGATCTGGAAAAAAGTGAAGGCACCATGTGCAATGCAGCTGATGAGCTAACAACTACGTTTCCCGCTTCCGAAGTCCTGTTCCTAAAAACGAGGGATTCCCGAGTTCGCCTTGTCTCGTGAACAAAAAGGACTCGTGTAGTGAGAGGGTTCTTGTCTCGTGAACAAAAAGGACTCGCGTAGTGAGAGAGTTCTTGTTTCGTGAACAAAAAGGACTCGTGTTGTGAGAGGGTTCTTCGAACACTGACCAAGGAGACCACTCCGTTTAGTCTTACAACAAATCCATCTGTTCACCCTCAGCCATGGATAAATTGTTGAATAGAATTGGCACTTCAGTCGTCTGGTTACAGCAATCAGTTTAGGAGAAGGAAAGCTCTGAATTCAAACCAGCTGTACTCTGCTCAAAAATGGTTGGTTTGGTTATTTAATGACGACATTTGATTCTTCGGTAAAAATTTGATTATAATCATAACTATTCACATTTTCAACATTCGATTGACTGCAAAGATGTTATCAAAGTCACTTGTCAATAATTATTTGTTGCACGTAGATATACGATATCAAGATGATTGATTGGTTGATTGTTTTACGGCACATCAACACGTGTAGGTTATTTAGACTTTTATATCAAATATATATTATTTGTAAACGAATAGTTATTACATAACAATTTTTAAACCAGCCACGGCTCATTTGTTTACACACTGTTAAATGGTTTCAAGAATTGCTACGCCTGATAGTTCTATTTGCCACATTTAAATGGTTTCCTGTGTAGCAAATGATTAGATATTTCTATTTGACCAATAAGTGGGGCTCTAACTGGTACTACCAATTCGGTCCGAAAAAGATACTCCACATTCCCCAAATCTCCAGGACTGCAGTCTCACCATCAAATAGTTTAATGTTATATCTCGAACATTCGGTATGTACAGAGGTGCAGTCAGCGTATTCTACAGCTCCAGCCGACGTGTTGGCGAGTCACAGATTCGGTCGGGTGTGTCCTCGCTCCGGTGGCAGTCGGTCTTTGACCGGCATCCTCGAGCCTCAGGGGGCCGTTCCCCCAGACTTCACCACTCTTCGGAGGGGTTGGGTTTATCGCCTAGTACCTGAGGCGCTCCTCTTTAGGGGAATGCAGACAGGGCCCGAGGCAATTTTGGAACCGCCGGGCGCGTGTGGGCTTCGGTCCAGACCCACCTAAAAAAAACCTTGTGCCACACTCGTACGCTTGGTAGGACATATGACAAATACCAGCTGCAGCCGACGGCGTCACATGGTTTCAAGTGTTCCTATCTGATGCTGATTAAGTATACCTAATTGGCATAGTGGGTAGATTGTTCGCCAATGGTCCTGAAGATCAGGGTTCAATCTCAGGTCGTACCAAAAGACTTAAAAAATGGTACTTGGTGCATTCTTGCTTAACAATCAGCATTATAAGGTATGGATCAAGGGTAAGTGGAGCAATCCAGGGAAAGGAGTTGTCACCTCCCGTCTGCCTAGGTGTAAAGTAAAGTTGACGACTGTAGTTGACGGCGATCAAAAGGGTCTCTTTTCAATATCTACTACACTGAGGTGTTGGGGAGGGCACTACTCTTTTCCCTGGATTGCTCCACTTTACCCTTGATACGTACATTTTATTGCTGTGTGTTAAGCAAGGAGGTATCAAGTACCATTTTAAAGTCTTTGGTATGACGCAACCTGAGATTGAATCCAGATGTCCTGGACCATTGGCGAACACTCTAGCCACTTCAAGACACCGTCAACTACGGTCGGCCAACTTAACTTATATAGTAAGTAGCTATTCTTATTTAATAATAAAAATAATAAGTCACTTTATTACATCCCAGAAGACCATACTAATTAAATAATAATAAAAAAAAAAGAGAAGTTACCATCAAGTGGATCTTGCCGTTCCAGTGAAAAGCAAAGAAAATGAAAAAGAGACAAGTACTTAAACTTTGCCCGAGGAATAAGAAATTTATGGAACATGAAGGTGACGGTGATACCAATTGCAATTGGCACTGTTGAAACGGTCTCAAATGGCTTGAAAAAGAGGCTGAAAGAGTTGCAAAGTGAAGGACGAATTGAGACTATCCTGATTATAGCATTGTGTGATGGTACAGCTATCCTCATCAAACACGGAAGTGATTTCTCTTCCAATCCACTGACTGTTCTGTTGGCCAGTTAAATCTTCGGATGAAACAACTAATCCGCTATCTGCCTACATTGTGTTTTTTTTTAGATCTAGACAACTGATCAATTGCTAACTGGAGTTGCCGATCGATGAGTAGACGGATGAGACCGCACCATTAAGTAAGCAAAAATATAAAAGTCGACTCCAAGAAACAAAGAAGAAAACACGGCTTGCAAAAAAAACAACAACAAAAAACAAAAGAAAAAAAAAGAAAGGAAAAAAAAAACAACAAACAATATTTAGTACAAACAAAATTACTTAAAAAAATGATACATATATTCACCAGTTCTGGAGGTAGTAAGTTTTAGTCAGAGACCAGTTCACAAATAAACCGTCCGTTAATTCCTCGTATAAGTTTTAGGATTTCCTTTTCTCGCTGTTTGGCTGAAGGCAATTTTAAATGGCGGTTATGTTTGCGTTCACCAATCCCTGGCACTACTTCATAAGTGCCAAGGATTCCGCTAAGTTTCTTTACTTTTTTTACAGCCTTGTATTATGGTCGGCTTTCATCACTTTCTATACCCTGGGCAGTCTGGTACAAGGTTAAAAAACAATGCTTCGTGGAAACTGCTCATCGACTCTCTGCTTCTGTCTCTCTGTCTTTCTGTTTCTATAAAATATCATATCCTCTCGATTTCACTTCACTTCTTTAACTCCGCTGGTCTGGCACAAGGCTACCTCCGGGCATCACATTATCTCAGTCTCTCTTCGCTTCTTTATAAGATTGTCTATCGGTGAAACTGCATCACGTCCAAACATGTAATATAGTTTCTCTCTGCCTCTCCATAAGAATAAGAGTGGACCTGGGAGTAATGGCAATCAAAGGTTGACACCAGAGCTGGAGATTAAGTACCTGGTGCAGTTTAGTGTCACAACTAGGACGTCGGAAAGAGCAAACACGAGGCTTATTCAATAAAAAAAAAAGGATTTTTATTAAGCAAATTCAATGATTCCTATTTTCCTGAAATTTTTTCCATAAAAATATGGCCCAGTCGGCTGGGGCTACTGAATACGCCGAGTGTATCTCTGCAGATGGGCCCAGTCGACTGGAGCCGCTGAATACACCGAGTGTATCTCATATCAGGGAAGGTAAGAAGGTTCATACCTTTCCAAATGGTATTAGTTCGAAAGTGAACGACTGGAGTTCGAACTCGCTAACTACGATGTCGCACTCCGGCAATTTAACCGCAACGCCACACTATGAGCTTGAGTCGAAAAGACACTATATGGAATGGAAACATACTCTCCAGTAAAGAAAAAAATCCGTGTGAAGTGGTCAGTAAAGAAGGTTACTTTGATTTCTGATTTCTTTGAAAACAGTGCAACACTTAACAGTGCTTTTCATTATCAAGGACTTAGGCAAAATTTACCTGATTTATTGAATGAACCTCATATAAACAGGCACTAAATGTGTAATATAATTGAGGAGGGATTTCGTTTTATATATCTTGCCTTTCGGTTTAGTTAGGCTGAGAACCTTTCGCTTAGCGCATGGGTTAGTTAGGTGCAACATTAACGCAGGTGTTCAAGCGCGTGCGGAGAGGATGTGTCATTCAGAGATGTCAAAAAAAAAAATCCCAGATAGACATTGTGACCAGGGGAAGTGAATGACGTCATGCACCGGAAGCGTAGGCTGAGGATTTTGGGGATTTGAGAAAAAGCAGAGAGTTGAGTTCTTGCCTCGGAGGAAGAAGGTTGACTTTCGGGGCTCGCCGAGACTAGACCAGTAGTTTGCGCCTGGGTGCCGCACGTGGTGGGGGACAGATAGAAAAGTCAGCATAGAAAGATTGTGCCTCTCTCCTCATGTCGAATTACCTTTAACTCAAAGGTAATAAAAAATTTCGTACCTGAACCAATTTCGTAAAGTTTCGTGTTTTTAGATTCCCTATGTCTATTTCACACATCCGTATATTATGGGTATGTTACAAATGAATCAAGTTAAAGAAGCAAAGATTTCAGTAAAAATTGGTAAATATTTACGATCTGAATGTTAGAACGGAAGATAAACCACACTATTCAGCATGCGTTGTCTAGACCCCTTTGGTCAAGTCTCACCTCTATCGACGTGCAGCAGCTCAGTTCGGACCTTGTTCGCTCCGATATCTCAATCTCCGTACAGCTGCTGGAATAGGTGGGTGTTACAATTCGAAACTGTCAAGGTGTCGTACTAGTTTCAGTCATCGTTCGTCTAGCCTCGTTATTCAAAAGTGTTGTGATTCTAACCGACGAAGAAATATGCCTTTCCCCACTGAAGAAAGATGTCACTCCGAAAATGAACTAGAGTTAGAACTTGGATACGATCATATCGCAGACTTGCACGTTACTCACTACACAAAGGGGATTCCTCCCTTTGGCCCTTTGCAATTCCATTTTTCTTACAAGAGTAAGTTGTCGTTAGTTAATTATTTTAACCAATTATTTCTTTCATATCTTCTATTGAGTAATTGTTAGTACTGCGTCTCTACTTATGATTGATTCTCTATTTTGTATTTTTCCAGTGTTGGGAATATTGTAAATTTTTATTTGTGTTTTCTTTGAATATGGTATATTTCTCTGATGATTGCATAAAGTGTTGTTTGTATCAAAATTTGTTGTCAATATATTGTCACATTACTATATGCCTTCAACCTTTCTGATTCTGTCACTACAACGGGAAACCAATTTGCGAACCTGAAAGAAATGAAACAGAAAAATCACATCTTTCAATCAGGAGCACATAATAACGATGGACCCATGGATACATTAAATAGGTCTGTTTAAAAACTATTTGTATTTGATAGGAATACTTACTACAATATAAATGGGTGAAAATAATTTGTGATAATAGTTAATTGATGCTATAATTGTTTACAAACGATTGTTATCATCAGTTACTTGAAACAATATGATTGCTTGCAAATTATTAGTGTTTGATATGAATACTTACTACCATATGATTGCTTGTAAATTATTAGTGTTTGATAGGAATATTTACAACCATATGATTGACTGTATCCCCTGCAGAGGGTAAGTAAAAGTGGTAAGTAAAGTTGTCGACCATGGTCGAGGGCGACCCGAAGGCTCCATTTTCATTAGCTACTACACAGAGGTGTAGAGGAGGACACTACTCATTTCCTTGGATTGCTCTACTTTACCCTTGATACATACTTTATAATACTGAGTGTTAAGCAAGGAGGCATCAAGTACGATTTATAGAGTCTTTGGTATGATTCGACCTGAGATTGAACCCCGGTCTCCCAGGCTACTGGCGAACACCCTACTCATCAGACCAATGGGAGAGAGGTAAGCCCCTCCAAATTAGGGATTTGGGGTATAATAGTAAACTGTGCCTGATAGTGGGGCTCTAGTTGTGAATATCTGGAGAGAGTGGAGTACCTCTTCATTTCGAATCCCGGACTGGTAGTATCTGTTAGGGTCCCTCTAAGGGGCAGATCTGTTAAAAATTTATTCGTATTCGATAGGACAGGGGGTAAAAAAGAAAAAAGAGAAAAATCTTAAAAAAACAACTACAAAAAAATGTAAATATGAATGTAGAATGAACCCGATTCGCTGACTTATAAGCATAAAATAACCCTACATGGGATGACATGCCGTTAAACTCAATCAATCAAGTTAATATGTGTTTGCTGTATTTTGAGGAGTCTGTTCGTTTCTGAATTTGGCTCTTCTCCGGACAAACACCGAATTGTTGAAATTACATTTTTTTTACCATTGTTTCTATTTTCAGTTTTAATGCCTTATTCAGATATTTCAATGCCTTTTCCGATATTTTAATGCCTTATTCAGATATTTTAATGCCTTATTCAGATATTCTAATGTCTTTTTCAGATATTTTAATGCCTTATTCTGATATTCTAATGCCTTTTTCAGATATTTTAATGTTTTATTCAGATATTTTAATGTCTTATTCCGATACTTTAATGCCTTATTCAGATATTTTAATGCCTTATTCAGATATTTTACCGAACTTATTGGACCCAATTGAAGATTTTACCGTAATAATTTGTTCGCTGTAGCAACAATTAAATCCAACCAGTGGAAAGATATATTACAAAACGATATATCTAATCGAACAGATTAGAACCTTCAAAGGAAAGAAAAAAAATCCATGAATGATTTTTATATGAATAATTATCCCCATTAATTAGATTTATAACTTGCATTTTAAGCTGGTGGCGTAAAAAATGACATTGCATTATTTCTTAATATTTAATGTTTAATAAACTTTATAAAAATGTTTAAACCGATAAATCTCTTGAGTGTCAGTTATTTTTATTTGCAAACGGTAGTGAGGACCCATATTAATACCCTGTATATCCTCATTGAGTGTTAATGCAGGCCTCTACTCTCACAGGCATGTTCAGCCAAATAAAAGGTACATAAATCAAGTAATGATTAAGGAGAACAACTTCCGGAAGTATGCTTCAATTGAAGTAGCTCTCTCCTACTTAACTTTTGAATGAGTAGCTGGCAAGTCGGTTGGTTGGTTGGTTGGTTGGCATGTAAAACCTGTATTAAGTTGATTCATACCTAAGCAAGTATTATTTTTTTCTGCAAGAAATTATTCATATTTGATAATAACAACAATAATAATATTAGCATCACAAAACAACGCCATAAGGACTAACCATATCAAAGCGAGAATAGATAAAACGCAACAAAACAGCAGATCCAGGTTATCTGGTGATAGAAACGAAACGATTAATCACATCATAAGTGAATGCAGCAAATTAACACAGAAAAAGTATAAGACTAGGCATGACTGGGTGGGTAAGATGACCTACTGAGAATTGTGCAAGAAATTGAAATTTGACTATACAAACAAACAGTATTTGCACAACCCAGAATCTGTCACGGAGAATGACACGCACAAACTCCCCTGGGATTTCGAGATACAAACGGATCACCTAATCTCGCCCAGACGACCAGACAAAATCAACAACAAAAAAAAAAAAAAAAAAAGAGAGAGAGAACTTAGAGGATTATGGACTTGGCTTTCCCGGCCGACCACAGAGTAAAATTGAAAGAATGCGAAAAGAGGGATAAATACCTAGACTTTGCTAGGGAATTGAAAAAACTGTAGAACATGAAAGTGACGATTATACCAGTTGTAATTGGTGCTGTCGGTACTGTCACAAAATGATTGATACAAGGACTGATGGACTTAGAAATAACGGGACTGATGGAGACTGTCCGAACTACAGCATTGTTGAAATCGGTCAGAATACTGAGAAGAGTCAGTTTTTCACATCAGCTAACGTTATTGTGAAAAACGCTCCAGAAATAAAATAAAAAAGAAAACGAAAAGAGAGATAAGTTACTCAGACCTGGCCAGAGAACTGAAAAAAGCTGCGGGACATGGGGGTAACGGTGAAACTAATTGTAATTAGCGCGCATGGAACGGTCTCAAAAATTTTGGAAAAGGGACTGCGAGAGTTGGAAATCAGAGGACGAGTGGGGACCATCCAAACTACGGCATTATTCAGATCGGTCAGAATACTAAGTAGAGTCCTGGAGACTTCAGGAAACTCGCTGTCCCTCGCACTCTGGTGAAAGGACCTTCAGCGAAAATTGATGTGAAAAATTTGTAAGGTGTATCGACCAGCAATTGGGGTGGGGTGAATGCGCGAAGACATACCAACAACCGAAAGGAAGCAAAACAATTTTGGAGAAAAATGTTGGGACGGTGGGAACATAACAGAAAAGCCGAAATAATCTCAAATAAATCTATTTGATCCATAGATGAGACTGTAGCAGCTATTATCACTCCGAGCAAGAGTGGACCAGGAAGTAATGGCAATGAATCGGTAACTCTACACTTTCTAAGCGTTATAAACTGGAGCCTTACCATTGGATGAAGTTTAATGTTATATTGATAGATATTGACTTGAAGACCCCTTTGACACGTCGATGCAGCTGTGGAAGTCGGAGGCTAGGAACAAATATAACAAGAAATACTCCTGGTACCCAAAGTAAACGGGAAGCTTGTGTTCCTGGCGGAAATGCTGCGGAATTTGCGTGGGTAGGACGCTAGAAGGAAGTCGGACACTGGTATCGAAAATAACAGGAAAAGCACATGGTTCCCAAAGTAAACAGCACGCAAGGGTTCCCGACGGAAATCCCGCGTAAATTACGTCGGATTATGATAGAAGGAAGCATGATCACGTGCCTTCCGTAGGCAGCAGGCTGAAAGAGATGTGACCCCGAAAATTGCAAGAGCGTCCGTGATATTATATAACCAGGAAGATTTTGATCTAAAACCAAAGAGTAAGGCGGTTCGCATCTCAGCCGTCTTCGACCCTCATTTACTCGAGCCTCTCATCCGTACATGTTGGGTAATAAAAGAAAAAGAAAAGGAGCTGATTATATTCTTATACATCAGAGTTGTCTTTCTCTGCTTTACAACAATACCCAAAACACTCCTTTTTATGGGTTTCTTACCATTCTGCAAGAGATACAGTCAGTATATTCTAAGCCCTGCAGGCACGGGTGCGTAGTAGGAGAAAAACTTAAAAGAAATACATCAATGATAAGCCAGTACAATTTAATCACGAACCCAGAATCCATTTTTTTTATCCAGCTGAAGTCGGATGAACTTGCCGTTGATAAATGGCAAAAGCAAGAACGAAAAATAACGCAAGGCCGAGAAATACCCTTTCTTTACAAGCAGAGGTAATCAGGACATATTGTCGGTCCTTACGAGAGGCACCGTGACATCGGGTGTAATTTCTATCTTATAGTCAAGGCTGATCGAATCGTCCGATAAAAGGTCAGACTTATTTGTCTGCATCACGTGTTTTCGCCTTTTGAATAAAGCTTCATCAGAGTTCCAAGGTCGAAGCTTTGACGTTTCTTCTTTTAGATGAAGGCAGTGCAAGTCGTTGATGACTCGATTATTTGCTTTTTCTGAAACAGAAAAAAAGAAAGAAAGAAAGAACCGATGATTTTTATAGGATTCCAAGTGACAGCAAGTCTCTCCAAGACTCTTTTCTAAGTATTCTTAGCAGTGCTGTGGTAGGGATTGTCTCAGTTCTTCACTTAATCCCTTGTTATAGCAGTCTGATTTTTCAGGTTCTTGGAGAATGTTCCAAGAGACCTAATTACGATTGGTATCAATGTCACATTTCTACTATAAGGAAGTTTGTCCGACATCTATTGATGGCAAAACAGTTTAATGTGTGTATTTACCCAACCTCTCTCCTACTAGCAGGATGTGTATACAAAATCAATTTCTTAAGCGGTACATAGAAGATTTGAATTCAGTTTTCTTTCTCATTTGACTCTCACTCACTTATATTGGAATGATTCAGCTAATGCCTATAGATATTGAAACAGACTGAGTCTACTACCTATGAATATTGATTATAACTTACTCTAATGCCTATAGATATTGGAAAAGACTTATGGATTCACTAGGATCACCGTACTACTTCCTTATTTATATATACATATAGGGGTGTATGTGTATGTGTGTGTATTTACCTCACCCCTTCGCCGCGGACTAGATATGAAACAAGATCAATTTTAGCAGAGTAAAGTTCGTTTTCCTTCTCCTAGAGTTGTTACCTAATCAAGGCTAAAGAACCCAGTTTGTCCTATTTATCCCCAGTTAGAGGAAAAACATTCGATGTACGTATTTACTAAACCCTTCCAACGAGGGTATTATGCAACACAAAGTCATTTTTTTCTTTGTTTTTTTTTTTTCATTTTAGAATAAAAAGTAACTAAATATTCTCAAAAAATCCTTATCTGCAGCAGCTCTTTATAATGTGACACAACCCTTAACCTCTTGTTCGGCGTAGACAGATTACATCAACGAGTCGACTTATAAAGGTCTAGTCATAGCTCTCCAGTTGCGCAGGTCGTTGGGCGCTCAACAACCCAGTTAAATATATGCACCACAAGACTACTTATGCAGGAAATGTATTGAAAGTAGTGATGGTTTGTGTTGGACCAGCTACGCTTTTTGGATAAGCTGATAATAGTAGAATGATGCACCCTTGTGGTATATATACTCCAAACACACTCTGGTTTTAAATCTGAACTTTTTTTTCTCTTAGACTGGTCTAATCAAGACTAAAGAGTTCAGTCTGACTTACTATTGACCGAGAGCTAGCAAGAGAGGAGATGAATTCATGTTGTTATTAGAGGCATTACATCGGCTCATTGGCCAAGTGGGTAGAGTGTTCGCCAATAGTCCGGGAGACCTGGTCGCGTCATACCAAAGACTTTAAAAATGGTACTTGATACCTCCATGCTTAACACTCAGCAATATAAGGTACGCATCAAGGGTAAATTAGAGTAATCTAGGGAAAGGAGTAGCGCCCTCCCCTACATCTCGGTGTTGTAGCTATTGAAAAGGGAGCCTTCTGGTTGCCCTCGACTACGGTCGCCAATTTTACTTTACTTTATTAAAGGCATTAGCACATATTGAAAGTCAAACAGCCCTGTCCTGGTGTGTACTCAGCTAACTGTATCCATTTCCCACGATGTAATCGTTACGACACGTGAAAAAAAGATTTTTGATGTAGACCTATCAAATTTGATATGCATATTTATTGGATCATGTGTAGGCTTCCTACGTGAAATTATTCTCGTTATTTCCAAGAAAATATGATCTCATGTTATGAGCAGGATCTGTCACAAGGTCAATTTTTAAGCAGAATCTAACAGGTTTGTATATAGAGTTTTCCTTCTCCTAGACTGGTCGCCATACCAAGGTTAAAGAGCCCAGTTTACCCTTCTCTTTAGAAGGAGAATTGTTCGCTGCACACCTTTCCCAAGGACATTAGCACTATGTGAAGTGCAAAGTGAGAATAAGAGCGAAACAATGTTGTACCAAGTCGAACGTAATTATAAAGGATTAATTATTTTAATTAGAAGATTCGTCCCTATGACTTAATGGCTTATGTGTTGGACTGCGGCCTCGAAGTAACTGAGTTCGAACTCCAGTCACGCTATTACTTTCACTTACGGAATAATGCTCACGGAAAAGTTATGAATCTCCTTATCCTCATAATAGGGTTAAATAGTATCTCTGCTGTTTTTTCTACAAGGGTGGTTTTGGCATTAAATAATATATGAAGGTTGATATGCTATAAAACAAAAAAACAAAAACAAACCAAATCTATATATTTATATGTAGATATATCATCATCATCATCATAATCAAGTCACGCTGACAGGACGGATTTCCTTTATTCTTTCTCTCCATCCAGCCCTATCATCTGTAGATTCTTGCAGGTTTTCCGTACTACATCCTGTCCGAACAGAGCCGATGCAAGTAGGCCGACTAACACTAGCACGTCTATATGTAGGGTCTATAGAAAACGTCTCTGATGAGTTTGTCCTGGTTTTTCTGTTTGTGTCTTGTTCGTGTCACATTGATGTTTTTTTAGATGGGAGGTAGGTGGCCATACAACTGCTGTTTTATTGGTTATTGTTTCCAAGATTTGTTCAAAACAGTACGTAACATTCTCGTGTAGTTCCCATCGAGCTTTTTCTCCATGCGTTTGGTTAGCATCCAGGTGGTGCATGCATACAGTAGTATTGACACAGCCACAGTATGGAAGAAATCCCATTTTATTTCATCGGATAGATCAGATTTCCATATGATCGATTACTTGTCGATCCTATTTACCCAACCTCTCCGTTCGGGCAGGATATGACGCAAGGTCAGTTTTTAAGCGGAGTTTAACAGGGTTGAATTCAGTTTTCCTTCTTCGAGACTAGTTGCCTCGCTAAGGCTCTAGAACCTAGTCTGCCCTACTATTTACCAATAGCTGGAGGAAGAATAATTGGATTCATACCTTTCCCAATGGTATTAGTTCTATGGGAAATGCAATCAGTCTCGTCCAGGAGTTGAACTCGTGTCGCCGTGTCCATTTCCTACGATGATAACCATTACACCACGGGCACTTGTCCTCGCCTTTGCTAGGTGTATGTTTAAATCACTTTATGTCGGTGAGATGGTATATATACTGAACTTAATCCAGATGCGAGAGGGAGTCCCAATGGAGTAGTGGTTAATGTACTGAACTGCGACATCCTTTTAAGCGAGTTCGAACTCCAGTCGTGCTTTTACGTTCACTTTCAGACTAATATCCGTAGGAAGGATATGAACCCTCTATCCTACCAGCTATTGGTTAAATAGTATCACCGCTGTTCTTCGAAAAGGATGGCTTTGGTCTTGAAATACCAACTTAGGTCGAAATGCCATTAAACAAAAGAAACTAAACCCAATTTCTATACCTCAAAAGAAAAAAAAACCCCGAATTATTTGTTTTACAGAGAAAATTATTTACATTCGATAATGATTGGGGTGGGTAAATACATATGTATTGAAATAACTGATTAGAATAATTTGTAACTTTTCAAACCGGAGATAAAAACAATTACGAAGCATTATAGAACGAGTCCACTGGTTTAGTGTGTAGAGTGTTCGCAAAAGGCCTGAGAGATCAGGATTCAATTCCAGATGGAGCCATACTAAAAAATACCGCCTTGTTTAACACTTAACATTATAAGGTACGGACCAAGGGTAACGAGGAGTAATCCAGGGAAAGAAGTTGCGCCTTCTCCAACACCTCGGTGTTATAGCTAATGAAAAGGGAGCCTTCGGGTCGCCCTCGACTACGGTCGCCAACTTTTCTTATTGCTTAACAAAAAACGAAAATGTTTAAATCGAAAAATCTCTTGAGTGTCCTTCATTTGAATTAAAAAAATGTTGGGTAATAGTCGATGACCGCTTGGTGAATCATCAGATGAAGGTGGGGAAATACAAAAACATTTCTTATCGCGAGTGTTATGGCCTCTGTTGATTTATTCTCCCTATTCAATTTCTGAAACCATGGAAGTAGGTGGGGATGGAGACAGCGTTCTTCCCATATTTTCGAAAAGTTCAATCAATCTCCGTACGCGCAAACACTTGTCTCCTTGTACCCCAGACACCAAAAAAGAGAACGACTCGAGAAACCCATCCTCTTTTATTGGATTTCACAGAACATCCAGACCCCGCGTAGGCAGCATCGTCCAGCCAGCTAGCCCACACCATTAATTCGACGGCCGTTCGTGTCTGGTGACATTGGCAAGTCCTGTTTAACTACAGTTTCCAGTTCGGATACGCAATCAAGCGTATCTTGTTACACCTCGCCTACCGGACGAGATGTTGAACTTTATCCGCTCGACTTTCTGAATAACTTATCTATTCACATACTTGTACCATTCATTTAGAATATTTCAAATATATCTCAACAAAACTCAGTGAAAATTTATCACAGGTCAATATGTAATTAATAAGTGTTCATCAAGTCTACATTGAAATTTATGCGTTTGTCCCATCGGTGAATAAGTGCATAAATACCCTACCTAATGAAATGGCACTTTTCGATATCCCAACTTCTCGAGGATGGTTTCTTGGCCCACTGACTTCGGAAGATTAAGTTCCACAGTCATATGCTGAAGTTTAAGCCGTCAAACACATTGAAATAATATCTTCAACGCATGTATTATTGTCAACAGCAAAAGGCATCATTGATCGCATTGTGATACCAGTGTCATCTGATTGGATTCCAAAGAAAATGACTGAAGAAGGATGGAGTTGATTCCACGTTCTTCGAGGAAAGTGTTTATGAGCTTCCACACCAATGAGATATGTGCGTCACTCTTGATAGCAACTACACTTAAAAGCAGTAAAGTAGTGCGAGAAGCATCTGCATAATTTTAAATTTCTACGAAAGTGCAGTGAAGACCGCTTTTGTTTATTTGTTTGATTTGGGTTTTATGGCATATCAACCTTTGTAGGTTATTTAACACCAAATCCCTTTTTATACATAAACAGTTCTATTTCAAACAATTCAGTTTAGCATAAGTACACAGTTTAATTGGCGAAAACATTTCTATTTCAAGCTATTCAGTTTTGTCAAACAGTTCTAATTCAAACGACTAAGTTTAGCGTAAAGTATGCTGTTGAAATATAAAACATTTCCATTTTAAGCAATTCAGTTTAGGATAAGTATGCAGTATATTCGTCAAAACAGTCCTATTTCAAGCAATTCAGTTTAGTATAAGTATACAATTTATTGTTTGGGTTTTATGACTTATCAGTCTTTGTAGGTTACTTAATGCCAAATCTATTTTTATACAAATAAACAATTCTATTTCAAACAATTCAGTTTAGCATAAGTAAACAGTCTAATTGTCAAAAACATTTCTATTTCAAGCTATTCAGGTCAGTCAAACAGGTCTAATTCAAACGATTCAGTTTAGTATAAATTTAGTTTTTGTCAAAAACAGTTCTATTTCTAACAATTCAGTTTAGTGTAAGTACGGTTTCAATGTCAAAAACTGTTCCATTTTAAACAATTAAGTTTAACAAAAGTACGTAGTTTAGATGTCAAATCAGTTCTATTTTAAGCAATTCAGTTTAGTATAAGTGCGTAATTTAGTTCTGTTTGACCCATAGTTAGGACCCAATCAAGTGCTATCACTCCGGGCCAGAGTGGATCTGGGAGTGATGGAGATGAAGGGTTATTCTGCATTCCCCAAAGCTCGAGCATTACTGGAACTTCATCATCTGATTGTTTAGTTTCATATCCAGGACACTTGTTAGGCAGGGGGTCTTACCCCACTGCAAAGATGCAGTCAGTGTATTATACAGTCCCAGCCGACTGGGCAAAATAGTGGCTACACTCGCTTGACACTAGAATCTTCGAGGAGAGTATTCAAGTGCTCCAGCACCGATGCAACTAGTACATCAATCTCGATAGTGAATTCGCTGATATGTGGCATAGTAGTACAAGTAACATAGGCACCATGATTATATTTTTTGAGAAAAGAACATGTTGGAATTGGCTCAAGGGAATGTGAAGTACCCCTACATTGTCATAATTTCCAGGTACATTTGAACTCGAAGTGGTTGTACCTGTTAGGGTTCCATCTATGGGTTAAATAGATATGTTTGACAATTATTAGTATTGTAACAAGGTAAGGGGCTTTTGGAGAATATTGTAATTCGTAATATTATTGGAGAATATGGTAATTTTCACAAGGGGGCAATTCTGACGAGATAATGTGGGATTCTGTTTCATTAATTTTCCTTGGCGAGAATATTTATCGAGAAGCCAAGTGTGACCTTGAATTGGACAGGTCAGATCAAATGTTTTTGGATTTCATTTGATTTCGGTTCTGGCGAGGAAATTAATCAAATATGTTTGAGCTCGTAAGAGAAAAAAAATCAAAACTCAGGAAATAATATTTTGACCCCAACTTTAAACACTAGAAAATCTAGTTGTTTTTGTGTTGAACAGTTTAATGCGTGAGCGGAGGATTTTGGATAAATTCATCTCGATTTTGAGAGAGCGGTCAGATGGCAGGGAGGAAGGCAGACAAGAGACGGGTCTTACTAAAGAATGAAAGGCATATCAATGCACACACAAAAGGTGCATCTCCGCTGAAAACCCTAGCATTTGCTAATCTTCTGTTTGAATTTTGCTGACCCATTAGATCAGATTCCATATAACTGTCTTGCATTCTGTGTAAAAGTTTGCCAATTGTAAAATTCTTTTTATTCACTTTTATTAAATCGTCAGACCAAGACTAGCATCCTTATTTCATAGGCAAAACTCAATTTATCTTCATAGAAGTCGTCAAAAGAAAACATACCACGGCTTACTGACTCAGGAGGAAAGGCATCTGACTGTTTCGAATAGTAATACCCACCCATTCTGGCAGCTGTACGGAGATTAGGATATCGGAACAAACAGGGTCCGAAGTGAGCGGCTGCATATCCACAGAAGGTGAGTCTAGGCTATAGTATCCTAGACGACATGAGCAGAGTGACGGGCTTATAGTATTAGACAGGAATGCTTACAACTATATATGTATTTACCCAACCCCTCCGCTTCAGAGATGACGTGACACAGGGTTATTTTTGAGAGAACCGCAGGTATGAATTCATAGTCTTCCTTCTCCTAGACTGGTTGCCTAACTAAGGTTGAAAAATCCAGTCTGCTCTACTATCTACTCATAGATGGGCAGAAGAGAACAGATGGGTTCATGCCTTTCAGAAGGGCATTAACTTCAAAATAAGCGCAAAAAGCCTCGTCCAGGTTTTGAACTCTGTTTGCAGCTTCCATCTCCAACAATAATACAACTGTACAAATTGTTTGAATCAGATAGGGTTTTGTGCAAAAGAAAATCCTTTTAAGAAACAATTTGGGGGTGTCCTCGTGGTGTAATGGTTAAAGCGATTGACTGCGGAATCCTAGTAAGCGAGTTCGTACTCCAATCGCGCTATTACGTCCACTTTCGGGCAAATACCCTTGGGAAAGGTATGAACCCCCTTATCCTCCCAGCTATGGGTTAAATAGTACCACTACTGTTCTAGGAGAATAGCTTTGGCATTAAATAACCTACAAAGGTTGATATGCCATTAAAAACAAAGGAACCGAACCGAACCGAACCGAAGAAACAATTCTAATTGTAGAAGAACAATCGATCTGATTCCCCAACCTCAAGGCATAAAATAACCCAAGACGACTTGACCAGTCACTTAAATCAATCAATCATCTATGCAGTTAGAAAAATCTATCAAAATTAAAAATTATTCGCTAATAAAGATAATTTAATGATCTTTCAACTGAACTGCAAATAAATCTTACCTTTTGCTTAAAATATACCGTAATTTTGAGCGTATATCATGTGACCGAAGCAGTTCAAACCTTATTAGGTAGTCGCTATGGTTGGTACTATAGTGGTATTTATTGCACTGACATGTTGTGCATTGTTTGTGTGATTTGAAAGTTGGACAGATGAACGTTTAATTTGGGAAAGTTTGCTTTACGAGTTCGAAACGCTGCAGAAGCGACCAAAAACATTTGTTGAGTGAAATGTGAAGGCGCAGTTGATCAATTAACCGGATAGTTGAAGACATTTTCCTCCGTTTGGAAGAAACATGACGATCAGGCCTAAAACCGTAGATTTCAGCCCGTGCTTCAAGTAAGAGAGGCAGATTCGGGAAGTAGCATTCGGAGAGTATCAGGTTAACTGGACATTTCAAAGTCTAGTGTTGTTCGTCACCCTCACGACTTCAGGAAAGCATCCGAAACTGCCGGGTTGTGCCTCAAGTTATCAAAATATTGCAAAACTTTTGACACACCCCAGTATTATTGAGCGCAGTTGGCTACGGCTATAGAATACGCCGACAAAACCTATGGATATGACGCTAAACAATCTGATGTTGATGCACCAGTTATGCTGGAGCTTTGGGGAATGTGGAGTATCCCTTCATTGCCATTGCTCCCAGATTTACTCTGAATCGGAGTCGTAGTGTAGGGTTCTATCTATGGGCAAAATAGAACTGTTTAACCATTTAACTGTGTGTAAACAAATAATTTTCGCTAAACTGAATTGCTAGAAATAGAATTGTTTGACCATTGGACAAATGACTGTCAAATTGAGTTGTTAGTGATACATAGCAATACTTGAAACATTTAACTGAGTGAAAATGAAAGAGTAATGTTGAATAGGATTATAAGTGTTGATTAGCAATACTTGAAACTCTTTAAGTGCTAAAGAATGAACTCAGGCTCTTTTAAAATGTTATCTACAAAATGTTTTTACAAATCATATATATCTAATATATGTGTAAAAACAGGATTTGGCTTTAAATAATCTATACTGATTGATATGCCATAAAACCCAACCAGTCAGCCTTTACAAACCATATATATTCAATATGTATTTAAAAACAGGATTTGGCATTAAATAACCTACAAGGGATGATATGCCATAAAACCCAACCCAACAAAATCAAGCCCAGTATTGTTACACGTTAATTCTCAGTAAAATAATATCTTTGCGTTAAAGTAATAATTGTGACGAAGATGAAAAAGAAAGAAAGAACGAAAGAAGTTTGTGTATGATAAATTTGTGATCAAGTAGGAGTGAGTACCAAGTTGACTCGCCAGAACTTTTCTTTCTTATAATGTTCACCGAGAATAAAACAAGGGTAATTTCACTGTCAGTTAGAAGTCTAACGGAGTCAAAGGTAACTTAATTTATTGGCCATAGGGATGTTTATTGGAGGGAAGAAGGAAGAGAATGCAGCCATTAATACTATAAAACCAAACAATAAAATCGTAAATATATAAATACGGATATTTCTACCTTATATTTTCTATTCATGTCAGCGGTCACTTTTTCATTCTACACTCATCCAAACTTTTCGGTGTCTTTATTCTCTTTCTTCAAAACGGGACCCGTTAAAGAGAATAATAATGGAGCTACCAAGTTGACGAGCGAGAAGCTTAACTTCTAATAATATTCACAGGGAATAAAACAAGTGTTTTTTTTTTACAGATAGTCAAGAGTCAAAGGGAATCGAAGGCTACTCAATCCACTGGCCTGTAGGGGATCGTTTTTTTTTTGTGAACACAAAACAGAGTATATATGTTTTAAACAAGAAGGAGGCATCTCCACCTTAAGTTGCAAGCCTTTAAAATTAGAAGACTAGTTCACAGGTTTCAGCAATAACATCTCATCAACTAAAAGGAATGTCAACGTATGACTAGTAAAGGCATGAAATGCTATTGACCCTATGGAAATTCAAACTATCCAATAAAATTAAACTGGATTTCCTCCCAGCTACATCTGTGTCCATACATATGTATATATACATATATATGTATATATATGTACATATACATATATATACATAAACATATGTATATAAGTAAATTTGGCGACTGTATTTGAAGGCAACCTGAAGGCTCCCTTTTCAAAAGCTACAACACCGAGGTGTAGGGAAGAGCGATACTCCTTTCCCTGGATTACTCCACTTTACCCTTGAGATATACCTTATAATGCTGAGTGTTAAGCAAGGCAGCATCAAGTACAATTTTTTAGTCATTGGTATGACTCGACTTAGGATTGAATCCCGGTCTCCCGGGTCATTAGCGAACACTTTACCCAATCGGCTAAGGGGCCGTACGGATGCACCAAACAAACGCAAACAAAACACCCTGAGAAAAAGCTCGACGGGAACAATGCCAGAATGTGACGTGCTGTCTTGAACACATCCAGGAAGCAGCACCACACACAAGAGCCACTTGCTTCCTATCTCACAAACTATCCAAGTAAGACGAATAAGACATGCGGATCATTGCTGGGGAAGTAAGGTCGAATTCATAAACGACGTTCTTTTATGAATTCTCACAGCTTGACGCGCCAGTGTTCGCCGACCAGCAAATATTTATATATATATATATATAAACTCTGTACGGCCACTGGATTTTATTATATAATTTAGGAAATCATTTTTTTATATTAATCATTTTTCGTTAATTATATTTTATTATTTAGTTTGGTAAGGCTTTGAACTACTCGGGTCTCTTAGTCCAGGTGCATAATCAGATGGTGATGTCTTACGCTCGCACGGAAAGGATATGACAATCATCATCTGTCATAATAAACCCGCAGGCAGGAAATTGGGCTGGAGGGTGGATGACGTCATGCTCAGAAGAGATGGTCCTGAGAATTTGAGGATTTTGAAAAGACAGTAGTTGAGGTCGACCGTTGAAGATAGCGGTTGAGTTTTTTGAGTCTCGACCGGCAGAGATGAATTAAGATCTTAAACATCACAAGATACGCTGCGCGTTGGGGGTGAGGTTAGCATAGAATGGTTATCTTAGGCTTTTAAGAATTGTGTCTCTCTCCTTGCGTCACCAAGGACTGAAGCCTGAAATCAATAAATCCGTTCGTATCCGAAACGACAGACTCGGCCTGTATTTTTATATGTATTTGTATTACTGTTACTTGAGATCGTTATAGCTATACAACAGACGCAGCCTAAAGGATCTACCAGGAACGATGGAAGATGGGGACGGATAATGAGAGAATCAGGTAACTAAGCTGTCAGCGTGACTTCATGATTAGCAGGAGAAAGAGTTTGAGGAGTTAGTAAAACTGCGTAAAAGAAGAATTAAAAAATCCATGGATCTCGATCTACAAAACGACGAAGGCAACTCTTGTACGATTACTTACGTTTTCTTGAGTCGATGCACGAGATGCAAACGAAAAATTGGTCGGTCAAGCACGAAAAAAATCTGGAGATCAAACTTTCGTCACTCTTCACATTGTCCCTTCTGGGTTTCGACTCATTGTTTTTTCCTCGCAAGGGCATCGCCCAGGACAGCTGTTCCTTCAAAAGAAGAAAATGGCGTTCGAATCGAAGTTTCTTCCCATGGGTGTTTTTGCCAAAACAGCGCGCTTTACCCACGCTGTTTTTACTCTCATTCCCCCTGTATGTATGGGGCTTGTCTCTTTTCCTTTTGTCAGTTACGTGTGTGCCAGTTTCAGAGATACGTCGGGAGCTGTTAATCAAATAAATGGCTAAATCTTTTTCAAAATGGTTTCCAGTATCGACTGAAATAATCAGTCGATTAAAATAGGTGACAGTAGGCATGTAGAAGAAAAGGAGAAACTGTCATTATTATCTATATAATATTAGTATTTATAGGCCAATCACTTGTCTGTTTTTTGGGTTATTACTTGATTTGAAGGTTTTTTTGTGCATTATTCTCAGGGAAGATCATTCATTATTTTCTTATATTTCTTTCTGTTCTTGAGAAAGCAATTAAAAATAGTGAGGTTTGATTGTTGAAGAGATCGTAAATGACAGAATAGAAGAAAAAGATATTTAGAGAGAAGCAGTGAGCAAGAGAGAGAGAGAGAGAGAGAGAGAGAGAGAGAGAAAGAAAGAAAGAGAAAGAGAGAGAGAGAGAGGGAAAGAAAGAGAGTGATGTGCAGCGTGGAGAGAGAGAGAGAGATAGAGAGAGGGAGGGAGGGAGGGAGGGAGGGAGAGACGTATAAAGGAAGGAGACAGGAGAAAATGAAGCTGGAAATAGAGAAAAAAAAAGGATATATATAGAGAGAGGAGGAAATAAGAGATACGGAGATTTAGAGAGGAAGAGGGAGATTGATATAGAGGGAGGGAAAGAACTAGAAGCGAGAGAAATAGAAAGATAAAATGTACTGTTTTCAATGACGTAAGAATCAAAAATAATAAAAGAATAGCGGTAAATGACGCCATGGAAGTTTTTCATGACGTAATTAATTAATAGCAGTCATTTTTCATTATTTATCTATCTATCCATTTATAGATGGATTTATTTTTTAAAAAATGATTCGATATTAAAAGAAAATACGTATGAAACGCTGTGTGGTTCAAATATACGTTTAACCAAACACAAAATATATAAACGGCCAACTTTTTCTTCTTATACAAAGGTTTCTCTAGGTTTTTATATTTCACACTTTTTACACATCCATCGTTGATTTAACATCGCTAATATCATCCCTAATAGACATGATGATGGTTCTTTAGAACCGAAACGCTATCGTGTCTACTTTGCTTCTCAATAAATCTCTCCTACTTGGATTACCTTGTTATCAATTTTTCTTTATATAAAATATATTCTATTTCAAATTAGTGTTATAGAATGATGTATGTGTTTTTGTCGTCTTTCAGACATATTTTACATTTTTTGGAATGTATATTTTTTCGCGAAAAACTTGCAATATCTTTAATGAAAATCTAGGGTTACGAACATAGAATGGTATTTAAGGTCTCCACTCCTATAAAATGAGTTTCAGGCCAGATAGAATAATGAAACTTATATAGTGAGATAAGCTCTTTCGTCCCAGGGGAACATACTTCGGTGCAGTAATGCATTTGCATGTGGCTGTGAGCGTGTCTGAATGAGTATGTATGTGTATCGGCTACGCCTGTAAGTACAGTATACAAGGATTGTTCAAAAAGTTCAAAGCCTCCACCAGGTTTTAGATTTCTCCAACACTTCTCACCTTTGTATGAACCTCGCCTTCACAGGAATTGAAACAAATCTGAAATAGTTTTTTTTTTAGGTTTTATAAGAAGTGGTTGTGTGTTACCACAACAAAAATTTCCTGTTATATTTTTCTTTCTGGTTAAGCCTTTGAAAATTTTGAACGACCCTCATATGCATATGGGTGTGAGTGTATCTATGGTGTGTGTGCGTGTGTGTGTGTGTGTGTGTGTGTGTGCATAGGAAGCGTATACCTATGAATGTATGCAGATGGACGTGTGTGTATTAGTATCAAAGGGGTAGCTAAACAATTTAGGGAGGTCAGCAGATTGTAATACATGATAAAAATCTTTTCTCTAATTGAAACTTTTCAACAACAACAACAAAAAATTAAGTTTGATTTGGAAATATACTTATTTGTATTTATTTTTAGCTTGCTGAATATTCCAATTTTTGCTTATAAAATTTCACCACTGTGAAGTTTGGTTATAAATGATCATTAATAACATCCATTTTTATGGCATAATTTTCCACTTGAAAAAATAAAATCCTGATATCTTTGGTTTCAAAGTAAATTAACGTCTAATAAAAATGTTAGGAATGCATTTATACATAGTCGCTATTTCTCTCTCTTTCTCTCTTTCTTTGTATATATATATATACGCAGAGCAAGAGAGAGAGAGAGAGAGAGAGAGAGAGAGAGAGAGAGAGAGAGAGAGAGAGAGAGAAAGACAGACGTGTATATACATATACATATAATACACACTTACGCACTCACATGCACACACACACACATATATATATATATATATATATATATGTATGTATATATGTATGTATGTATGTATGTATTACAACACAGAAATTAAAATTAAGAACGAAATATTGCAACTAATACCTTTACGTTTTTATAATCCGCAAGCAAAATTCTACGTTCTGAATACATGCAAGTAATATTAGATATAAAAAGCACAGAATATAAAATAAAATCATTTTACATTAAGGGAAATGGTGTCTCAATATATATATATATATATATATATATAAGTAGAAGGAAGATCTAAGTTGGAACGGCGAAAACCCAGTGTAAACGATATTTGGTGAATGTTACTTTCTCTCTTATGGGATCATTATTTTGCTTTTATGATTGCACCGGAAAGAAACTGACCGTCATCAAGTGTCGCTGACTCTACTTTTACCCTATTCTAACTTCGATCTACACATAATCTCTTAATGATATCGAGCATCATTTTTTATAAATATATCAGACTATATTATTAACATACCTATATATATATATACGAGGTGCATAAGATAAATTTCCAGACTTTTTTCGTATGGGCACTTTTATTGATAGTACACCCATGAAACTTTATCCCCTTCGAATTAATCTCCTCCGGCTGCAATGCACTTGTTGTACCGTTCCAATAACTTCTGGGAGGCCCTATGGAAGTCCTCTTGTGGGAGCGTGTCAAAGACTTTCATCACAGCCTCTTTCATCTTCTTAATTGTCTCATAACGTCAGCTTAGGGAATAACCAAAAGTTACAGGGATCAAGTTCTGGACTATAGGGAGGGTGAGGAACTGTCTTAATGCCCATCTTGGTCAAATAGTCTGTGACAAGGATGGAGTTGTGGACTGATGCATTGTCCTGGTGGAAATTCCACCAACCCGATTTGTACAGGCCTCTTCCGACGGAATCTCTTCGTGAACTCCCTTAAAACCTCAACATAGTATTCCTTGTTGACTGTCTGTCCAGTGGGAACCCAGTGCATGTAGATCATGCCAGTGCTGTTAAAAAAAAAGGGATCATCAAAAGTTTGTGGGTGGATTTGCTCTGTCTGGCTTTCTTGGGTCTGGGAGAGCCAGCATGCTTCCATTGGGAACTCTGTCTCTTGGTCACTGGGTCATAGCAGTAGATCCAGCTTTCATTGCATAGCATTTTTTCCAAGTTTAAAACAGAATTTTATTGCATATCGTTCTTCTAAAGTCCAGATTGCATTTTTGAAATTCACCAGCTTTGACAATCAGGCTTTAGTAGGATGTATTCCAATTCTTGCTGTAGCTGTTCATTTGAACCTGAAATCATAAAAATTAGTCGGTCATCCCATACAATGTATAGCAATAACATACTGAATTTTCAAGAGTCTACGACAATTTTAAATGCCTGTACAAAAAAGTCTGGAAACTTATTGAATGCGCCCCGTATATATATATATATATATATATATATGCTCACAGTTAAGCACTATTGTATTAGTAATATCTATTTTTAAATATCAGCATATTTTAACCCAGCTGAATATAAGGACAGTTTTTGTCTTTTTAACGATCATGAACGTATCATAAAACGTTTGACTGAACACTTGACGGATCTGTTTTACTTTTTCTCTGTTATTGATGAAAATCTCATTATCAATCTGCTTCAAAAGGTTATTATCCTTGAGATGATTGCTCATCCCAACACTGATGAGACCCCCCCAAAAAAAAAGATTAAAGAAATTGATATTTGGAATGCAATAGGGGCTGACGGTGTTCTCATTGAGAACTTTCTCAACATAGTGACAAGTTTGTTGCCAAGAGCTATTATCTAATATCTGATATCCGGTTTGGCGCCTCTCTTCCGCAAGACTTGGTTGATCCAAATTAGTACGTAGAGATTATAAGAGTATAAGCCTATTTGAAACGGTTGGTAAGGTTTTAGCAAAACTTTTAAACTACTTGCAAAATATGTATGCTCTTCAGAAGTCAAAGGGATCTTAGACCAGGTCGTGGTACAATGGACATGATTTTTTTTTCTGCCCATCAACTTCAGGAGAAATGCACCAAACATCATATAGCTCCTTACCCGGTCTTTGTCGATTTAACAAAAGCTTTTGACACTGTTTATAGTGCCAGTCTTTAGACTTTTCTAAGCAAACTTGTATGTTCACACCAATTCTTCACCAAGTTTGTGCGACTCCATCGTGATATGAAAGTTCGTTTGGTTTGGTTTGGTTTCTTTGTTTAATGGCATACCAACCTTTGTAGGTTATTTAAAGCCAAATCTATTCTCTTAGAAGAACAGTAGTGGTACTATTTAACACATAGCTGGAAGGATGAGGGGGTTCATACCTTTCCCGAGGGTACTTGCCAGAATGTGAACGTAATAGCGCGACTGGAGTACGAACTCGCTTACTACGATTCTGCAGTCCATCGCTTTAACCATTACACCACGAGGACACCCGGATGAAAGTTCGTGTAAACTTGATGTTATGGTACCCAACCAGCGGTCGGTAATGAACTCTTCCGTAACTATTAATACCGGGCTCTGTACTTATTCCCTACGTCCGGACTCACTTTAAAAAAGGTCTTGTGCCGTACTTGTCCGGTGGTGGGACGGAGAACAAATAAAGAACACTTGGCAGTCGGACTGACTTCTAACAATTTGTACATATGTTGTATTATAGTAAAGTTGGCGACCGTAGTCGAGGGCGACCAGAAGGCTCCATTTTCAATAGCTACAACACCGACGTGTAGGGGAGGGCGCAACTCCTTTCCCTGGATTGCTCCACTTTACCCTTGATACGTTCCTTATATGGCTGTTAAGCAAACAGGTATTAAGTACCACTTTTAAAGTCTTTGGTATGACGCGACCCGGGATTGAACTCTGGTCTCCCGGACCATTGGCGAACACTCTACCCATTAAGCCAATGAGCCGGTCCTTGTATTATACTTTGTTAATTTACTTTGTTCCATGGAAACCCGAGTTGTGTTATTCTTCCGGACCCTTTACTGGTCCACAACACTTCAACAGGTCACTTTCGGGACCAATATCCATCGATAACGGCATTAAGCAAACTGAGATTCTTGCTGTCGCTCTTTTTTTCCCATATATTTTGCTGTAATTCTCTAGTAAGCTTTCCAAGACATTGAACAGACAAGATTAGTCGTTTGCGGGTTTGAGCTGAAACCATACAAGCCAACTGTCAGCTCAACCAAGGCAAAAAGAAATTAAAATAATTCTGAGAATATTCACGTATGGCTGTCTATTTTCTTCACCAGATCATCTTAAGTAGGTGTTGTATAGTGGCTCGTACCACATGACTTCCGGTATTGCGGAAGTATAAAAGATGCCGTGTCTCTTAAGCACGGAGAAGGAGGAAGCAGAAGCAGAAGCAGAAAGAGAAGCAGAGAGACAGCTCTGAAAGGACGTCGGTCAGTAGTAAGACCAACTTCAGACGTAACACTAACAGTGCGAGACTTATAATACTAGTCGGTCTGTACCACTTGATTTATTAAATAACTCTATATCACTGTTTATCTTTTCCTTTCCACGACACAACAGCAGAAATGAGGCGTGTGACACAAGGCAACCAGAACCTGAGCGCTGTGTCCTTGCTAACACAACCGTGGACGGCAGCCGAAATTTCTTTTATCATTCTGTATCAGCACTTAACTCGAATGTCTATGTTCTGTTCAGCCTTAGTAGACGTATATTTAGGTATTTAGTGGGCACTAGCCTGTCTGCACAACCAGCATTGCTCTTTAGCTGCAAGTATCTATCTCCTGATTTCTTATCGGTCTGAATTCTTGAGATGCAGCTTGATGTGTTTTATTTTGTTTGAGATTTTTCGGACTGTTGTCCTTATCTTAATTGTTGTTAGTTGAAATACAACGTTTCGACTGCAGTATCCTACGGCCTTCCTCAGGTGTCCTTTGTTTAACTGAGCATAGAAATGGTTTCTCAGGTTAAACCATTTCTATGCTCAGATAAACAAGGGACACCTGAGGATGGCGGGAGGATACAGCAGCAAAAATATTGTTTCAACAAACAACAATAAAGATGAAAACAGTCCAAAAAACCACCACCAAAATAATCCTGATTTCTTCTTTGCATATATGGTATCTTTGCCTCCAGGGAAAGAACCTTTACACCTCTTGTGTAGACCTCCCAAATACAAAAGTACTTAGAAAATTATACTTTTGTCTATTTACTTATAGCGTTTCGGGAAATTGTTAATTTCTCTAACACTATATTTTTTAGGCAACACAAATGAATGACGAAAATTTTCTTTAACAACACAACAAAGAAAGTTTTTTATTTGCAGCATTGAATATGGTTTGCTTTTGGTGCTGCAAGACTCGTGGAGTTTAGGCTTGTTAGTGTTGGAGACGAAATGGCGTAGCGAGATGTTGAGAAAGCAGCGTGTATAGTCGGACGTGTGAGGGATTGTGTTTAGAGTCACCGTGTAGTTTTGTATCTGGTATTTGGGGGAGAGTCTGCGTTGTCTCCATGTGGTTGAGAGCGGAGTTTCGCTCAGATCGACATAGCCAATTTTTGGGGTGACACAAAGTTGGGCCTGTGCGAGGCATGTTTCTAATTTATGTTCAACTGGGATTCCTCGTAAAAAATCCATAAATTACATGGTTCCCTCGTTGAGTGTCCATGTTGCTGCTGCTAGTGTTGCTATGTTAAAAAGCATCGCTAAGCAGGAACGGCCAGAGGAACGTCTGTTCTGGTCGCCGTCTCAAGCCAAAGAGAGCGGGTTTGGCCGCTCACCCGTTTTGCTCGCCGGAAATGAAGGTCCGGGCTGAATAGGATAAGTCATCCTGATTGGGTGAAATTAAGTGTCAAATTAAATTGCGCGCCAAACTAAAATACGAGATTTTCCTCTTCTCTACAGACTTTTGACCGTACTAGTGTCGTAGACCTCTGTTAAAGACGGACATTAAAAACTGCTTCTTTCGCCTCCATCGAGAAATCCTCTCTCTATTTTATATCCATTTGACATAATTATGCACACACATCCATATATATATATATATATATATATATATATATATATATATGCCACATAGCGGTAAAGATACTCACATACCGGTAAAGATACGCTCACTCCCACACACATTTACATACGTATGTGTTATGCCTTTACACATACATACCTACAAAGACTTACTCTCGTAGACAGAGCTTATATTTAATTATGAATATTAAAAAGATAAGATTCTAAACAAATTTTGTGTTCCAAACAGCGAGAAAACATGACAATTAGCCCAACCTTCGATTGATAAAAAAATTTCTAATTTCTTCGATTCCCGCCTAAAATACAAAACTCTGAGTTAATCCACTTTCTGTCTCCAAAAACTTATAAATACGCGAAAATTTCTTTACCCTAGAGTTCAGTCACAATTTTGGCTGGAATCTTTGTTGATTAAAACTGAATTCACTATCCGTGACAGTCAAAAAAGCAAAACACATCTCAAAACTACTAAGTGGAAAGCCAGTCACTTTGGGTTGTCTAAAATCAACCTACAACACCAACAATAACAACAACAATCGAATGCATTTGCATCAATGTTTTCAAAGGCACAATAATATGAATACTATTATTACAACTAGTACTGCTAACGATGTTAATGTTGTCTGCCTGTCTCCTTTACCCTGGCGACGAAATTACTCCAAAGATGTAAATTCTCAAAATACAACGTTCCCTTAAAACAGGGCAATCATCTTTTTAAGTAAAGTAAAGTTGGCGACTGTAGTCGAGGGCGACCCGAAGGCTTCCTTTTCAATAGCTACTGCACCGAAGTGAAGGGGAGGGCGCAACTCCTTTCCCTGGATTGCTCCACTTTACCCTTGATCCTTACCTTATAATGCTGAGTGTAAAGCAAAGAGGTATCAAGTACCATTTTTAAAAAAGTCTATCATCTTTCTACTTACGCACAAACAAACTGTTCAACAAAAACTAAATTTCGATTGAACAGACTTTCTTATTTAACCACTTTGACTAAGATGTACTCTGGCACAAATAACAAAAGTAAGCTTTCGTTAAACATTTTATGAAGAAATATTTGTTTGCATGTTTCTCTTGCCATTATTATATTTTAGTTTTCACTATAATAAATATTTATATAATTTGAATTTTAACTAGAATTATGTAGTTTGGTTATTTATTTCTAATATTTTGCATTACTGATAAAAACTAACGACATGCAGCCTATCATAACTACTACACTCTGATCTAAACGCATATGTATTATTGTGATTATGTGCACCCAGCCACTGAAGAGCTTATTGTGAACCGATGCAGTCAAGTGAGGAAATTTATGGACCATAAAAGTAAGAACTGACCAAGGCGGATTTTAGAAGAATGAATTCAGTACATTGTAAAAAAGTGGAAATTAACGGAAATGGACTTAGAATATGTTGTTTTGACGAGAAAAAAACAACGAAAAAATATATATCGAAAAATAATGAGAGAATGGTAATTTTGATTGTCCCAATGCATCAGAAACCTGAAAAGGAATTTTTTTGTCTAAAAACCAGAGTGAGCGAAGTCGGCCGTGGATTTGGCCCGGTGAGGTCCGGGCTTGTTAATCAGCGGTCTGAGAACAATAATCAATTCGGGAACAACAGTTGTTTTTTTTAATTCAAGCATGGAAAATTTTGATTTAGTTTTCTTACTGATATGATTGAACGGTTACTGACGTCAGGTCACGTGAACATAAAATTGTAATAATCCCAAATTTCGGGAGGACCGTCCCTTTTGCGCAAAAGTGAGAGTAAAATGGATGTAGAGGGCGCTAAAAACAATGGGAGGCAGAATTGATCGCTGAGAATCAAATTATGAGAAGCTTCGCCCACTACCATCTTTCAGATGTAAGATATGTATAAAATACAAGGGATTCCACCTCTAGATAGAGTCCCACAGAAAGAGCGTGAATCGACAACTAGATTCATATCATTCTGGGATCTGGCCTTGCTATTGATTGTTCAGAGTGGAGAGGTAGAGAAAAGTCATATTATATGTTGTTTGGACGAGATGTAGTCATACCGATATATTACACTAGAAAAGAAGTGAAGGAATCCTGAGATAATGCAATGCCCAGAGATAACCATTTGCAAGACTCATAGAAATGAAGGAACGAAGAGAAATCGAGATAATATTCTTCGGGAGGAGCTTTTTACCAGACTCCCCTGAGTATAGAAAAAGAGAAGTGAATTAAGAAAACAGAATAATTGAAAAGAGGCAGAGATAGTCCGAAATAATCCAATAGCAGGGAGTGACTACTCGAATTGCATGTTGCTCTGTATCGTGACCTTTGGCCAGATTATCTTAAGCATAGAAAGCAAAGAAAGACTATCATATTACAATATTATGAAATAATACCAATGATTGTGAGAAAGCAAATATAACCGCCACTGAGATTGCTTTACGCCAGCCTTAGACAGCGTAAATAGAAAAGTTTAAACTTACACAAAGAATTGACTGACGGTTACTTTGAGAACCGAGTCTCTGACTTAATCCCCTGCGATGGGTGAATACTTGTACCATTGTTAAAGACTTTTTTCTTACTAAAAATTATTATTGTTACAATGCAGTGTTTTTTTCTCTAGTAGCGTCGACTTTTTTTACTTTCTTAATTGCGTTGCTATGTATCACTTACAATTCAATTAAACACCTGTCATTTGTTGACACACTGTTAGATAATCGAAAGGTTCTATTTCTAACTACAATTTAGCATAAGTCATTTGTTTGCTCTCTGTTTAAATATCAAACAGTTTTATTTGACCTATAGATAGGACCCTATCAGGTACTACCACTCCGGGTCAGAACGGACCTGGCAGCAACCGCAATGAAACAGTACTTAGCATTCCCCAAAGCTCCAGCGTTACTAGAGTCTCACCCTCAGATTGTTTAGTGTCATATCCAGGACACACGTTGGGTGGGGGAAGTATTACACCTTTGCAGAGATACAGTCGTTCGACTGGGCTGAAGCTTATTGCGTTACAATGTTAGTGTCTATGAATCATGCGTTTTATCAGCTCTTTTATATTCTTCTGGGACTACACGTCGTCGTCACATTAAAGTATTGGGAAGATTCGATCAAAATTGTCTTAATATGATCCTAAACGTCAAATAGCAGTCTTTAAGAACAGACAACATTGTTGTTCAACGCACGAATCGAGACTCAAGCGCGGCAGGTGCAAAAATACTTTGCTCCGTCGGGGTCCCATTAATAGGGCACCTCAGACGCTGAGCCGTAAACTCAACCCGACAAAGTAGATAAAGCCCGGTTCGACGGACCCCTGAGGCTAAGTTTACGAGAACAAATATAACCACCCGGCACAAATGCCACGTGACCGACACGAAAGCCTGGTGCCAAGTGACACAGCATGATAAATACTTGAGACAGGACTTGATCTGCCCTGGATACTTTTCAGCCTGTACTTGTTTGTAACATCTGCAGTTGGGTCTGTTTTTCAAAGTTAGATTTTCTATAAATATATATATTCGAGAAATGCGAGGTAATATTACATATATATATATATATATATATATAGCAATAAATAGACCCAAAGATTTATTCATAATGAGAATAAAAGTATAAAAAAGAAAAAAATGACTCGCTAGCTAACTGGTTTCGATTCTCCCTCAACAGAACAAACTCAAGGATAATATCTAATGAAAAACCTATGGGGAATATGTAGGGTGGAGAAAAAAATTTGTTTTGGAGACTATATCGAAATAGAATTAAGTCCAAGAAGACATTCTCTCTATTTACAGAGAAACAGTCTGCCGGACAAAATATGAATTGTTTCCTATACTTTAAGATGGAAAGAAGAATGTGATTTGCTCATTATAGAGAACAAGTCAAAAATAAATTTCTCAGGACAGTCACAGTTTTTTATAAGATGTTTTGCAATTGAAGACCTGTATATATTCTTATGATTATCAGTTGGGCAAACGTTAAAGTTCCATATTTTCATTTGGGATATACTGTTTAATTCTGGCATCCAGCCTTTGGTTAGTTCTTCCTGTGTAGCGCTAATCGCAACTACATTTAAATGAATAAATAAGAGAACTTTTATGATGAGATTGAAGAACATCCTTATGGATAGATGTCAGAATAAGTTTAGTGTTAAAGACAACCCGTACATTGGCTGAAAAATAGCTCTTCTCTACAGTTTGAGAGATTTGCTTATCTAATCTATCGCTAATTCCACCCAGCCAAAGGAGACGAATATAAACAAGACATTTTTGCACTGATGCCAGTTTGATTTTTATTAAAGACAGTTATTCAATTTTTAATAACTACACAACATTCAGTAGAAATCCGTTGTCGCAATGAGTCGTAGAGAAAAACTCGGTCTCAGCATCAAGTTTAGATTCAGAGCAAATAATTAACGCTCTGTCTTAATCAAGTTATTTTTTTTTGTTTAGTGGAACAGAAAGAATTCCAACGAGAATAGACATGTAATTGTAGGTTTACTATATATCGAAGTGACATAAAACGCAGTAGTCCTACAAACCAAAACACTTTAAACGCACTACAAACTAACACACTTTAAACGCAGGAGTCCTACAAACCAAAACACTTTAAACTCAGGAGTCCTACAAACCAAAACACTTTAGACACAGGAGTCCTACAAACCAAAACACTTTAAACGCAGTAGTCCTACAAACCAAAACACTTTAAACTCAGGAGTCCTACAAACCAAAACACTTTAAACGCAGGAGTCCTACAAACCAAAACACTTTAAACTCAGGAGTCCTACAAACCAAAACACTTTAAACACAGGAGTCCTACAAACCAAAACACTTTAAACGCAGTAGTCCTACAAACTAAAACACTTAAAAAGAGCAACGTGAAGTTAGTCCAGCGTAAATCTAAAAGCTGGATGTACATTATTAAAGGAAGTAAAAAATAAGTCCGCCTCAGTGTTTCTATTAAAGATATAAAACGTATCTTCGACAGAATGAAAATAGACTTCCGGCTTATTTGGACTAGACAATAATTCCTCTTCATGAAAACCTAGGAAAATATTAGCTAACGTGGGTCACAGAGAAGACCCTAGAAGGTACCCAGTCAATCTGTCTGTACATAACATTGTCGAAACTAAAGTCTACGCACATGATAGCAAATTTTATTAATTCAACGAATATATTACCAGGAATCTCATAGGGGACAAATGACTTCGATATAGTAAATCTTTATATATATCAATAGACTCAAGAAGAGGGACGAAAGTAAATAATATTAATCCCAGGTCACGTCATACCAAAGACTTTAAAAATGGTACTAGATACTTCCTTGCTTAACACTCGGCAATGATATAGGGTGTGTATCGAGAGTAAAGTGGAGCAATCCAGGGAAAGGAGCAGCACCCTCCTCTACACCTCAGTGTAGTAGCTATTGAAAAGGGAGCCTTCCGGTCGCCCCCGACTACAGTCGCCAACTTTACTTATATATATATATATATATATATATATATAATAGATAAATATATGTTAGTTTTTATATAAGTATTTATGATCCAAGGAAAATAGTCTAGGGTTTAGACTGTTAAGTTGTAATCCAAGGGGAATTGGAATCTCCAGTTGAGTGATCAGTGTCAACGGCTATCAAATATATAATTAATTTCAGATTAAACATATATCCTTCCCCAATAGTAACGGACCCCTACCATCAAAAATACAAAAGAAGGTTATTAGAGCATTTAAATATATGGGATTGAAAATAGAAATCAACTTGAACTTACAAACAGTTAACTTTTTAGACGTCACTTTCAACTTGAGCGATATTCCATAAACCATTTAATAAAACTAATATAATGCCAACATACATTAATGTTAGTTACAACCACCCTACCCGCATAATTAAACAAATCCCTAATGCGATAAGTATTAGAATAAATAGATTTTCATCTTCAAAAATGATATTCAACAATTACAAAGAAATTTATAACGAAGCCATTCTTAACAGCGGACATAAAAATCAACTTCAATACCTAGAAACCAAAACACATAACAATAACAAAGATAATTATTTAGAATATCACAGAACTGTGAATATAATTATGAATAATATAAATACCCAAAATATCAATAAATAAAAATAAAGGTAGAAAAATTATTTGGTTCAACACATCGTTTTGCAAGCTCTCGAATATCAATATAGGGAAATATCTTTAAAAATCTAATAAACAAACACTTTAAAAAAGAAAACCCCTTAACAAAATATTTTTAAAAAAATGTAAATATGAGTAATTCTTGGACTAATAATATCTCTAAAATAATTCCCAGCCACAACAAAAAATCAATATACAAACTAGACGATAATAACAATAACAACCCCAAACAATATTGTAATTGAAAAATAAAAAATGAATGCTCCCTCGGTAATAAATGCAACCTAAATAATATCTTCATCAGGCTAATATCTCAACCAAAGAAAATAAACCAAATAAAAAAGCGTATATCACCAGATTAAATCGGAAGCTCAGATCTCAGAGCCACCTCCAATCGTTCAAAAACCCAAAATTAAAAACATCAAACAACCCTATCTAAATACTACAGGCATTTGAAAAAACTAGTACTTACACCTGTTATAAATTGGAAAATAATAAAAAAAGATCCACCTTTACTAACAGTTTACACGGTAGATATAATTTATGGTTAGAAGAAAAATATTTTTATGGAAATATGAAGATAGGAACCTACTAAATACAAGGAAAGAATTAGTAATAAAATGTAGACTTAGAAATAAGTACGTAATATAAATTGAATTTATATCCTAATTGAATTAAATATAATTAATGTTAACATATAACTAAACAATTTACAATTAATGTTCAATTTTGAAACTTTAATGTAGAGTCAAAGGATGAAAAATTAGAACTAAAAGGCCTGTCGTAACGAATATATAATTGTTGTAATATATATATGAAAGAATATATCTATATTTAAATATACGTCATTTAACAAAAATAGAATAAAAATCTAATTATGCAAATTTGAAAAAAGATCCAAGCTTAAATTTAGTCTTAAAAATCAGCGGGAACGATCCTATGTATAGCACCGCATGAAGATCAGTAAACAAACGTGTTGCAAACTAAATAAATTTATATTTTAGATTGCTATTTGAATTTAAACATAAATTACAAAATATAGTTTCTTAGATAACTGAATCCAATATCTATTACAATATGAATCAACTACTCTGCACATTACCTTAAATACGAATAAAAAAGAAAAAAATATATCTTCCTGATAGAAATAACTAAAAGTTATGGACGAAATCTCCCCTAAAAAGACATCTAGTAAAATTGATATTGATAGTCATCATTATCATGTCATGCTATCAGCACGGATATTTCTGACCCTTTCACGCCACACCTCCATATTGTCCATTGCTTCCGGCAAGTCCTCAAGGCTACACCCCGTATCGGCACATAGCTGCTGTATGTAGGTTCGAGCTGGACGTCCTGCCTTTGCTCGTCCATGTGAAGGGATCCACCGGACTACATCGCTTATGAGCTCACCCCTACTTCTCCAGCAGTGTCCTGTATTTACGGTTCGTCTAATTTTGATAGTTTTCGTGAGTGGTAGTAGATGGCCGTATAGCTGCTGCTTTGTAGGGTGCTACCTGACTGATAAAATAAAGCATAGTTTCTTTCAAGCAGCGGTCGTGTCGATACTGCTATATTGATGCACCACATGGACGCTAACTAAACGTATGGAGATATTGATTGTAAGTATCTAGAATAAAGTTGACGACCTTAGTCGAAGATGACTCAAAGGTTCCCTTTTCAATAGCTACTGCACCAAGGTGTAGGGGAGGGCGCTACTCCATTCCCTGGGTTGCTCCACTTTACCCTTGATCCGTACCTTATAATGCTGAGTGTTAAGCCAGGCAGCATCAAGTAAGTCTTTGGTATGACTCAACCTAGGATTGAAACTTAGTCTTCTGGATCATTGGCGAACACTCTACCCATTAGACCAATGAACACCAACATTAATAACATAGAAATTCGAAATCAAATCTTATCTTTATTGTAATCATAGGATTTTTTAAACTAAGTCTCTACCCACAAGGAACACCCTCCGGGATTGACCGGTTTAAAAAAAAACATATAGCAATTTAAATCATAGGTAACGAATTTCTTTAAAAAAGAATAAAACAGAGGAATATTTAAATATTTACATATTAAGTCATCTTCGAAAAAAATTGTTTTTTCTCTCTTCTAGCCGAAAACAAGGTTTGGATGTCTACACCATATTCTAAGCACAAATTTATTATATCTATCTGACGAGAGTCAACGTACTCGAAATAAATCTATAATGGAACAAATGAATTGAACATTTTTCCGTTAAATATATTAGTTTTTATATATATTTAATTGCAGAAAAAGACATTTTTCTGTCTGATGACTGTCCTATAAAGCCGCCATGAAACCAGTGGTCGTAGATAAGAATCTATGCTATTATATATATATATATATATATATATATATATATATATATATATGATATTTATTAATTTATTATTATATTATATTATATAATAGCTCTATCACAGATATTGAGTACTCTCCGAATTATACCGCATTTGGTATGCCACTTACCCACCAAGTGAGATAGTGACAACCATATAATGTTATAATAGATAGATAGATAGATAGATAGATAGATATTTAATCCACCCCTGTTTGCATTTCTTAAATAAATAAAGCCTATTTGTAATTTTGGAAAATAAATTTGTATATTCTGTATATTTTTCGCTTATGTTATGGGTTTTCCTATTACGTAGCTTCAAATATAATTTGCACATTAATAAATTGAATGCAGAAATAATTTGATTGGACAATGTTCCCTTCGAGAAAAGTTTTTCAAACATTGTTCTTTAAGAATCGAGCCCACACCACTATTCACCCGGTTGTTTTTTTTTGTTTTTTGTTTTTTTTTAATAAAATTGCTTGTTAGGGTAAAAAAACAAAACAAAAAACAAAAGCAAGAACAAAAACAAGAAAATAACAGATAAGAAGTCAATTATAAATGCATGCAGCCTTTCGATCTTGGCATTGAGCAAAGAGAAATGGAAAATACTTTTTTGCAACACGCGTATGATTATGTTAAAAGAATTACTCCAAGAAAATCTGTCCTTCACTTAGTGATGGACATTGCTTCGCTCTTTCTCACAGTAACAGTCATGCATCAAATGAAAAGTCGATCTAAGCTCGTACATTTTCTTTCTTTCTTTCTTTCTTTCTTTCTTTCTTTCTTTCAAGATAGATAGATAGATAGATAGATAGATTAAAAGTAGTTTTTTATATTACTTTCCAACGCTAAATGCAATCATTTATAACTTTTTCTAAAGTTAAATTCTTCCTAATAATATCTGCATATTGCATAAAATTCCTGTAGAAATAGAAATAAATTTACTTTTTATGAATACTTACATCTATGGGCGATACTATACTACACTATACATATATACATACATACACCATATATATATATGTGTGTGTGTAAGAGAGAGAGAGAGAGAGAGAGAGAGAGAGAGAGAGAGAGAGGCAGAAAAAGAGTGAGAGAGAGAGAGAATGAAGACAAAACAGAAAAGAGATAGATAGATAGATAGATAGATAGACAGATCATAACATGTCAATAACTAAATTTTACTTTAAAACAAATCTGTTATTTTGTATTCTGACCTCAAATTCTTTGTGGGTCGGGGTTGATATAAAATCATGTGAAACAAATATACATAGTATTTCACTCGAGTTATGGGTTTTTCCAACTGGTTAGGGAAAGAGGTTGACATATAACTCTCATAAAAAAATAAACGGAACACAGAAGTAATTTGATTGGACAATATTCCATTCGGCGAAGTTTTTTTTTCCAAACATTGCTTTCAGCCACTTGTGTACATTCGTGCTCACACCCTTACCCAACCCTGTTTAAATTTCTCTTATAAAACTCGCAGTTTGTTAGGGTTTTAAAAAATACCTAGATAAGCAGTTGCTTACGAACGCACGCAGACTTACGATCTTGTCACAGAAGCAAAAGAAAAGGAGAAAATTTTGTCCAAGATGAAGCATTTGCAACACGCGTATGAATATGCCAAAAGAATGGTTCAAAGAGGATCTGTCCCAAACATGGTGATGGGCATTGCTCTACTGCTTCTCACAGTAACAGTCGTGCATCAAACGACTAGACTACATCAACTAGAGAAAGGAGCTCTGAAATCAGTAAGTTTTTTTCTTTTTTTTATAATTGATTTATTGATCGATTTACTTCCCTATTGACATTTTTGTCACAGTTAAGAGGTTTTTATTTTAGCAAATGGTCCAACCGAATTGGTATAATTTTTAAATAGATCTAATTGGCCCATAGATGAGATCCTAACAGGAACTACCACTCAGAGTGGACCTAAGAGTAATGTCAACGTAGGGATACTCCAAACTCACAAGATATACAGATATAACGCCTCACTATCGAATTTAGTTTCGTGGAATATTTAGAACACATTTTCTGGTGGCAGGAGTTGGTGTGTTGGGGACTTATTTCTCTACAGGAGATACAATCTATGTATTTCATCCCTTATTGGACGAAATAATTTTTAAGCAAATTTATTTTATAAAAATTAATATAAATTTGTCTTTCTTTCTTTCTTTTCTTAATCTTATATTTTTATGCCCTTATCGTATAATCTAATTTTTATTTTGTTTTACTTAATATTCCAAATTTTTTATGATATACTCACTTAAAAGTCATTTGACGGCTCATAAGTTCATATTGCCCAGTCAGCTGGGGCTGTAGAATACACTGACTGCGCCTCTGCAGAGGGGTAAGACCCCCCCCAACGAGTGTCCTGGATATGACACTAAACAATCTGATGGTGAGGTTCCAGCAGTGCTGGAGCTTTGGGGAATGCGGAGTACCCCTTCATTGCTATTGCTCCCAGGTCCACTCTGGCCCGGAGTGGTAGCACCTGATAAGGGTCCTATCTATGGGTTAAATAGAATTAACAGCATACTTATGCTAAAATGAATTGTTTGTGTAAAACTGAATAGTTTGAAATAGAAATGACTTTTACAATTAAATCGTTATTACATTTAAACTGCGTGCTTATGCTTAACTGAATTATTTCAAATAGAACTGTTTTTCGACATTAAAACTGTATTTACACTTAACCGAATTGTTACATACAACTGCTTGAATGTTTTTGACCCTTAAACTGTGTACTTATGCTGAACTGAATTGTTTTGGGTGGAACACATTGTTTACATAAAGATGGATTTGGCGATAAATAACCTACAAAGGTTGATATACCATAAAACCCACCAAACCCATAAGTTCATATGATATCTATATAGTATATATGATAATGTGGAGGTGCCCGTGGTGTAATGGTTATCGTCGTTGGAAATGGACACGGCGACACAAGTTCAAATCCTGGACGAGAGTGATTGCGTTTCACATAGCACTAATACCCTTTGGAAAGGTACGAATCCAATTATTCTCCCTCCAACTATGGGTAAATAGTAGGGCAGACTAGGTTCTTCAGCCTTGTTGAGGCAACTAGTGTAGGAGAAGGAAAACTGAATTCAAACCTGTTAAACTTCGCTTAAAAATTGACCTTGTGTCATACCCTGCCCGAGCGGAGGGGTTGGTAAATATGTATATATAGTTTATATGATAATTGATTGCAAATAAAAAGGAATATTTCATAATCAGCTCTTTATAATTATTTTTCAAGAAAGAATTATAGTAAAGGTAAGCGCGAACGGTGATCCTGGGCATTAGGATGAAAACTGGGTCAGAAATTATTTTAATCTCAAAGTTAGAATGTTGAGAGCTATGGTT
>OY757915.1:89627401-89819901 GCA_963585895.1 Sepioteuthis lessoniana | reverse complement strand
GTACATTATTTTCCTTTGCCCTCAACAAATGAAAAAATATACAGGTTTTTCCATAATTATGGGACACGTTTTGAAGCAAATTTGGATTCTTTTTATGACACTGAATATAAGGTATACTCACTATATAACTAAAAGAAAAGAGCTCGTTATACAATTTAAGATTTGAATTCAACTTCCCGTAAATATTCACCGACATGAAGATAACATTCTGCCTGTCAATCGCTCAATCCATACCATGCAGCTTAGCATATCAACCGCAAACTCTTCAATCTCTCTACGGATGGTATAGTTTAGCTTCACAATTACGCAAGGCTTTCCTTGATGTAACCCTACAGGAGGTTGAACATTGAGGTTAGATCTGGTGGTCTGTTGAGCCTATCGACGGGTGAACCTCATGTGACTTTATTGAAAGTCATCCACTACAAGTCGATAGTTCTCTGCAATTCGAGTTGTTCCGAGGCCGACATGTTGATAATTTCTTCTTGGCGTTGCCCGTCACACGAAAGTTTGCAACAACATGAAGAATAACATTTCGATTTGATTCTGGACGTTTTCAATAATACCATTGGAATGTCCTTGATGCCACTATAACAGATATTTAGTTGGCAAAGTGTGTTTCTACCACCAATTAAATTTCTGTAGGAGTCTACATCTTAAGTGCTCCCTATCAGAAAAAAAACCCATCAACCCCTCCCCAAAAAAACCAAACAAACAAACAAACTAACAAACAAACAAACAAACAAACATAAAAAAAGAACAACAAATACCTGTTAAAGATATATAAAAAGTAACTCCACAGAAAATGCATTAAAATACATATTATTCTAATTGCAGACAAATGACCATGTTCTTGATAATACAAAAATAAAACATGTCCCTATACTTTGTACAATATCTTATTTCGTGTCTATTTTTTTTCTTAGCGTAAACATATTTTTTATAAATTTCTTTATTTCCTAACCGACAGCATTAAATCGGTGTAAAAACATTATTATGATGGAGAGTATCTTTAACAGAAACTGCATCACTGCCAACGTCACAATTCCCTTTGTTATTTACATTATATTCTCAATGATTATCGAATAATCATAATTCAATTTCAATTAGCATCCTATTTATCAATGATGTCTCTATTAAAGTCGAGCTGAGTTAGATTTGCCTGAAAACAGCCCATGTTATTATTGAGTATTAAAATAACTTCCCACCAAGTCAGGATTTGACAGAAGGTCATTTTAGAGTGGGAAGCTTTGCACGTATTGAGATTCATGCGTGGCTATAACAAAAATGCTTGGTCAAGTCAACATTTCTCTCTTGGGGCGTCTCGGGCGCCAAGAGATATACTCAGATCTATCGAGTGGGTAGTGCAGAGGATAAAGCCTCCCCCCACCCGGGACCAGACAATCAGCTTAATTAAACCCACTCGGATTTAGCGCAGGTGGGTATGATTAAGCTTGTTGCTAAGTGCTCCTCGAAAACTAGGTAGGGCATGGTATTAAGGTATTTTACCGACTTCCCACGAAGTCAAGATTTAACGCGTTTATTTCAATCTATAGATTGAAATAAACGCGTTTATTTCAATCTATAGATTGAAATAAACGTGTTAAATCTTGGCTGTCAAAAACTGATTGGTCCTGTCGGAATTTCCTATATTAGAGCGCCGCAGGCGTCAATCAAAGAACTCAGCCTTGATTAGGGAAAAGGCTCCCGGGCACCAAAAACCAGGAATTAACGATTTAATAGGATTCAGCCGACTTCCACTAAGGTCATTTTATAATGGTGGGATGCCACGAACAAACCAAGACATGCGCAGTCATAAAAGAAAAATGCTTGATCGCATCGGCACTCCTCATTTATGGGTGCCCCAGGAGCCAAGCAAAGAACCCAGCCGTGACCACTGAAATATTAAAACTCTGTTCGATTGTGACGTGACGTCGCAAAAGTAGTCCATGAGGTTTGGGAAACAGTCAGCAATTATAATATAATTATGAGAAAAAATGGTTTTAGAAAACGTTTAAAAAAACATTTAAAAAGAAAGAAACAGGGTTGGGTTTTATACAGAACTTTATTTAATATCAATTTTTAAAAAAGATAATTGATACGAAAAAAAATTGTTGTTGCTGAATGCTAAGTTAAAGTAAATAAACTAAACATCATGTTACATTTCAGTAAATTTTAAAGAGGGAAATTCGTTCATTATTTTATTTGTTACAAATTAGTAAACATTTTTAAAAAATCATAATCAGCATTATTTTAATTTGCATGTTTTTATTTTAATTTCAATTATTATTCTGTAAAGTTACTATATCGTAATTATTCATCATCACCATCATCATCTTGTCGTGCCATCAGCACGGATATCCCTGACCCTTTCTCGCCACCTCTCCCTATCGTTCATCGCTTCCGGCAGGTCCTTAGGGCTACACTCCGTATCCTCTCAGAGCTGGTATTTGTATGTTCGAGCTGGTCATCCTGCTTTTGCTCGGCCATGTGAAGGGGTCCATAGGAGTACATCACTTATAAGCTCGTCCCAACCTCTCCAGCAATGTCCTGCATGTCTGGTTCGTCTAATTTGGAAAGTTTTCGTGATGGGTGGTAGGTGGCCGTACAGCTGCTGCTTTGTGGGATGTTGCCTCCAGGACCTGTTCAATATTGCTCGCGGCATTCTTGTGTAGTTGGATGTTCAAGATTTTTTTTTTGACGTCGTTAACATGGTTTCACGTGGGGTGTTTAACCGCCACGCGGAATAGACATCCTCACGCCAGGCTGAAGGCCGGTAATCGTCGGCGAGGGAGAGAAAAACACGAAAACTAAAAAAACACTATTCATTTTAGCGTTAGGATCTTTCGTTGCTTTTCTCTCTCTCTCTCTCTCCCTCTCTCTCCAGTTTCTGAGGCCTTGGAAGCAAAAAAAACAAAAAACAAAACTATGGACACAAGATGGGTTGAGTTTCTTTGTTTAATGAGCAGCAGTGATACTATTTAACTCATAGGTGTGAGGGTAAGTGGTTTCATAGCTTTCCCAAGGGTTTTTGTCTGAAAGTGAACGTAATAGCGCGACTGGAGTTCGAACTCGCTTGCTACAATTCCGCAGGACAGCGTTTTAACCATTACACCACGAGGCCACCTTTGGATACCGTGACTGAAATGACTTTATCCACTCTGTTAGGAACAATTTTTGCTCGCACCTTTGATTTATTCAGTGTTCAACGTTCTTCGTTCGTCTCCAACCACCCCAGCCACCAAAAGAGAAATAATAGCCGAAGCACGAAATTTTCGATATACAAGGGTAGGCTGAAAAGTTCATTAGCTGAAAATTTCATATATACTGTTGGTGACTTTTTTGACCATTGGGAACAAACACTGATGGAAGAAGTGAGGGAACCGCTGAAGAGACTCTGCTGAATAATAAATGTTAAAACTATTATAATTTTCAAAATTGAATTCCTAAAATATTATAATTCATTATCCTGATTAAATATATATATGTATATATATTTACTAAACCCTCCGCACGTGCAGGATATGGCGCAAGCTTCGTTTTTAAGAAGCTTGACAGGTTTGAATAAAGAGTTTCCCTTCTCCTAGACCGGTTGTCCAATCAAGGCTAAAGAAACCAGACTGCTCTATTATTTACTCATAGCTGGAGGCAGACTAATTGGATTCTTACCTGTGTCCGTACAGAACTGTTGTTAAGTTCTTGTTGATCGTTTAATACTTGCACATCCGTGTGAAGGGATCCGTAGGAGAATTTTCCTGGTGAGTTTGTCCTTACTCCTCTAACATTGTCCCGCATGTCTTACCTGCCTTAGTTGGATGGTTTTAGAGATGGGTGGCAGATGGCCGTACAGCTGCTGTTTCGTGGGTTGTTGGATTTGTTGAATATATATCGTAACATTCTTGTGCTATCCCGCCTAGCTTTTTCTCAATAAGCTTTGTCAGCGTCCATGTGGTGCATCCATATGGTAGAATTGACACGACCATTGGTTTGAAAAAAAATGCGTATCACGTGCATCGACTGAAAAGTTCATAGGCTGACCAAGATACTCTCTTGGATTATAAACAAATGAGGTCTATTTTTCAAAATAACCCCTGTTGCTGTCCACACACCCCTTTCGTTGATGACACAGTGCTCAGATCCCGACAACTTTATTCCAGCGTTTTTTTTTTGTTTCCTGTTGAAGCCCGATAAAAACTCATTTGATATGGTGAGGATATGCACAGTCGTATTTCTGTGAAAATCTTCAACGTCCATTAACCATGATATATTTTCTATTTCGAAAAGAAATAAAAGTTGTATGAAGCAAGGTGAGATTAATAGGAGAGGTGATACATTTTACGCCAAAAACTGCTGTTTTGAAAATATGGAGACTGTTGATTAAAAAGTATCGAGAGTTGGCACTGACTGGTCTAGGCAAAGTCTAGACGGGAATCTAGATGTCTAGACATTATTTTATTGAGTAATTTGCTCAGCTGTGCACACGTTTAAATTCCAATGCAAAGTTTAAGAATTTAAAAAATTGATTATCTAGTCTTGATTCATTTTGACCACACTTTTCAATTTTTCTTTAGCACAGGGAAAATTGCCAGCACTTGCTCTTTGAGGCTATTATTTAATTAAACAGGAATTACATATATATATTTAGCGGGGGTGTTAACGGTTAATTGTATCGTGTAAAGTGAACCAGTTGATAAAGGAGGATTGCTATATTCTTGCTTTCTATTCTTTTTTTTCTTACAGAACGTTCTCCTGTCTCGAAGGTCTGCTCCTAAAAACGTTATACTGACCAAAACAGGTGAGATTATTATTATTATTATCATTATTATTATTATTATTATTATTATTAGTAGTAGTAGTAGTATTTGGTTGTTTTTTTTTTTGTTTCTTTGTTTAATGGCATATCAACGCTTGTAGTGGTACTATTTAACCCATAGCTGGGAGGATAATGGGGTTCATACCTTTCCCAAGGGTATTTGCCCGAAAGTGAACGTAATAGCGCGACTGGAGTACGAACTCGTTTACTACGATTCCGCATAGTAGTATTTGACCAGCCCATTATTCTAGAGGGGAGAGTATTCGACAATGGCTCGGGAGACCGGGGATCAATCCAAGGTCGAGTCATACCAAAGGCTCAAAAATGTTACTTGCTTAATAAGGTATGTATCAAGGGTAAAGAGGAGCAATCCAGGAAAAGGGGGTAGCGCACTCCTTTACACCTCGGTGTAGCAGCTGATGAAATCGGAGCCCTCGGTTCGCCCTCGACAACGGTCGCAAAATTTACTTATTATTATTATTATTATTATTATTTGTACTGGAGGTGCTTGTAGTGTAACGGTTATCGTCGTTGGAAGTGGACTCGACAAACTGAGTTTCAGTCCTGAATTCGGCTGCTTGTATTTCACATAGCGCTAATACCCTAGGGAAAGGTACTATTTACCAACCCCTCCGCTCGGGCAGGATATGACACAAGGTCAATTTTTAAGCGGAGTTTAACAGGTTTGAATTCAGAGTTTTCCTTCTCCTAGACTAGTTGCCTCAACAAGGCTGAAGAACCTAGTCCGTCCTACTATTTACCCATAGCTGGAGGGAGAATAAGGGGGTTCATACCTTTCCCAAGGGTATTTGCCCGAAAGTGAACATAATAGCGCGACTGGAGTACGAACTCGCGTACTACGATTCCGCAGTTCATCGCTTTAACCATTACACCACGAGGACACCCCTACAAATACCCTAGGGAAAGGTAGGAATCCAGTTATCATTCCTCCAGCAATCGATTAATTGTAGGGGATTCTGGACACTTTAACTTTGGTATGGCAACAAGTCTAGGAAGAAAACTGAATTCGAACCTGTTGAACTCCACTTGAAAAATGACCTTGTATCACATCGTGCGGAGGGGTTGGGTGAATACCAAATTGTCATGTTTTTGCATAGTTAATATCTGATACCTTCCTCGCCCATTCGGCTGGGGCTGTAGAATACACCGACTACTTCTCTGCAGAGGGGTAAGACTTCCTCAAAGAGTGTCCTAGAAATAATACTAAACAATCTGATGGTGAAGTTCCAGTTATACTGGTGCTTTGGGGAATGCGGAATATCCCTTTATTGCCATCGCTCCCAGGTCCACTTTGGCCCGGAGTGGTAACACCTGATAGTTTCCTATCTATGGGTCAAATAGGACTAAACTGTGTACTTATGCTAAACTGAATTGCTTGAAATAGACTTGTTTAAATACATATATGGATGGATTTGGTATTAATAACCTACAATGATTGATATGCCATAAAAACAAACCGAACCAAACCAAACCAAATGATACCTTCCAACAGCAGCAGGTATTCTCATAAATCCAGCGCTTTCCATACTATTCTAGCCGTTTGCAGAGGTAGAACTTTTAGGTGCTAGGTTCTTTGGAACCGTTCTCCGTGGACTAACATCGACAGGTACAGCTATTACCTTCATATTACAAAATCATCTGGTGACTGTTTAAAAATCATTCTGTGGCAATTTAATTAACGACAGCAAATTAACTAAATGACTAAAGTGTGGTGGTGGTGGGGGATGAAACTTGGTAACAAAAAAAATATCTTGCCTCCAGTACTTCGAGTAAAAAATTTCTTTTAATCGAAACGTCGTCTTTCATTGCTAAAGAACCGACAATTTTATTAAAATCTGATAATTAGATGTTTTTCTGGGAATTATTGAAAAAGCGACTCTTTTAGAAGATATCTGTCTGCCAGCCTGCCCCTCTCTCTTTCTCTCTCTCTCTCTCTCTCTCTCTCTCTCTCTCTCTCTCTCTCTCTTTCCATATATATATATATATAAAATGTGCGTGCACGTGAGTATGAAATAATTTATGAATTTAATCAGACAAAACATTCCAGGCTAGGTTTAAGGTCAAAAAATTTAAGAGTAAATAAATTGTGATTTAAAATGAACGTGACAAGGCGAGATTTAAATGTAATATTTTGAAATTACAATACTAGTTTTCGTTCAATGTAAATAATCTTTTCAATACGGGATAGGTCTTAGAGATTCCCATTTAGCTACATATGGATCTCTCTTTCTCTCTCTCTCTCTATATATATATATATATATAGTACAATTAAATGGAGACTCAAACTTGGTTAAGCCGTCATAATAAATTTATTTCGGCGGAGAATATATTTGGTATATTCTCCGTCTCGTCAGATGACTCTTTTACATGCTCTGTCCTGTCGCAGAATCACCCATTAATATTTACATCCGTACCCATTTTTTAAGCAGTTAATTTTCAACTAATTCAATGATACCAGGATTTTGTCATTTGTAGTGAAACAGTATACAATAGAAATGAATTTTATTAGATATGATCTCTTAAAAATCTTTTAGTATGAAAATATATGTATTATTCAATCGATTAAATCCGGCATTGGGAATAATTCCAATCAGGACAAATAAAGAAATATTCAAAAATAGAATATTAAATTCAAATATTCCTGGTAAAGAGCTCAATATGAATAAAATCCACTGAACAAATAAATTAAAAAAAAAAAAAAAAAATCCTAATGTCACTGATTGTTTTTTTTTTTTTAAATATATATATATATATATATATATATATATATATATATATATCAAGCGCATAAAAATCCCGGGGACTTTGAGATACACACGGATCACTTAATCCAAGCCAGAAGACACAATTCAGTGTTGATTAAAAAGAAGAAGAGAACATGTTTGTTAATGTATTTAACCGTTCCAGTAGACCACATAGTGAAATTAAAAGAAAAATAACTAAAAAAAAATACCTGGACTTTGCTAGAGAGCAGAAAAAAGTTAAGGAATATGCAGATTGCAGTGATATCAACAGTAGTAGGATACCTTGGAACACTTTTCAAGAACCTGGAAAAGAGAAAGGAGGAACAGGAGATTAGAGAACGAATTCAAACCATCCACACTACAGCACAATCAAAATTGACTACGATACTCACAAGGATAATAATAATGATAATAATAATAATAATAATAATAATATGGCTGCTTTAAACGTCTAATAAACAACATATCACACCAAAAAACCTGGACCTGGCTAAGAAAAGGAAACTTTAAGAGAGAAACGGAATCCCTCTTAATAGCAGCACAGGACAACGCCATAAGAACCAATCATATCAAAGCGAGGATAGATAAGACGCAACAGAACAGTAAATGTAGGCTATGCGGTGACAGAGACGAAACGATCAATCACATAATAAGCGAATGTAGCAAATTAGCACAGGAGGAGTATAAGGCGAGACACGACTGGGTCGGCAAGGTGATCCACTGGGAAATATGCAAGAAATTTAAATTTGAACATACTAACAAATGGTATATGCATAACCTAGCACCTGTCCTAGAAAAGGATACGCATAAACTCCTATGGGACTTTAACATACAAACGGATCACCTAACCCCGGCCAGAAGACCAGACCTTATAATAATCAACAACAACAACAACAAACAAAAAAAAAAGAAAATTTGCAAAATTGTCGACTTTGCTGTCCCGGTGGACCACAGAATAAGTCTGAAGGAATGTGAAAAGAAGGATAAGTACCTTGACCTTGCTAGAAATATTGAAAAAGCTGTGGAACATGAAAGTGACGATTGTGCCAATTGTGATTGGTGCTTATGGCACAATAACTAAAGGATTATTAAAAGGCCTGGAGGACTAGGAAGTTGGCGGACGGGTAGAGACTATCCAAATGACAGAATTGCTGAGAACTGCCAGAATCCTGAGACGAGTCCTGGAGACTTGAGGAGACTTGCTGTCACTCAAACTCCGGTGAAAAACCATCTGCTAACACTGATATGAAAAACTCTCTCCATAATAATTGTGCAAGAAATTGAAATCTTTCCATTCCAACGAGTGGTATATGCACAATCTAGAATCTGTCTTGGAGAATGAGATGCATAAACTCCTCTGGGATTTTGAGATTCAAACAGATCACCTAATTTCGGCCAGACGACCTGGCCTAGTAATAATCAACAAGAAAAAGAGAACTTGCCGAATTGTGGACTTTGCTGTTTCAGCTAACCACAGAGTAAAATTGAAAGAAAACGAAAAGAAAGCTATGTACCTCGACCTTGCTAGGGAATTGAACAAAACTGTAGAACATGAAAGTGACGGTAGTACCAATTGTAATTGGTGCTCTTGGTACAATCAACAAAGGATTGGTATAAGGACTGGAGGACTTGGAAATAAGAGGATGAATGGAGACCATCCAAACTACAGCATTACTGAGATCGTCCAGAATACTGAGAAGAGTCCTGGTGACTTGAGGTGATTTGCTCTCACTTAAACTCCTGTGGGAAACCATCAGCTAACACTGGTGTGAAAACTTTTCAAATGAGTAAAATAATAATAATAATAATAATAATGTAAACGGACATTTAAAAAAATTATGACTGGTTGGGAAAAGGGATCCACGAGGAATTGTGCAAGAGATTAAAGTTTGGCTATGCTGAGAAATGGTATATGCACAAACCGGAATCTGTCCAAGATAATCAATATAATTCTCCGGGCCTTCGAGATATAATCTCGGCCGGAAAGCCAACTATTATCTAAGATGAAAATGAACTCGTTATCTTGTAGATTTGATTGTTCCAGCACGCCAAATAGAGAAAATAAATAGATAAAAAAACGAAAAAAAGAAACAAATACTTGGACCTTGCCTGAGAACTAAAAAAGCTGTGAAACATGAGGATAACGGCGACACGAATTCGAAATCAGAAGAATCGAAAACATCCATACTACTACATTTTTTTTAGACCAGCCAGAATACTGAGAAAAGTCCTGGAGACCTGAAGACCACAGGCTTCAACAGAAGTTTGTGATCAAATTTTTGGTGGCACAGAAGAGCAAACCATGTGAAATTTACCTAAAAATGTGTAATGAATACGGAGAAGCTTGTTTCATTTAAAAAAAATTTAAATGAGCTAAACAAGGGACAACTCTCCCCTAAAAGAAAGAAAGAAAGAAAGAAATGTGAGTGAGAGAAGAAGCAGTAATGCTACTATATCAGACGCTTATCGTCTGTTTCAATGGAATTACGTGGATGGAGAGAGGAAAGAAGGAATGAAAGAAAAAAGGAGGGAAAAAGAAGGAAGAATCGAAAGAGGAAGAAACAGATTACATAGATAGATAGATAGATAGATAGATTTGTAAAAGAAAGAAAGAAAGAAAGAAAGAAAGGATGAACGCTCATGAATACTCGTTCTGGAAGTTTTTTCTTTAACAGAAAATGACAGGATACTAAAAATGAATTATTGAAAAAAATCTGAAATTAACAAATTATTTATTAGTAATGAAAATTTTCTGCACTTATTAATTTACAGATGAAAATAAAGTAAACATTAATCCAACCTCGTCTAATCAATTCATTAATTAGTTAATTAATCAATTTGTAAGAAAGCGACGAATGAGTAATAATGAATATGAATTATAATGATAAACTGTAAAATAATTCATCAAAAATTATGATATGCTCATCAAAAAACATTGAGACTATATTTTTTCAAATTTAAGATTCAAATCTAAAACTTAAATGAAAACATGTCCGTGGCTGAACAATTAAACCAATGATGTATGTATGTGTAGACTTTGGTCTGGAAGCTTAGACAGCTATCTAGACAAATCAGTACTTATTTGAAAAAAAATGAATGACCAAGCTAATCTGTATTTTTTAACATAATTTTTTTTTTCAAAACACTGGTTTCCGAAAGAGCAACATCATACATAGACACCAATCTTATTTCCGTGCGTTTTTTTCCTTTTTTGTGTAATGATACTGTAGTGATTTTCCCTAAATTGTGTAGTGATACTGAAGCAATGTGGAGAACCGGATGTTCACCTTAAGAGGTTATAAGTAAAAATGACAGAAATTAGATTAGTAGTACCTGATAGGGTCCTATCTATGGGTCAAATAGAACTAAACAGTGTATTTATGCTAAACCGAATTACTTGAAATAGAACTGTTTTGATATTTAAACTGCATAATTAAGCAAAACTGAAATGTTTGAAATAGAAATGTTTTTGAATTTGAAACTGTACTTACGCTAAACCGAATTGTTTGAAATGGAACTGTTTTGATATTCATCTGTGTGTAGACAAAAACTATACTTACACTAAACTGAATTGTTTGAATTAGAACTGTTTAACTAAACTGAATAGCTTGAAATAGAAATGTTTTTGACAATCAAACTGTGTACTCATGCTAAACTGAATTGTTTAAAATAGAACTGATTATTTGTATAAAAATGGATTTGGCGTTAAATAACCTACAAAGGTTGATGTTATAAAAACCCAAGAAACCAACAAACCAACCATCAGAGTTCCCATTTTCAGCAGATAGAGTGACGCCAACACGACAGACCATACGATTCGACACTCAGGGACTAACATCTTCTTACTTCTTCATCGCCGCAACTGAAAAGTATTGTTTTACTCGCCTGCTCCAGGACCATTAAAGTATCTTTTTTTTTGACAATTAATATTCATAAAGTCTATTTTTTAAACTTGAATTATTGACTAAGAACTAAAATATTCACTCTATCACCACGAACTCCCACATACATATATGACAAAAACTTGCGAAAAATTGTCATTTTATTATGTAAAGATTATTACTTTACAGCTTATTGAAATCTTTTATTTAATTTCCTTTTGCCTTATTTTTATGGGGGTTAATTTGTCTGATAAATCTACCAACCCCCATAATTGAAAATTCATGTCAATGTTAAGATTTAGGAACGCTGAAAATATTTAAAGAAGTTTCACAGTCGATCAAATGGAGAGTTTCTGAGATGCTTAAATTTTGGTAAAACTCACTGGAATAAAATCGTTCACTGAAGAAAATTAAATACTTTACTCATTGTTCATTTTTGTCTTTCATCGTTTTATTTTGTAAACATTCCTAGTAAATAAGTCATAGAGGCAACATCCCACAAAACAGCTGCTGTACGGCCACCTACCACACATCACGAAAACTATTCAAGTTAGACGAAACAGACATGCAGGACACTGCTGAAGAAGTAAAGACGAACTCATAAGCGACATACCCCTGTGGACCCCTTCACATGGACGAGCCAAGGCAGAACGACAAACTTGAACCTATATACAATAGCTCTGTGTTGATACAGGATGTAACCTTGAAGATCTCTCGAGAGCGATGGATGATAGAGACAGGTGGCGAGAGAGAGAGAGAGAGAGAGAGAGAGAGAGAGAGAGAGAGATCCAGGGAGATCCGTGCTAACAGCGCGACATGATGATGATGATGATGACATAAATTCTCTGTCGACTGAAAATACTCACCATATGCTTTCGATTTGTACACATATATTTAAGTTCAAAGTTTGTTTGGCATAGGTTTATCTAGTCCGAAAACTTTAAATCAGGTTGACATCCCCTTTGACCTATCTTATCTACAAATCTTTTTGAGTTATAAGCAACTTATCGGGAATAACATAAGTTCAGTTTCAACGGTAGTGTCAGTGTTTCTCTTCTCAAGGTTATTTTCTCTGTGATAGCCAAAATTCCCTGTCTTCCCAACTCTGCCACATTCTTCTTCTTCTTCTTCTTCTTCTTCTTCTTCTTCTTCTTCTTCTTCTTCTTCTTCTTCTTCTTCTTCTTCTTCTTCTTCTTCTATTGCAGCAATAACTACAAAACTACAACAAATACTACTACAGCTACTAATAATTTTAATCATTGTAAAAAAAGGAAGTAAGTTGGTGACCGTTGACGGGGGCGAACCGAAAGCTCTCTTTTCAACAGCTAATACACCGAGGTGTAGGGGGGGCGCTACTCCTTTCTCTGAACTGTTCCATTTTATCATTGGATCCATACCTTATAATGCTGAGAGTAAAGCAAGGAGGTATCAACTACCATTTTTTGAGTTTTTGGTATTATTCGACCTGGGATTGAACTTCGGTCTCCCGGACCATGGGCGAACACTCTAACCATTATGTCAATGGGCCGGTCTAATAATATCAACAATGATGATAATATAGATATATCAAATACCAGCTGTGTCGGCTGGGTGACGAACACGCTGACTGTATCCCCTGTAGATGAGTAAGACCGCCTCCAAAACAGGGGATTACCGGATATGTCATTAAAATACATCGGATGGTGAGGCTCTTGATCTGTAGCACGCTTTTATTGTCACTCTGACACGGAGTGGTAGTATCTGCCAGGTTCCCATTTATGGATCAGTGAAATTTGTTTAAAAAAATATTCACATTCCATGAGACCTTGCGATCATCAGAGCAAGAAGTCTCGATGGTTGGTTGTCTTTTAAGGCATGTCGACCCTTGTGAGTTATTTAATATCAAACATATGTATATATATATCTTCTTACCTTCATATGCCTCTATATGAAGGCAGACAAAACCTACTCAAGTCTTTTAATCAAAATGGCGACATTTCCACACGAAACGGTCGTTCTCTGAAACGGACAAGTTTGCCAACCGAAAATGACATCAATACGAGATTAGGAAAGGCATGGATAGCTATTGATAGGCTATCGGTCATATGGAAGATAGACATAGCCAATAAAATAAAATGCAATGTTTTCCAAGCAGCGGTCGTGGTCTGGATGCACGTCTTAGACGCCGACTGAGTGTATAGAAAAAAAAAGCTCGACAGCAATTGCACTTGGATGCTACGAGCTATATTAAACAAATCCTTGAAGCAACATTCCACAAAACAGCAACTATACGGCCACCTACCACCCATCTCGAAGACCATCCAAATTAGACGAACAAGACATGCAGGACACTGATGGAGGAGCAAGGACGAACTCATAAGCGACCTTTTCCTATGGATCCCTTCACACGGACGAGCAGGTGTTGGACGAGCAGCTAGAACTTATATACAATACCTCTTTGCGGACACAGGAAGTCGTCAGGAAGACCTGTCCGAAACGATGAATAATAGAGACGGATGGCGAGAGAGAGAGAGAGAGAGAGAGAGAGAGAGAGAGAGAGTTAGGGAAATCTGTGCTAACAGCACGACGTGCGGATGATATATATATATATATATATATATAAAAATTAAATCGCGAGTCGGATTTAATTTTTGTAATTGGTTCTACTTTGTATTGAGCACTCTTGGTAATTGTAGCATTGCAGCAATTTACGGTGGGTTTTTCTTTTTCTTTTGACCACCTGATTGCATATCTCTTGATTTTTTTCAACTGGTGTGACGAAATTGGCTTTTTCTTTTTTTTTTTGTCTTATGATATTTTTTTCTTTTTCCTCCGGGTGGCAATTCGAGATATTATTATCTCTAGTTCCTGGCGGGTTTTTTTCCTTTTTCCTGGTAACCGTGAATGCTGGTAGATAGTAGGTTAGTAAATATATATATATATATATACATTTTTAAATTTTTATACGCACCTAAAATCATTTAAATGATTTCAAGTATATAAATAATTCTATTTAATATTAATAATAATTCCTAGAAATAGATTGAACAGTTCTATTTGACCCATAGATGTAACCCCGACAGGTACTACCACTTCTGGTCAGTGTGGACCTGAGAGCTATGTAAATGAGTATATACTCTACATTCCCTAAACTCTAAGAGTGGAGCCTCAGCATTAGATGAACTATAATGTCAATCCTTGGAAATCAGTATAAGAGCGTTCATATATATATATATATATATATATATATAAGCTTTTTTCGCGGTTCATCGAAAGTAAAGATACTTACTCTATCATGCTGGCCCATGAAGTTTTTGTTAAAGAACACTCACTCACTCACTCACAGACATACTTGCCTAGTGGGCTAGGGCTGTAGAATACACCGACTACTTCTCTGCAGAGGGGTAAGACTTCCTCAAAGAGTGTCCGTGAAATAATACTAAACAATCTGATGGTGTAATTCCAGTAATACTGGTGCTTTGGGGAATGCGGAGAACCTCTTTATTGCCATCGCTCCCAGGTCCACTTTGGCCCGGAGAGGTAGCACCTGATAGCGTCCTCTCTGTGGGTCGAATAGAACTGAACTGTGTCTTTATGCTAAACTGAATTGCTTGAAATAGAGCTGTTTATATGAATAAAAATGGAGTTAGCACAAAAGCTGATATGCCATAAAACCAAACCAGTCACACACACACGCACACTTATATATATATATATATGTGTGTGTGTGTGTGTGTGTGTGTGTGTGATTCAAACTGTCAATTTATAATAATTTAGCTAAAACAAAGGAAACACAAACAGGATAAGGATATTTCAATTTGATTCTTTCTTGTTCGACCTTATAATACCCATAAAAAGGGACCTACTTTCGGCAACAGTGCCTTAAGTTTCTTGAAACTACTCATCATAGAACCTTACAAACTTTTCTGGGACCGTCATCAACCATCTCATTGTGTCTTTTCACTAGTAATTTTAGACTTCGTAAAAGATCCAAAGTACTGCATAGAGGCAGAAAAACCGAGTTGATGTTTTGCAAAAAAAAAAAAAAAAAAAAAAGAAAAGAAAATGCAAAAAAAGTCACAAGTCTCGCTGCATACATACACAGTAATGTCCCCTTGCAAAGCGAAGATACACACAAAGGTTTAATACTTTTCTTCCAGACCATGTGATAATACTCTAATGCCTAAAATGATTTTACTATTGGGTTTTTCATTCCGCAGTCAGTTGTTTTTTGCAAACAATAATACGATTTCAAAGAACAATAATAATAACCTAATCTCGCCCAGACGACCAGACCTTATAATAATCAATAAAAAAGAGAGAACTTGCAGGATTGTAGACTTTGCTGTCAGGGAGGACCACGGAGTAAAATTGAAAGAATACGAAAAGAAGGATAAGTACCTCGACCTTGCTAGGAAATTGAAAAAAACTGTGGAACACGAAAGTGACAATTATACCAATTGTAATTGATGCTCTCAGTAGTCACCAAAGGATTGGTACAAGGACTGGGGGATTTGGAAATAATGGGACGGGTGGAGACTGTCCAAATTACAACATTGTTGAGATCAGTTAGATTATTGAGAAGGGTCCTGGGGACTTGAGGAGACTTGCTATCCCTTAAACTCAAGTTGAAAACCATCAGCTAATGCTGTTATGAAAAATTCTCAAGGAGTAATAATAATGATAATGGTTCCGCAAAGCTATATAATAGACTGTCTCAAAAGGTACAAAATATCCGATGAAGTCTTAAAGTTTATCGAGGATACCATGAAAGATTGGAAAGTGGAACAGACATCAGGAGGAAAAAGCCTGGCTTAGGTGAAAATCCAGAGAGGTATCTTCTAGGGAGATGCGCTATCACCATTAATATTTGTATCAGCGATGATGTCATTCAATCAAATACTTAGAAAATTGACTGGCTGATACAAACTCCCTAAATTGCAAGGAAAATTCAACTATCTAATGTACATGTACGACATCAAACTGTTTGACAAAAATGGAAAAGAACTGGAAATCCTAATACAACCAGCGAGGATATACAGTGACGATATAGGGATGACATTTGGCTGAGAAAATTGTGCCATGATGATAAAGAAAAATGGAAAATGACAAATGACGGAAGGAATAGAACTACCAAATCAAGGAAAAATCAGAACGCTCTGAGAAATGGAAACTTACAAATACTTTGGAATTTTGGAAAGGGACACAATCAAACAATCGGAAATGAAAGAAAAAATAGAAAAAAACACCTAAGGAAAACGAGAAAAATACTCGAAAGCAAACAATATAGAAGAAATCTCATCAAAGAGATAAATACCTGGCCTGTCCTCTTTGTAGGATACTTGCAAGAGGACTTGCAAGCATTCAAGATAGCATCAATGCATCGATACAACGACTCGAAGACAACATAGAAAAACGCAAAGGTAGACAGATTACAACCTCCAGTAACTAAAAAGACAATATAAGCATCAACAGAGCAAAAATAACCAGAAAGAATTGGAAGAAAAACAACTGTATGGGTATTTTAAGCCACAAAGCGAAATCTCACACGAGAAAATTGGATATGGTTAAAAAACGGAAAACAAGAGAGAAACTGAATCTCTTCCAGGAGCAGTCCAAAACAGCGCCATAAAGAATATGTCAAAGCAAGAATAGATAATACGCAACAAAATAACTGATGTAGATTATGTAGTGATAAAGACGAAACGATCAGTCACATAATAATCGAATGCAGTAGATTATCACAAAAAGTGTATAAGACTTGACACAACTGGGTGGGAAGGTGATGCACTGGAAATTCTGCAAGAAGTTTGAATTTAACCTTAGGAACAAATGGTGCGTGCATTACCCAGAATCTGTCCTAGAAAATAAAACGCACAAAATTCTTTGAGATTTTGAGATACAAGCGGATCATCTAATCTTGACCAGACGACCAGACCTAGTGATAGTTAACCAAAAAAGAGAACCAGCCGAAGTGTAGAGTTTGCTGTCTCGATCGTCCTCTAAGTATAATTGAAAGAAAGCGTAAAGAGAGATAAGTAACTAGGTTTTGCCAGAGAACTGAAAAAATTATGGAACATGAAAGTGAAATTGATAACAACTGTAATTGGCGCGCTCGGTACAGTCACCAAATGATTGGTACAGGGACTCAAGGATTTGGAAATAAGAAGACGAGTGGAGACCATTCAAACTACAGCATTGCTAAGATCGTCCAGAATACCGAGAAGAGTCCTGGAGACTTGGGGAGACTTGCTACCACACAGTGAGAAACCATCAGCTAATGCTGATGTGAAAAATTTTTTAAAAGTAAAATAATCATAAGAATCATATAATAAGAGAACGCATCAAACTAGCACAAAAAGAGAACAAGACTAGACATGACTGGGTGGGAAAGGTGATCCACTGGGAATTGTGCAAGAAATTTAAATTTGACTATACTACCCGGGGGTATATGCATAAACCAGAATCCGACCTGAAGAATGAGATGCACAGAATTATCTTGGATTTTGAGATACAAACAGATCACCTAATCCCGGGTAGAAGACCAGACCTAGTGATCGTTAATAAAAAAAAAAACAAATTTAAAAAGAGAGAGACAAAACCATTGGGGAACACTCTACCCACTAGGCCAATGAGCTGGTCAAGTTGAAATACTTGAAACCAAGATACTTGAAACCAAATAATTGTGATCAAATTATTAGTATTTGAGAGAAATACTGGAAACCATATAACTTTGTACAAAGTGAAAATCAAAGAAAACGAAAAATGAAACAAATACTTAGATCTTGCTAGAGAACTAAAAAAGCTATGGAAAATAAAGGTGACGGTGATACAAATTATAATTGGTGTACTTGGAACGATTCACAAAGGCTTAGTAAAAGAGTTAAAGGAGTTAGAAATCAGAGGATGAGCGTACACCATCCAAAATGCACAATTGTTGATGTCGGTTGGAATACTGAGAAGCATCTTGGAGACCTGAGGAGACTTACAGTCCTTCAGACTTCAGTGAAAGACCATCGGATAACGCTGGTAAGCAAATATTGCTTCAAGTAACCTAATACAAATAAGTTGCATACAGTTATATTGTTTCAGTCGAAGGTAACTCGACGGTTCCCTTTTAATAGCTACTACACCGAAGTGTTGGGGAGGGTGCTAATCCATTTCCTGAATTGTTCCACTTTACCCTTGATCCTTACCTAATAATGCTGAGTGTTAAGTAAGGCGGCATCAAGTACCATTTTTTGAGTCTTTAGTATGACTTGACCTGGGATTGAACCCCGGTGTCCCGGACCATTGGCGGACACTCTACTCATTAGGCCATTGACTCGGAGTGGGTAGAGTGTTCGCCAATCGCCCGGGAGACCGAAGTTCAATCCCAGGTCGAGTCATACTAAAGACTTAAAAAATGGTATTTGATACCTCCTTGCTTAACACTCAGCATTAAAAGGTACGTATCAAGTGTAAAGTGGAGTAATCCAGGAAAAAGGGTAGCGCCCTCCTCAACATCTCCGTGTAGTAGCTATTGAAAAGGGGAGACTTCCAGACACACAGGACACTGCTGGAGAAGCAGAGACAAGCTCAAACTGATGTACTCCTATGGCCCTACACATATGGCCGAGCAAAAGCAGGACGACCAGCTAGAACATACATAAAGCAGCTATGTAAGGATACGGGATGTAGCCCGGAAGACCAGCCAGAGGCGATGAACGATAGGGAAAAGTGGCGAGAGAGGATCAGGGATATCTGTGGTCGCGGCACGGCATTATGATGAAGATGATGATAACTAAATGGTATATGCAGAAACAGAATCTGTACGAGAGAATGAGGTGCATGAAATTCTCTAGAATTTTGAGATACAAACAAATCACCAAATCCCAGCCAGGAGATCTAATGAGAGTTAACAAAGAAAAAGAGAACTTGACGTATAGTAGACTTTGCCGTCTCAGCAGACCACAGAGCGAAAATAGAAGAAAGCGGAAAGGTAGACAAATACTTGGACATTACTAGAGAACTAAGAAATGTGTGGAACATGAAGGTGACGTTGGTACCAATTGTAATTGACGCTTTTCGAACGGTCCCCAAAGGATTAGAAAGGAGACTGGTTTCAAGTATCTCGGTTTCAAGTATTACAACTTGACCAGCTCATTTGCCTAGTGGGTAGAGTGTTCCCCAATGGTCTGGGAGACCGAGGTTCAATCCGAGGTTGCGTCATAACAAAGACTTTAAAAATGGTACTTGATTAACACTCAGCAATACAACATATGAATAAAGTGTAAAGTGGAGTAATCCAAGGAAAGGAGTAACACCCTTCTCTACACCTCGGTGTAGTAGCTATTGAAAAGGGAATCTTCTGGTCGCCCTTGACTACGGTTGCAAACTTTACTTACTTTTATTTTAACTTATCATATTGGTTCCTGTAACTAATGATAATAATCATTTAAAAACAATTATAAATTAAAGTAATTATTCTTGATACCGAAAATTTGCACACGGTTATCTGGTTTCAAGTATTGCTATATAATACAAATAATTTTCAAACAGATCTATTTGACCCTTATATGTAACCCTAGCAGATACTACTATTGCGGGTTAGAGTGGACATATGATTAATTGCAGCGAAGCGGTGACCTATTGCCCCAAGAGATGCAGAACTGGACTCACCACCGGGTGTAGTTTAGTCTCATATCCAGGATACTTTCTTTTGGGGAGGTGATCTTACCCCTCCAATAGAGGATACAATCAGTGTATCATAGATATTGCTGAAAAAGCAATTTAGCGACTTCGTGTAATTCCCTGACTTTATTTTAAATCCATACACACACACACACACACATATATGATCTGATAATTTTCTTTCTTTGTAGATGTTGCTCCTGGCGCTATCTATACCAGATGGGGACGTACAACATGTCCAGAAAAGCTGTCCAAACTTATTTACCATGGTACGTATTAACTCTTGCTTTGAAGTCAATTATTTTTTGACAGATCAGAGATATCCTTGTGGCTTAATGGTTATCATCGTTCTGAAATCGACTTGACGAGCTGATGTTTGGGTTTTACTTCATGCTAATAGGAAAAGCGTGAATCTGTCCTGTCTCTCAGCTAGACTCTTAAGTTTTGCTAAAGTAACCAGACTAGGAGAAGGAAAAACTTTGAATTGCAAACCTATTTAAGGAGTGTTCTTCGGAGAGTCTCTTGCTCACTCGATCATTCAAAACATTTTGCTGTTTCCACGTTAGCCGTAATGATCAAATCCCATTTGCTCGGTCATCATAGAATCAGTTCTATTAAGACAATCACTACGGTCTGTCTTCTTTGACTGAAGCTCACTAACAATGACCTGGGTGCCCCTTTCATATGGCCCTGTGCCACATCTAAGCAAAAAAAAGCTTAGTAAATTTCCATATTCTAGATTCTATTATGTTTCACAGTTCACGAACACTATGCTAGTCATAATGTAGAATCTATCTTGGAGGTGCCCGTGGTGTAATGGTTATCATCGCAGGAAATGGACACGGCGACACGAGTTCAAATCCTGGCCGAGACTGATTGCATTTCACATAGCACTAATACCCTTGGGAAAGGTATGAATCCAATTATTCTCCCTCCAGCTATGGGTAAATAGTTGGGCAGACTGATTTCTTCAGCCTTGATGAGGCAACTAGTCTAGGAGAAGGAAAAACTCTGAATTCAAACCTGTTAAACTCCGCTTAAAAAATTGACCTTGTGTCATATCCTGCCCGAGCGGAGGGGTTGGGTAAATATGATAATGTAGAATCTATCACTTTTCACAGCTTGCGAACACTATGCTAGTCATGCCATATATAACCAAAGCACAATAGACAGATAGACAAAGGAGGTAATTTACTAAGCTTTTTTGCTTAGATGTAGCACAAGGCCACATGAATTGGGCACCCAATGAGAATCGAACTCACTCGTGTAGGTTTGCTAGTCTACCTTGCTAACCATTACACCACCCGAGGTGCCCCAGATAGACAAAGGAGTGCATCCTCCCTTTCCCTAAGAAGGGTGACGTCTGAATAGCCAAGAACTAATGAGGTATAATCCTTACGTCCATAGCGGCTAAGATCTACAATGCTCTTCTATGCAACCGCATAGAACCGAAAATTGAGAAAATAATAAGGAAGAACCAAAATGGCTTTCGGAGAAATCGATCCACGACATCACAGATTTTGACTATCCGTTGAATTCCAGGAGGACGTGAAAAAAACCTAGAGGCAACAATATCATTTGTCGACTTCTCCAAGGCCTTTGACTCCATACACAGTGGAAGCAAATACTTCTCGCTTACAGACTCCTCAAAGAAACCGTTGCAGCCATAATGATGCTATATAAAAACATGAAAGTAAAAGTTTGCTTACCGGATGGAGACACGGACTACTTCGACATTGTTGCCGGTGTGCTACAAGGAGACACATTAGCCCCATATCTGTTTATTATCTGCCTAGACGACGTGCTTAGAACGTCTATAGATTTAATGAAAGAAAAAGGTTTCAAGCAGGCAATGGAAAGAAGCTGAAGATACCCCGTATAAACAATTACGGACGCGGACTACGCTGATGATATAGCACTCATAGCAAATACACCCGCCCAAGCCGATTCCCTGTTACATAGTCTGGAATGAGCAGCAGGTGGCATAGACTTCCATGTCGACGCTGACAAGACAGAATACATGTGCTTTAATCAAAGAGGCGACATCTACACACTAAAGGGGGGTCTTAATTACCAGTGGACAAGTTCACTTACCAAGGAAGCAGTGTCTCATCAACCGAGAAAGACATCAACACACGACTAGCGAAGGCATGGTCAGATATCGATAGACTGACCGATAAAATAAAACGCAATTTTTTCAAGGAGTGGTCGGGTCGCTACTTCTATATGGATGCACTAAATGGACGCTAACAAAAGGTATGGGGAAAAAGCTTGAGTGCAATTACACAAGAATGCTGCGAGCAATATTGAACAAGCCCTGGAGGCAACACCCCACGAAACAGTAGCTGTACGGCCACCAACCACCCATCACGAAAACTATTCAAGTTAGACGAACCAGACATGCGGGATACTGCTGGAGAAGTAAGGACGAACTCATAAGCGATATGCTCTTGTGGACCCCTTCATATGAACGAGCAAAAGCAGGACAACCAGCTGGAACCTATATACATCAGCTCTGTGCTGATAAAGGATGTAGCTTGGAAGACCTCCCGGGAGCAATGAACGATAGAGACGGGTGGCAAGAGAGGTTCAGAGAGATCCGTACTAGCAGTACAATATGATAATGATGATGATGATGATGATGATTGTCATATTCTCCACTCTATCACTTTTTAAAGTTCACAAACACTATTCTAGTCATATTCCAGATTCTATTACTTTTCACAATTTACGAACACTATGTCTTATTCTCAATTCGATTATGTTTCAAAATTCACGAAAACTATGGTAGTCATATAGATTTCATTATATTTCGCTATTTACGCGATTCTAAAATGTTTATCCTGTTTATCCTATTTACCAACCCCTCCGCTCGGGTAGGATATGACACAAGGTCAATTTTTAAGCGGAGTTTAACAGGTTTGAATTCAGAGTTTTCCTTCTCCTAGACTAGTTGCCTCACCAAAGCTGAAGAACCTAGTCTGTCCTACTATTTACCCAGAGCTGGAGGGAGAATAATTGGATTCATACCTTTCCTAAGGGTATTATTGCTATGTGAAATGCAATCAGTCTCATCCAGGATTTGAACTCGTGTCGCCGTGTTCATTTCCTACGACGATAACAATTACACCCCAATTTATCCTGTTTATGATCTTTATCTAATGGCCGGTCAACCATCCTTGTAAAAAACAGTATTTTTTTCCACCTCGTTTACTAAGACGGTAGCTCGTTAACCACTGTGGCATGGGTACTTCTATAATGTTCATCGATTCACGATTACAATGATAGTCGTCTCATAGATTCACAGATTATAATTTGGACATTTTGTTTTTGTTCTTTGCAGGTATTGTTGGTGGACAGCATTACTCCCATTCAGGCGGAGGCAGTAATATTCTGTGTCTTCCTATGAACCCCAACTGGGGTAATTACACGGCTGAAGGTGAAGAAACCCAGTATATATACGGTGGAGAATATGAAATTTCTGCCTACAACAGCTTTTCTACTGTTGGATTATTCTCTAACGTCAACAGCAAAGCCCTCCATGATCACAATATCCCGTGCGCAGTGTGCCAGACTCTAAAACCAGCAACAATCATGATGTTACCAGCGCGTAAAAACTGTTACGCGGGATGGACTCTCGAGTATACAGGTTATCTGATGTCGTCGCATTATGGTCATTCTGGGAGAAATCCGTTCACCTGCATGGATGCTGCCCCTGAAGCAGATCCAGCTGGGTTTAGAAATGAAGATGGGGTATTGTTTTATTTTGTTCAAGGTGCTTGTGGTTCGCTTCCTTGTCCGCCCTATGTGCAAGGCAAAGAGCTGGTATGTGCTGTATGCAGTCAAAGACATCGATCATACTTGCATAAATTTGGTTTCGATAACGAAACGAAAGAATTAGTAGATATGTAATTCGACAATTTCGTCTTTATAAAAAAAAAACGTAATTTAGAAAATAAACATTTCCCACAAGTATTAACCATTTTCAGACCAATCATCTATTAAGCTTGTCTTAGTTTGGTAGAATAGTAGAGGAATAGCTCATCTATTAAACAATTAAAGCGCTTATTTATACTCAAAGATTAAAATACAGATTTTCTTAATCATGATTATCTTCTTTTAGTTATTTCCATAGTAACCAAATGGAAAATTTATGTTCATTATCGAAAGTAAATCCCCACATTAACCTCGCTTTAAAATCAGGAATAGAATGGAAGGCGTCCTCTGTCATTCACAGGTCTATATCTGGTTATCATAGTATCGAAATTTGATCACATATCAGTATTCTTTAAATATAGCTGTCTAAGCGTCGAGAAACCATTACTTTATTATACAGGAACCGGTAAAATGCTTGTTTAGGCAAAAGTAGCGATGAGTGGATCTCCCATTTTAGTTCCTATCATGGCGAGGCATGGCGAAACTTTTGCATCTGAGGACATCTGTGAGAAATTCTTCCAGTTCGCCTTATATGTTGACATCTCCTGGCTGTCAGCATATCTATAACCTCACTTCCTCTGGAAATAGCTGAAGACCTAAACCTCTAAACGTAGGTCAGTGACAATTGGTGAAATTAAAGTTTTTAATTCATAATGAAATCACAGAAAAAATAGACGTAATGGTCGGGTGTGAATTTCAGGGTAAGACATAAAATATTTGGACGATATAATCTTTTAGAAAAGGGATGACGTTAACAAAGCAAAATACTAAATATGGTTTTCTCTCTCTCTATATATATATACACACACACACACACACACACACACACACACACACACACACACACACACACACACACATATATATATATATATATATATATGTGTGTGTGTGTGTATGTGTGTGTGTTGGTTCATCTTCTCATGTCTGTCCTATGACTATCAGTTTCACGTATTCATATGTGAATACAAGCCATTGGCCTAATGAGTAGAGTTCACTAATGGTCCGGGAGACCGGGGTTTAATCCCTGGTCGAGTCATACCAAAGACTTTAAAAATGGTACTTGATGCTGCCTTGCTTAACACTCAGAATTATAAGGTAAGGATCAAGGGTAAAGTGGAGCAATCAAGGGAATGGAGTAGCGCCCCTCAACATCTTGGTGTATTAGCTATTGAGAAAAGAGCCTTCGACAATGGTCACCAACTTTACTTAGAAGAATAGACGTAGAAGGACAAATACATACCAGAAGCAGGAATGGATAAGAGAAATCTATCTTTAACCACTATTTCCTCTTTAGTATTATGGGCGATTTGCCTAGCGGAATAAAATGATGGATAGTTCCATCAATGCTGCAAATCTTTCCGTCACAGCGCAGCAATTTAGTGCAGTCAACAAATCATGGAACTAAATAATTTTTGATTTCTATTATATGATTTGGTATTGCATGGCTTGCGTAAAAGTTCAATTTTTTAATAAAAAAGATCTTTTCCAAATAAAAAAAAAAACAACTCTTCTTTATTTTTAAGGTTTCTAATCATTACGCGTATAGTCTTTTGAAGAAAAATGGTTGCGGTACCTTCATTGTAAAATTACCTTGAATCTTTTTAGTTGTGCAGGCTGCTCTACAAATAAAAAAAAAAGTAAAGAATTCAAGGTAATGTTACGTTAAAGTTACCTCAACCCCTTTTTTTTTTTACTACCGAAGACCATACATGTAATGTCTGCTTTTCCAAAAAAGTATGCCCATGTCTAACAGAGACTGTGTAGCTAATCATTCATATCTCAATGATATTAATTTTTTTCTTGAAACTCCCCTCCCGCATATTCTAGCTGGATTAGATTCATCAGAATTTTTTTTTCCATCCACTCTATCTTTGTTCATTCTGATCGCGAATTGGCCCGTTGTATGAATTGCCATCAACACTAAATGCACTTTCCCTAATACTACATTTGTTCGGGTCATCATTAGAAGCAAACTCTACTATTCACCTCGCCTGGTTTAAACTCATCAGCAGTGTCAAGAATGGTCAACAAGGCTTCCTATTCATTAATAAGTCTACGCTAGGTGTGGTCCTGATATCGAAGTCTGATCATCTGTCGATGAAAAAATCACAACATATTAGGTTGAGTCAATATATATTGGTAACGAGAGGCACAATTTGGTAGTTTCGGATAATTTTGCCGAGGTCGTGAAGGTGATGAAACACGATAGACTGTGAGATACCGGGCTTGCCTGATACTCTTCAAGTGGTACTCGCCGGATTTGTCTTGGAACACAATCTTTGAATCCACGGTTTTAGGCCTACCTAAAGCGTTCTTGCAACCCAAGAGAAATTTCTTCAACCATCTGCTCATTGTACTGCAATCAACTGTGCCCTTACCTTTCTCGCTACAAATGTTTTTGGTTGCGTCCGCGACGTTATGGCCGAGTTCAAACTTGTAAAGTATAAATTTCCGAATGAGACCACAATTTTCAAGAAGCAATGCACAACGTGTCAACGCACTAACTACCACAATACTACCAACCACAGCGGGTACCATTCCACGGCTTGCACAGATTTACGTGATATACGCTCCGCAAACAGGCACTTTCCAAAATAGAACTTTTGACTCATCCTACTCACTACATAATTTTGACGCACGTCATGGAAACCAGCATGTCTATATGGCTGTTGAATATTGAGGGATTTGTTATTGAAAGAGACGCTCATACTTAGTCGGTCAAATCTGTCCGGTTTGATTGATAAAGTTTGTAAAGTTGACGACCGTAGTCGAGGGCGACCAGAAGGCTCCCTTTTCAATAGCTACTACACGGACGCTAATCCTTTCCCTGGATTCCTCCACTTTACCCTTGATACGTACCTTATATCGCTGAGTGTTAAGCAAGGAGGTATCAAGTACCATTTTTAAAGTCTTTGGTATGACTCGACCTGGGATTGAACCCATGCGTCCTGGGCCATTGGCTAACACACTCTACCCACTTGGCCAATGAGCCAGTTTGATTGATAACTGAATGATATCGAAGAATATTCATGGTCAAGGATGACTATTGGCTTTTCAACTCGCCAAATGGAGCACCTTTGTGTATCTATGCGTATTGTTCATATTAGCGAATAATTAAATATACTTTATTCTGTATGAAAAGTTTTATTCCTTGTATAAAAATAATAAAGAAATATTCTGCTAATTTGATATCTTTTATTTTTTCTTTCATTACTCTCTATCTGGCATAATGATAATCGTCATTTGAATCCAGCAAACTGGGTTCAAATTTTGGATGGGGCTTTTTATGTTGCTCTGCATGTCCCTCGAGAAAGTCATATATGTATATCTCATTAAGTTTATAAGTCCCAAAAATTCATTCTGAATTGTCCATCAGTTCGACAAACATATGAAGAAGACCGGACGACATATGGGCCGAAACGTTGTGGAAATAACAATAAAGATGAAGACAATAGTCTGAAAACCCTTAATAATAAATATCAACAAGCTTCGTCTCAGAAATTTAGACAACTAATATCTCTCCTCTTTCCCACCAGCAAATGAATAGACTAATGTAGCTTATTACTCCAACATCTCCTGCTCGAGCAAGATGTGACACAAGGTCAATTTTTCAGCATAATTTTCCTTCTTCTAGACTGGTTGCCTAACCAAGGCTGAATACCCCAGTCGAATCAGCAATTTAGCCATAACTCAAAGCGGGGAGAACTGATAGATTTACGTCTTTCTCAGGAGCATTAGCGCGAAGAGAAACGCACACAACCTTAAACAAATAACATGCAACCTTGTCCAGTACACGAACTCGAGTAAACGATTCTATTTCCTTTTACCTTTCGCGCGCCTTCAATAAACTGCTGTAACATGTTACGTGATTAGTGTAACATAGCCATACGTGAATATGGGAAATTTACATAGAATGTTCATAATGTCCATAACACACATAGATAACATAGGAATCCCGAAATATGAAAAACACTTACAACTTCATAGTTCAGGTACGAAACTTTTTATTATTTTATTATTATTTTATTTTTTTAAAAGGTTTTTCGGCATAAGGAGAGAGATACCATCTTTTTATGCTGACTTTTCCATCTGCCCCAAACCACGTGCGGCACCCGCCGCAAGGACTTGGCAAGCTCCGAAAGTCAACCTTCTTCCTCCGAGGCAAGAACTCAACTCTGACTTTTCTCAAATCTCAGCCCACGCTTCCGGTGCATGACGTCATTCACATCCCCCGGTCACAATTTTCTATCTGGGGTTTTTATTTTGACATCTCTGAATGACACATCCGCTCCGCGCGTGCGTGAACACCTGCGCTCATTTTGCACCTAACTAACCCATGCACTAAACGAAAGGTTCTCAGCCTAACTAAACCGAAAGGCAAGGTATATAAAACGTAATCCCTCGGCTATTATATTACATTAGTACCGGGGCACGAATAGATAAATTATTTAAAAAAACCAAAAAAAACCCCGAAAAAACATCTGACAAAGTTCAACCCCTTGTCCGGTAGGCTAAGTGCAACAAGATGAGCTTGATCAAGCACCCCAGACTGAAAACAGCAGAAAATCAGAACTTGACAAGGTCACTAAACTCGATCAGCCATCTAAATGGTAGCGGGAGCCGGCCAGACAATTCCATCCACGTGAGGCAGAAGAAGGGTTGTATGATTTGTGAACCAGAATAAAAGGCGTTGGATTTCTAGGTTGGTCCTTTCCTTTGGTGACAAGGGTAGGAAGAGGCAAATATTTGTGTGTACGGAGAACGAGTGAATCTCTCAAAAATACGGGAAAAATCGGTTCATACTAGAACGAAGAAATTTCTTCGCACGTGTGTGTCTCACTCATTTCCGTCTATTTCCTCAGAAATTTAATAAAGAGAACAAAGAAACAGATGTCCTAACACTTGGGGTGGGTTCTGTTTTTCTGTTTCTCCCCCCAAATCCAACGATTATCCATTTACGACAGAGCAGTCATCGGTGACAATGCTACACTAAACTTTCTATCCTTGGTAAATAACCATTAAAAAAGGATAAAAAAAAAACTCAATCTCCCTTCTCTCACATCGTAACAGGATAAAATACTGTGGTGAAATGGTACAACCAGGAGCTAGAGGGTATTTAGCCATCCCCACCGTGCTAGTATACTAGCTCCTCACTCTACTCGCGTCGTGTAGGCCCCTGCGGTTACGTGTTACATAGCCATACATGAATATGTGAAATAGACATATTCATACCGGTACGCAGAACGTTCATAATGTCCATAACGCTTATATATATATATATATATATATATATATATAACATAGGAATCCCGAAACACAAAAACACTTACGACTTCTTAATTCAGGTACGAAACTTTTAATTACCTTTGAGTTTAAAGGTTTTTTGACATAAGGAGAGAGATACACAATCCTTCTGTGCTGACCTTTCCATCTGCCCCCCACCACGTGCGGCCCCCACCACAAGGTCTCGGCGAGCTCCGAAAGTCAACCTTCTTCGGACGTCAAAAACTCAACTAACTGACTTTTCTCAAATTCCCCAAATCCTCCGCGCACACTTCCGGTGCATGACGTCATTCACGCCTCCTGATCCCATTTACAATCTGGGGTTTTATTTTGACATCTGTGAATGACGCATCCAACCCCGCTCGCGCGTGAACACCTGCGTTCATGTTTGCTCCTAACTAACCCATGCACTAAGCAAAAGGTTCTCAGCCTAACTAAACCGAAAGGCAAGATATATAAAACGAAATCCCTCGGCCATTATATTACACACGTATTCGTTTCCGTCGACGAGCAGTATTTTTTTCTGAACCCGTTCCTTCAGATATCCAACTCACGGTACAATTGCTTGAATTGGTTAGTGTTACAATTCGAAACTGTCGGGGCTTTGTAGCAGTTTCGGTCGTTGATCGTCCAGTTTAGTTCTTCAAAAGTGTTGTGATTTTTACCGACGAAGAAAGATGCCTTTCTTTCCGAGTCAGTAAGCTGCGGTATGTTTTCTTGTGACGACTTTTCCGAATGGAGTAAGTTGTGCTTTGCCTATGAAATAAGAATGCTAGTCTTGGTTACATATTGACGATTTAATAAAAGCGAATAAAAATAATCTACAATCGAATATACGTTGGCAATTTATTACACAAAAGAATACAAGATAGCGATCTGGAATTTGATCTAATATGTCAGCAAGATCCAATCAGATCAACGAATGCCAAGTTTGCTTGTTTTTTTTTTTTGTTTTTTTGTGGCTGTGCACTTTTTGCGTGTGTACCGATCTATCTTTCATTCGTTCGTAAGACTCATCTTCCTGAGCTGGTAAAAATGGCTGCTTACATGCATAAATATCCGTTCACTTATCAAACTAATTATTCGCCAAAATAACTCAATTTTCTATTGTTTAAAGTCTGGGTAGAAGTCTATTTCCTGTTATAATTTTACACCATTTCATTCAAGGATGCCATTCACAAAACCAAGACATCCGATTAAGACATCTTCGTCAGAAGACATATATATATGAAAAGATCTTCGTCAGAAACGATCTCAAAAATATTTGATCTGACCTGTCCAATTTTGTAGTCACACTTGGCTTCTCAAAAAATATTATCACCAGTGAAAATTGATGCTTAATCTCACATCATCCCGTCTGATCGCTGCTTTGTGAAAATCACATTACTCTCCAATGATATTATAACTTACGAAATTCTCCAAAAGCCACTTACCTTGTTACACTGGGACGTGACACAAAGTCGGTTAACGTGGGGAGGTTCAGAAATCGCTCGAATCGGAGCGAGATTCATTAATACAATATAACATTGTATTCAACCATACTTTAGCATCTCCTGCATAGAAAATTGGCCTTCGTTTGGATAGCAACGATGCCGTAAAGAATGGGAGACTTGCTGCATGAACAACTGCCTGTTTTTCACACAGCTTTGCTTAAGCCTATGGTAGCTACTGTCATGGTTACAAACAGCCGTAATATCGTCTGATATATACATTCTTACGTCAGTTAGTTGGTTGGTTGGTTGGTTGGTTTACGACATGTGACAAATTGTTGGGTTATCTAATATCAAATTCAGTCTTTTTGGAAGCAATTAGATGGTTTCGGGTAACTACTGATGATTATTTTGAAAGTAATTATTGCTTCAAGTAATTATTATCAAAACTAATAATTCATATACACCTATAGGAATTTAAGCATGCATTAATCCAATCCCACCGTTACAGACAGAAAGTGACACAAAGGTCGATCTTTAAGCGGAGTAAAACTGGATTAAATTAAGAGTTTTCTTTCTACTTGCTTAAAGGCTTTAGCGTGAAGTGAAACGCAAACAGCTGCGTTTTAAGAAAATATTCCTATTTAATAATAATCATTCGTCTGGATACAGTCTTTAAAGTATTCTTATCTAATATTAATAATTTGCACACGATCATATAGTTTCAAGTATTCCTATCTAATAATAATGATTTTTAAAACAACTATTTTACCCATAGTTGGGATCCTAAAAATTACAATCATGCCGATTTAAAATGAACCTGGGTGTAATGGCAATGTAGGTGTATTCCATATAATACAGAGTTCTAAAACTGAAGTGTCACAACCGGATGCGGTTTGTCATATCGAGGACACACCTTTTGCACTTAGAATATTGTAGGCACTACCAGCAGAGCTATCTTACCGTGAAAAAATTCTTCCAGAAGTTAATAGTCAACTACCAAGTTTATTGTCAATTGCTTTATTTACTACAAGAGTGCTACAATCTGTTTTGAACAGATCCTGGAAGCAGCACCCCACAAAAGACTGCTGTATGGCCATTAACCTCCCATCTCATAAACCATCCGAGTAAGATAAGGAAGATATGCTGAACACTGCTGGAAAAGTAAGGACGAACTCATATACAATGTTTTTTCACATCTAATACTCTTGGGAAAGGCACGAAACAATTATTCATCCTCCTGCTAATAGTAAGGCAGACTGGGTTCTTTAGCCTTGCTTTGGCAACAAGTCTAAGAGAAGGAAACCTCTGTATTCAAACCGGTTAAACTCAACTAAAAAAACTGGCCTTGTGTCACGTCCTCCCCGGACAGATGGGTTGGTAAATACCTGATACACAGGTATTACCAGCAAAATTTACACTCATCAGCTCTGTGCGGAGACTGGATGCCGTCTAGGGGACTTACCAGGAGCGATGAATCATAGGGACAGAGAGCGAAAGAGAGTCAAGAGAATCCGTGCTACCGACACGCCTTGATGACTGGCATAAAATAAGAAGACAACCGTCGATAAGACATAAAATGCGTTCTTCTTATTATTTTTCATCACTTTTGTTCTTTGTTTATTTTTTTCTGATTTTTCTTCTGACTCAAATGAAATCTTGATATAATTATGGGTTGCCGTTGCTGCAAGAACACAACCTGTTCATACGCCTCGTTGTATCTTCTTTGTTTTGAGCTTTGATACTCTCGGATAATCATTGCGTTTTACAAAACTTGGGTAGTCTGCAAGAAGGTGATAAGTTCATGGTACCTAGTAGGATTTGAACTCACAACAAAGCTGTAATTTTATTAGCCATTAGCTTCTTTGCATTCTCTTTCTTGCTTTCTTTCTTGCTTTCTTTCTTAAGTGTTTTCATACTTTTCTTGTCTATGTTTCTTCTTTACTTTCTCTTCCTAATTACAATTCTTTCTTTTCCACTTTGAATATTTCTTACTCACTCCTACTTTCTTTCTTTCTTTCTTTCTTTCTTTCTTTCTTTCTTTCTTTCTTTCTTTCTTTCCTTCCAATCAGAAAATCTGTATGCGCCTAATCTATGTCATGCCATTGTTTGACGTCACCAGATTTCTCATCCAATGAAAGTGCTAGTTTTTGTAAACATAAAATTTTGGCAGTCTCACTCCAGTCAGAAAGAACCGACAAACAGATGCTGAAAATACTCATTCTTCTCTTTGACCTACAAACCGAAAAACTTCTCCATCTATTGAGATAAAATCTGCATACAATATTTTCACTCATTCATTCCTTCTCGCTGTTTTTTCTTTTACATTCTTTCTCTTTTTCATTACTTGACACTTTCATTTATTTATTAATATATCTATTTAATTATTTACTTCATCTTGTCTTTCGTTTCGTTTCTTTATTGTTTCGTTTCTTTACTGTTTCTTTTTCGTAACTTAAATCTTCTTTCTTTGTTTATTTTTCTTTCGGTACTTTTTTCTTTACTTAACACTTTCTTTCTTTCTTTCTTTCTTTCTTTCTTTCTTTCTTTTGTTTCGTCTCTTTTCTGTTTCTTTTTCGTAACTTCAGAATTGATGAAAAGAAAGAAAGAAGTGTTAGAAATAAATAAATAAATAAATAAATAAATGAATAAGCGATGAAAAGAAAAGAAGAAAGAGGAGATAATTTCTAACGGAAAAAAGAGGGAATGAACGAAAATAGTTATAAGAATGTGAAGAAAGAAGAAAAATAGGAGAAGGAGTTGAAGAATATAGGACAGAGAAATGAGAAGAAAATGGAATTGAAGAAGAAGAAGAAGAAGAAGAAGAAGAAGAAGAAGAAGAAGAAGAAGAAGAAGAAGATAGGTGGAGTAAAAGAAATAATAATAATCAGGTAAAATTTTATAAGTTTTAATAGTGAAAGAAAGAAAGAAAGAAAGAAAGAAAGAAAGAAAGAAAGAAAGAAAAATACAAAGAAACACACATAAGAGAAAGTATGAATTATGAAAGAAAAAAAAACTAACAGAAAAAACGGAGGAAGTGAAAATAAGAAAAAAAAATTGGTATAGGATTTAAAAAAGAGGAATTCTGAAGACGCAAAAAAAAACATAGAGGACGTGAAGAAGAACAAAAAGAACAAGAAAAACAAGAATAAGAACAAGAACATGAAAATGAACAGAGAATCGATTGATTTTCATGACATATCAACCTGTTGATGATCATTTGTTCTGCTGTTCTGTTGTTGTTTAATGGCATATCAACCTTCTTGGGTTATTTAATGCCAAATCAATCATTCTCGAAGAACAGTTATGGTCCTATTTAACCCAAAGCTGGATGGATAGTGGGGTTCATGCCTTTCTCAAAGCTCATAGGATCACTATCTGCAATGTGAAATATGCTAGCCTATGCTAAGTCTCCCGGCACGAATGACTGGTGGCCCCCGGAAAATCGGGGTTAAGGCCGAGATATTAATGCCTTTTGTAAGTAAGTATTGATAATAGCTGTGTGTTTGATCGTACGGCCTCGAAGTAAACTGGTTCGAACTCTGCTTAAACGTTCATTTTCGGGATAATACCCTTGGGAAAGGCATGAACCCTCTTATTCCTTCAGCTATGGGTTCTTCCACAAGGATTCCTTTTGCATTAAATAACCAAAGAAGTTTTATATGTCATTAAAAAAGAAACTAAACCCGGTATTTCAGCGCAAGCTTTTGTCTTAATTTGTATTTTTGCATCGGATATTTTATTAACGATGGCACGAAGGAGCAAAAAAAAAAAAAACAAAAAAAAAACCAATAGATAGTATCCTATCAGGTACTACCACTCCGAGCTAGAGTGGACCTGGGATTGATGGCAGTAAAAGGGTACTCCGCATCCTCCAAAGTTTCAGCATTACTGAAGCCTCACCATCAGATTTTTAGTGTCATATCCAGGATACTCGTTGGGGGAGGGGCCTTAACCCTCTGAAGAGAAGCAGTTGGTGTATTCTGCATCCCCAGCTGACTGGGCCAGCAATATTTTGATACAGTGAGGCACAATTCTGTTTTTGCAGTAGTCATGAAAGTGACAACCAACACTAGACTATGAAATGCTCGCCTGATACTTTCTGAATGCAACTCGCCGGATATAGTTTGGAGCACGGCTTCTGAATCCAGAGTTTTAGGTCTACCTGAACTTGCTTGATAGTCTACGTTTTTACAACCCGGACGAAATTTCTTGAACCATCGCCTACTGTACTATAACCAACTGTTTCTTCATCTTTCGCTCAACAAATATTTTTGGTTGCTTCCGGGGCGTAATGACCCAGTCCGAACTTATAAAGAATAAATTTCCAAATTAGATTTCCTTATCAGCGTATCACCTACCACAATATAGAAAGCACTTTTCCACGGCTCAAACTGTTTTGGTCACGTAATATTCGCGCCTCAAACTAGCACTTAAAAAACATGGCAATAGTTTTGACTCACCAAATGTATATTAAAAATAAAAAGTTTATTTCCCGGCGAAGTTTTTTTTTTTTTAACTAAGACTAAATATAGCTTTAAATAATACAATAAGGTTTGACATGGCTTAAAGTCCACGAGCCAAATCAAACCAAAGAACTTCATATTCTTGAAAAAGTTGACATAACTGTGTAGATTTTAATGCATAATTTTGAGTCATGTTTATTGTTTTATATTCATTAGGAAGTGATATTTGTATTGCCTCCTACCAGGCAAGACTTGACACACGGTCATTTTATAGTAATGGTTAAGGAAGGGGGAATTATACACGTGCCAAAACTTGTGCTCTGCTGGAAAATGCTGGTCATAGGACCACAAGGTGGAATATGAACTAAGCTAGCTTTTGCCAAGTCTCCCGGCATGTACACCAGGTGACCCAAAGCGCTATGTTTGTCATTGATCCTTCATCCACTCGAAATCATTCGTGTGTGTAATTTTTTAAAAATTTTCATCATACAACGTGTAAAAGCACTTACGATACCCTGCCTTCCTCAGCCGCCAATCAGGAGTAATAACGCAGTTTCGGTAGCTCAAGGCGGTACTGCCACTCCTGGTGCTACCAAGCAGCTTTTGCCACCGGACAGGGTATTTAAAGGAATTATATATATATATATATATATATGCTAGATGAATTAAAAGCAGAGATTACATTGAACGTTCATATTCATGTGCAGTTAGTGATTTAAAAAGAAAAACGCGTATACTTTCGGCCGTTGATGTCATTACGCGTTTACAGTAACGGTTTCCTGTTATGCAATCACACGGGAATGGTGACTTCGCGTGCATTTTATTCATGCTGAAAACTTCTCGCTTTCGACCAAATCCAACTTGATGCATATTGCGCCGCGGTCTGAAGACGATTTGAGGCAACCTTCAAACTGCGGCTAGTGATTATTGTCGTAGCAAATTCTGGATGAAGCTGTTTGCTTTTCATATTGCGCTAATACCTTTGCGAAATGGTATGCATCCAACAATTCTCCCTCTAGCAATGAGTAAATAGTAGGGTAGATTGGGACCTTTAACCTTGGTAGGGCAACTAATTCAGGAGAAAGAAAACTATGAATTTAAACCTCTTAAACTCCACCTAAGGAGTTGGTAAATGCATATATATTTATTGTTGACAGATTTAACCCTTTCATGGCAGTATTTTACAGTTTTTAGTAATTTTCAGTTGTAAATTAATAAGGGGATTATTGTTAATCCTTTTAGCAATAGATTGTTTTATAGTTAAACTTGGGGTTAGAAATTGAGAGGTTTTCTTTTGTAGAAGTTAGGGTTTGCGTAGACTCCTAATAGGATCGACAAGTTTCTTTTAGATTCAGCTGTTAGCAAAATATTAAGATTAATAATTAGATAGATATTAGCTGACATTTAGCAATTACGTGTCTCTAAAAGTTTTGGTAATTGCGTGTGATTAAAGCATTAATTAAGGGACAATTAGAAGAACATATATAAGAAAGAGATAATAAGATACTGGAAGGGGCAGTCAGAAGGACTAGAACCAGACAAGGAGAAGCAGAGAATCCGCAGACCAGGAGACCGTCTTCCACTGTTTATTCTCTCTATCGAATCAGTTGACGCATATTTCTCATTCTATCTCTCCTTAAGAGAAATTAAGAAAGACATTAAAAATTCATTGCTATAGAAAATTAATCTCATTACATAACACCATATGACCGATAGCCTATTGATAGCTGTCCATGCCTTCGCTAGTTTTGTATTGATATTATTTTCGGTTGATACTATTTACCAACCCCTCAGCTCGGGCAGGATATGACACAGGGTCAATTTTTAAGCGGAGTTTAACAGGTTTGAATTCAGAGTTTTCCTTCTCCTAGACTAGTTGCCTCACCAAGGCTGAAGAACCTAGTCTGTCCTACTATTTACCCATGGCTGGAGGGAGAATAATTGGATTCATACTTTTCCCAAGGGTATTAGTGCTATGTGAAATGCAATCAGTCTCGTCGAGGATTTGAACTCGTGTCGCCGTGTCCATTTCCTACGACGATAACGACTACAAGTTTTGATGAGACGGTGCTTCCGAGGTAGGTGATCTTGTCCACTACTTTCAGAGAATCATGTGGAGATCTCGCCTCTTTGATTGATAAAATGCAAATTTTTCCAAGAAGTGGTCGTGTCAGTTCTACTATATGGATGCACCATATATACGCTGACTAAGCGTATGGAGAAAAAGCTTTACGGCAATTGCTCAAGAATGCTACGAGCTATATTGAACAAACACTGGAAGCAACATCCCACAAAACAATAGCTGTACGGCCACCGACCACCCATCTCGAAAACCATTCAAATTAGACGAACAAGAAGTAAGGACAAACTGCTGGAGAAGTAAGGATGAACTCATTAGCGATGTACTCCTGTGGACCCCTTCACACAGTGTTGGGCGACCAACGAGAAATCATCTACAACAGTGTTGGGCGACCAACGAGAAATCATCGACAACAGTGTTGGGCGACCAACGAGAAATCATCGACAACAGTCCTGTACGGATACAGGATGTTACCTGGAAGTCATACCGGAAGCGATGGATGATAGAGATGAATGGCAAAAAAGGGTCAGAGAAATCCGTGCTAGCGACACGTCATGATGACATAACACCATAAAAACGGAAGTATTATTAAAACCAGTCAGATTTTCGTAGAAAACGCCTTAGAAGTGAAGAGATTTGCTGGCACTTTATCTCCAGCGAGAACAAATGAAAATGAAATTATTTGATATTAAATACGCAAAAACTCAAAGAAATCCCAATCATATTTTTTAAATCGGTTTTGATCTTTTTAATTTTCTTGTTTTTTTTTTTATTTGTCATTCTGTGAACCACATAACCGAAAAAAAAAAATGCACGTGAGACTATAAAGAGTTTTTGTGCTTCAGAGCGAAACGACGATACCTGTCAGGTGGGAAAGGTAATAGAGATGAGAAAAAGAGAATAAGAAGGAGGAGAAGAAGGAGGAGGAGGAGAAAAGTGTTTTGGCTTATGAGGTGGAATGATGAGTTATTATCAGCTGGTACTTGTTACTCGGGTAGACACTCTTTTGATGACTCAGCTAAATTGAAGTGTTCTCTGCAGTTTAACAGATCTCTCGCTGCTATCTATCTATCTATCTATAATTTTTTTCTCTCTAGTAATAGTTTTTTCAGTCTGTCTATCTATTATGTTATACAATTTTTCTTTCTTTTTTTCTTTCTTTCTTTCTTTCTTTCTTTCTTTCTTTCTTTCTTTCTTTCTTCTTAGTTTTCACAATTCTATCTATCAATCTATCTATCTATCTTGTTATGCAATTATTCTTTCTTTCTTTCTTTCTTTCTTTCTTAATTTTCACAATTCTATCTATCTATCTGTCTATCTTGTTATACGACTTTTCTTTCTTTCTTTCTTTCTTTCTTTCTTTCTTTTCACAAATCTATCTATCTATCTATCTGTCTATCTATCTATGTCCTCATGGTGTACTAGCTAACATGCTAAACTGTGACATCGTTATAAGCGAGTTTGAACTCCAGTTGTGCTATTCAGTTCGCTCTTGACCTTATTCACTTGGGAAAGATAGGCATCTCTGATACTCTCTGCTATAGGTAAAATAGCACCCCCTACTGTTCTTCTACAAGGATAGTTTTGATATTCAATAGCCCATGAATGTTGATATGCCATTAAACAAAGAAACGCATCTGTCTCTCAAATCATGAAACTCAGATTTGAAGACAGAGATGATTTAGAACAGAATAAACTTGGCTAGATCAATTAATTTATGATTATACGGACATGGATAGATAGATTGATAGGAACAGATTGAGATAGATAGATAGATAGATATGAAGAAACAGATAGATAGATAGATAGATAGATAGGAAGGAAGGAAGGAAGGAACAGATAGATAGATAGATAGATATGAAGAAGCAGACTGAGATAGATAGATAGATAGATAGATAGATAGATAGATCTTTTATATTTATGCACTAATTAACTGGTTTACTGATAGGTATAAGAACCAATTCTGTAGAACGCATGTTAATTTTCCTATTGACACTCCTCTCTCTCACTCTCTGTCTCTCAGTCTCTGTCTGTCTGTCTGTCTGTCTCTCTCTCTGTTACTAGCTTTATAGAGTGCAGAAACGTAAAAAAAAAAAAAAAAAACAAGGCAAAAACAACACCTTTATCATCACGTTGCCACCTTTTTGCGGTTGAAATTTATGTAGCTTTCATGTTCCGTGTTTTGCCAATGGGAAGAATACTTGGGTTAACGTTAACTCTGCACCCGTTGACACCATTCTGTGTTTGTATTACAACTAATTTCATGATGATCAGTTCTGCTTCGTTTAGTTTCGGTGTGTGTTATGTTGTATGCTGGTGGTGTATGTGTGTGTCTGTGTGTGTGTGTGTCTGTGTGCTTGTGTGTGTGTGTGTGTGTGTGCTCATTGTTGTCCGGACAAAAGGAGCGCGTTAGGAAGGTGAAGCTACTCAGTGGAAGCAATTAATCATCGACTTGCCTCATTTTACCTTTTATTACATTTTTCATCTCTATTTTCCATTCCTCTCAATCTCTCTCTCTCTCTCTCTTCCTCTCTCTCTTTCTCTTTCTCTCTCTCTGTCTCTCTCTGTCTCTCTGTCTCTCTCTCTCTCTATATATATATCTATATCAGTTTCTCATCGATTTGTCGATCTCAGTGATTTCATATCTATCCATCTATCTAACACAACCTGCACACTTTCTGTCGGCCTATCTATCAAGCAATCAGTTCATCTAAGTAGCAATTTGTTTATCTTTCTTTCTTTCTTTCTTTATCGCATCTTAACGTTTTATTCATATAGCAAATGAGCTGATTAACTTTCTGTTGACAAGTCTATCAATCTATTTCTTATATATCAATATCAGCTTGTAAATTATCTATCTATCTATCTCAGTCGGTTCATCTATCTATCTATCTATTTATCTATCTCAGTCTGTTCATCTATCTATCTATCTATCTATCTCAGTCTGTTCATCTATCTATCTATCTATCTCAGTCGGTTCATCTATCTATCTATCTATCCATCTCAGTCGGTTCATCTATCTATCTACCTATCCATCTCAGTCGGTTCATCTATCTATCTATCTATGTATCTCAATCGGTTTATCTATCTATCTATCTATCTATCTCAGTCGGTTCATCTATCTATCTATCTATGCATCTCAGTCGGTTCATCTATCTATCTATCTATCTATGTATCTCAATCTGTTTATCTATCTATCTATCTATCTATCTCAGTCGGTTCATCTATCTATCTATCTATCTATCTATCTAAGCCTGTATCTTATCTATGTACTTATCTTTCAATCTAGTTATCAGTTCGACTATGAAGCAATTTTTTTTTTACTTATCTATCTTTCTATCGCTAATTACTGATCAATCTATTTAGCAATGAAGAAGATTAATTATTTGATTATTAGTCTATCTATCTATCTATCTTGAACAAGATTTTAGAAGAATACCGATATGCTTTTACATTTAGGAATTTGATTCTATAAAAAAAATTTTCTCAAGAAATTTATCATATCTTTACTAGAGTGCGTTGAACGCTGAAGTGCTGACCATAACACTTTCTGAGGGAAGTTCCCATGACGTCGTGGCAAACGTACAGGACTGCAATTCCTAGTAAGCGAGTTCGAACTCCATCCGGGTTATTACGTTTACTTTCGTATTATATCTTTGTGAAAGGTATGAACTCCTTCACCCTCTCAGGTGTGAGTTAAACGGTACTACTACTACTGTCCTTCTATAAGGATGGCTTTGGCATTAAATAGTTCACGAAGGTTAACATGCCACTAAACAAAAGAAACCAAGTTAAAACCATCAGATACTTTCTGCTATCATCTGCAATTTATATCAGTTCTACAAACTTTGATGTTTCTGTCAATTATAGGCTAAAAAATCGAATTATTAAATCCTCTGTTGTAACTTATCCTTTTTGTTAACATTATTTCTATCATTTCGACAATTGATCTCATCTTGGCTTTTATGCTCACAACGTTTTGGTCGTTGTATCCTCCATTCTGTAACATTCAGAGAATTTCAAAACGAACCTTTAAATTGGTTCATGAAATGTTATAGAGCCGTCTCCTTGACAGTTGCGAGTAATAGATGTGGTGAACACAAATGAAAATTTTAATAGAATTTATTTATGTTGGTTGGTTGTTTGGACTTTATGGCATATCAACCTTTGTAGGTTATTCAACACCAAATCCATTTTTATACAAATAGTCAGTTCTATTTCAAACAAATCAGTTTAGCATGAGTACACAGTTTAATTGTCAAAAATATTTCTTATTCAAACAATTCTGTTTTTCATAAGTACGCAGTTCAGTTCTATTCAACTCATAGATAGGGCCCTATCAGGTGCTATCATTCCGGGCCAGAGTGGACCGGGGAGCAATGGCAATGAAAGGGTGCTCCGCATTCCTCAAAGCTCTAGTATTACCGGAACTTTACTTTGTTAAGTATTATTTCTAGGACACTCGTTTGGGAGTCTTACCCCTCAGCAGAGGTGCAGTCGGTGTATTCTACAGCCCCAGCCGACTGAGCAAGAATTCATTAATCATATTTACCAACCCCTCCGCTCGGGCAGGATATGACACAAGGTCAATTTTTAAGCGAAGTTGAATTCAGAGTTTTCCTTCTCCTAGACTAGTTGCCTCACCAAGGCTGAAGAACCTAGTCTACCCTGCTGTTTACCCATAGCTGGAGGGAGAGTAATTGGATCCATACCTTTCCCAAGGGTATTAGTGCTATGCGAAATGCAATCAGTCTCGTCCAGGATTTGAACTCGTGTCGTCGTGTCCGTTTCCTACGACGATAACCATTACACCATGGGCAAGAATTCATTGATAGAAATGTGAACATCTTAAGAGAGAGAACAAACACGTGTGAATTCAATAAAAGGGAGAAAGTTTTCTCTGACGCATATGGAAAACTAGTGGAAAACGTATATGTGAATAAAAAGAGGAAGCAGTTATTTGATGAAAGTCTTCGTGTATGTATGTGTGCGTGTGTATGTGTGTGTGTGTATGTGTGTTATAAATCCCTATTCCCTTGAGGCCATTGAGGCTTGGAACCCGGCAAATCGTCAAAACATAGGTCTCTTGGAGTGCTGCCAGCAGAAAAAGAGAATATAATTCTTTCGTTTTCTCCTTATATACTGCATTGACCACGTCTTCTAGTGGTCATTTATAGAAGTATGTTCTTGGATATTGTAGGTAATGACATTTTGCGTCACCAAGCGCCAAATAGTTGAAACCAATAATAATATATATATATATATATATATATATATATATATATATATATATATATATATATATATATCTGAATGAGAAAAGTCTACCCTCTGAAGGGATGACATCCTTTGTCTGTTTTTGGTTTCAACTATTTGGTGCTAGGTAATGTAAAAGAAGTTGGAAGGCGAATTATATATATATATATATATATATATATATATATATATATATATATATATATATATATAATTCATTTTCCTAGTTCTTTTGGTGCAAGGTGACGAAAAAGAACTAGGAAGGCAAATTATATATATATATATATATAATTCGTCTTCCTAGTTCTTTTGCTGTGAACCTACCTGGAAAGTCGTGGGTTCACTTCCTGAGTCAAGGAAAGAGAACCGCTAACGCCACGAATTCCTTTGACACTATCTCACCATTGGTACCTATCAGCCAAAACTTATGATAAGTCCTCTATACCCAGTGTCCGTACGGACCAAATGACTATCAATTTTGCTGGTTGTGTCCATGTGTAAGAATCCAAATGCTTTTCGAGACATACTCCGCACTGTTATTTCTTGGATGGTTTGTGAGATTGGTGGTAAGTGGCCATACAACAGTTGTTTTGTAGGGTGTTGCTTTCAGATTGTATTCAAAACAGAATGCAGCACCCTTGTTGCCATTCTTCGGTTATACGCTTACTTATCTCCTTTCTATATTCGAGTTTCTGCTAGTTTGATTTTTGAGAATAGATTCTATGTTGCTGATGGCTCACTTAGACTTGTGAGCATTCATTTTAAGAATCAAATTTGTTTCCATTCTTTTTTTTTTGTCAACTAATCCAATCTTTTTTTCTTTCATTTTTCTTTGATTTCTATCTCAGCTCTTTCTTTCTTTCTTTTTTTCTTTCTTTCTTTGTAAACTGATTTTTATTTTCTTTTTTCAATTTTCCATTAACTTTCTTTTATCTAACTATAATTTCCTTCTTTTTTTTTTATCATTCTTTCCCCAATTTTTTTTGTCAATTGATCCAGTCTTTCTTTCTTTTATTTTCCTTTTCTTTCTTTCGTTCTTTCTTTCTTTCTTTCTTTGTATACTGATATTATTTTATTTTTTCTCTTTTCCATTAACTTTCATTTATCTAACTATAATTTCTTTCTTTTTTTCTTTTTTTTATCTTTCTTTCCCCAGTCGTTTTTTTTTGTCATTGATCCAGTCTTCCTTTCATTTTCCCATTTCTTTCTTTCTTTCTTTCTTTCTTCTTTCTTTCTTTCTTTCTTTCTTTCTTTCTAAACTGATATTTTTTTTTCTACTTTCCATAAACTTTCTTCTAACTATAATTTCTTTCGTTTTTACTTTTGTTTTTATCTTTCTTTCCCAATTTTTTTTGTCACTTGAAACAATCTTTCTTTCCTTTATTTTCCTTTTCTTTCTTTCTTTCTTTCTTTCTTTCTTTGTATACTAATATATTTTTTATTTTTTCTCTTTTCCATTAACTTTCTTCTAACTAGAATTTCTTTCTTTTTTCTTTTTTATCTTTCTTTCTCCAGTCGTTTTTTTTTGTCAATTGATCCAGTGTTTCTTCCTTTCATTTCCCATTTCTTTCTTTCTTTCTTTCTTTCTTCTTTCTTCTTTGTAAACTGATATTTTTTTTATTTTTATATTTTCCATAAACTTTCTTCTAACTATAATTTCTTTCGTTTTTATTTTTTTTTATCGTTGTTTCCCAATTTTTTTTTATCACTTGAAACAATCTTTCTTTCTTTTATTTTACTTTTCTTTCTTCTTCTTTTTTCTTTCTTTCTTTCTTTCTTTCTTTGTATACTAATATATTTTTTATTTCTTCTCTTTTCCCTTAACTTTCTTCTAACTAGAATTTCTTTCTTTTTTCTTTTTTAATCTTTCTTTCCCCAGTCTTTTTTTTTTGTCAATTGATCCAGTGTTTCTTCCTTTCATTTCCCATTTCTTTCTTTCTTTCTTTCTTTTCTTTCTTCTTTCTTTCAACAACGTTAAAACAAGCATCGTTTGTACTGATTCCATGCAATTTAATTCTCTACAAAGAAATCTTTTAAAAGTCTTTTGTGAAAAATTATGATTAAACATGCTTCCATGTTCTGTAAAAACATGGTTAACATAATTTCATGAAACTTCATTCTGTTTACATTCTCTTTTCAAGCTCTGTTTTTTAGGGCAAACTTTTCAACTGAGAAAATATTATCTTAGCAGTTTTTCACTTTCCATCATATCCTAAGAAAAGAAAGAGAAGATAATTGCTTGTTTATTCAAATGATAGAATGAGAAGTAATGTTACTGTTAAAAAGCTTGCTTAAGGACTGTCACGATTTGAACTGAAATGCTAGGTTCACCATCATAGAAAAAATATAAAAAAGTATTTGATGATATTACCACAGTAATAGAAACATTTAAAGATAGAGGGATAAAACGCTTACAAACACTGACTCTAAATGGATTTAACATGAAACTTAGTGACGCTGCCTTGAAATGGGGTGGATGAACTTCGTGTGATAAATAAGAAATATAAACAAATAAACAAAGCATAGCAGTCACGGCTGATGCGAAACATAATCCTTCCAGGGTTAACATATACCAATAGAATTAAAAAAAAAACTCATTTGCCATATGTCTGAAATACCGACACACACACACACACACACACACACACACACACACACACAAATATGTATACACATTAATGTCAGTTAAAAATTCTTGAATGAGAGAAAATGATTTTCCTTCAACGTCCCCAGTGCACCTTTTCCTGCTTCTCTTAGAATATATCAGCACTTTTAAAAACTCTTTTTTTGTTTCGAAATTTTCTAAAAAAATTCTACATCTTTATACACAAAACCTTCTCCTCTGACAATGACCTAAGGTCAAAATAAGTTGAGAATAGTTTGGCTGGGTTTTATGGCATATCCAACTTTGCAGGTTATTTAATGCTAAATCCTTTTTACTACATAACTATTAAATATATATGATTTGGAATGGCTTGGTTTTATAGCATATCAACCATTGTAGGTTATTTAATGCCAAATCCTTTTTATTCATAAATATTAAATATATAAAATTTGGATTGGTTTGGTTTTATAGACACATCAACCATTGTAGGTTATTTAATACTAAATTCTCTTCAAAAATATATATTTAATATATATGATTTGGTTTAGTTTGGTTTGCAGCCATATCACCTATTGTAGGTTATTCAATGCCAAAATCCTTTTTATACGTATATATCATATATCAATGATTTGGTTTGGTTTGTTTTTATGGCATATTAACCATTGTAGGTTATTTAATATCAAATCTTCTTTATAAATATATTAGTATATGATTTCTAAACACATTTTGCAGATAACATTTTTAAACGAGCTTGTATTCACTTTTTTCTCATAGTTGAATGGTTTCACTGATTTCAATCTAATAATTCTATTTACAATTAAACATTTATTTGCACACAGTTTGACGATTTCTTGTATTGCGATGTATCACTGACAATTCATTTAAACATCAGTCATTTGTGTACAGAGTTAAGTATAAAACAGTTCAATCAGTCCAGTTAAGTATAAGTACACAGTCTTAATGTTAAATATTTCTATTTGGCACATAAAAGGACCGTTTTAGGTGTTACCACTCCGAGCCTGAGTGGACTTGGGAGTGATGGCTATGAAGAGGTACTCCCGCACTTCCGCAAAGCTCGAGCATTACTGAAGCCTTACCATCAGATTGTCTTGTGTCATATCCAAGACACTAGTTGTGAGGTAGTCTCACCGCTTCGCAGTGATGCAATCAGTGTATTCTACAGCACCAACCGACTGAGCCATAGCTGAGAACAATCAAAGAAATGAAAAACAGAAAAGCATTCCATTTGTTTAATCGATTATATATATATATATATATATATATATATATATAGGCTGGTTGCATTTCCCATGGTGCTTCATCATCAAAGGGCTTTAATGGAATTATTAGATAATCATTTTTGTGAAGTATATGTTAACCGTCCTCTTCTCCAAGACTAAAATGTGGCACAAGGTCAATTTGTTTTAAAGTGGAGTAAAGCTGGTTTAAATTCAGAGTTTTTCCTTTTCCTAGATTAGTTCCCTGAGACCAAATAACTCAGTTTCCCCTAGTATTTACTCATAGTTGGAGGTGGGGGGACGGATGGATTCTGTCATTTTCCAAACGCAAAATAAAAAATTTAGAATCTGGACTCGTTTGGTTAGGTTTTATGGCATATCAACCATTGTAGGTCATTCAAGACCAAATCCTGTTTAAACATATATATTATATATATATATGATTTGTAAACACATTTTGTAGATAATATTCTTAAACGAACCTGAGCTCTTTTTTTGGCATAGAGTTAAATAGTTTCAGTCACAATTTAACATCAATCCTTTGCACTTGATTTGTTCTATTTGACCCATATGTAGGACCCTATCAGGTGCTACGACACCGGGCCAGAGTAGACTTGGGAGCAATGGGTACTCCAGATTCCCCAAATCTCTAAGACTTGAGCCTCGCTATCAGATTGTTTAATATCATTATTTAGGACATTCGTTGTGGGGTGCATCTTATTGCTTAACAGGTATGCAGACTGGGCTTCTGAACTTGTGTCATCGATTCAAATTTCCTTCAGTGATAACTGTGACACGAAGCTGTAAAAATATTTCTCTAATTTTTGACAAATATAGGGTGTCTTGATATACATGGGACCCATGTGACTACTAATTACTCAACTAATGATAATGAATGAAGGTGCCCGTGGTGAAATGGTTATCGTCGTAGGAAATGGACACGGTGACACAAGTTCAAATTCTGGCCGAGACTGATTGCATTTCACATAGCACTAATACCAATGGAAAGGTTTGAATCCAATTACTCTCCCTCCAGCTATGGGTAAATAGTAGGGCAGACTAGGTTCTTCAGCCTTGGTGAGGCAACTAGTCTAGGAGAAGGAAAACTCAGAATTCAAACCTATTACACTTCGCTTAAAAATTGACCTTGTGTCATATCCTGCTCGAACGGAGGGGTTGGTAAATATGAATGATAATGTTGTGTTTTTTTTCTTGTTTCAGCTTTGGTTGGTTGGTTGGTAGGATTTAATGGCATATCAACCACTATAGGTTATTTAATGCCTGAGCCTTTTTACACATATATATTATTTATATGATTTGTAAACGCATATTTTCGGCTGGTTGGGTTTTATGGCATATTAGCCTCTTAAGGGTCATTCAATGTTTAATTCTGATATATATGTGTGTGTGTTTGTGTGTGTATGTATATATATATGAATATCAATTGTAAATAAATAGTCCGGAATTAGTATTTTAAAATAGGTCAAAGCTTTTTGTTTGTATACACTTGATGGTCGAAGGTGTTGGTAACACAGCTTATATCTTTAATAGGAGGCCAATTGTTTTTAAGAAGTTGATTATGTTTTTGGGAGCTATTTTTTAAATAGTTCCTTCAGAGTTGAAAACAATATACTATAACAACTATTAATCCTCGATCACAATGCCTTGACAAAAATCATTCAAAACTGTCTCAAAATAGATGCAACCCATTAATATGATAATGATTTATTACTGAGACAAGAAACAAAAAAAAGATTGCATGTATTGGAAGCTACTATAATAACAATTAAAAAAAAACATTGATTTGATGTCTCTTACTCAAAGGATGCATTTTTTACCAGACGCTATTGCGCATTTCTAAGTTATAAATGATTATCATATTAATGGGTTGCATTTATTTTGAGACACCCTGTATTTAGTTTATTTTTCAGTTTGGTCGCACGATTTTTAGTTACGAGGCTCGTTAAATGAGTTTCCAGACTTTTTTCGTATGGGCACTTTTATTGATAGTACACACTTGAAACTCTAGTCCCCTTCGAAGTAATCTCCCCCGGCTGCAATGCACTTCTTCTACCGTTCCAACAATTTCTGGAAGGCACCATGGAAGTTCTCTTGTGTGAGCGTATCAATGATCTTCGTCACAGCCTCTTTTATCACCTCAATTGTCTTATAACGACAGCCTCTGAGCTTAGGGAATAACCAAAAGTCAAAGGGACTATAGGGAGGGTGAGCAACTGTCTTGATGCCCATCTTGGTCTGTGACAAGGATGAAGTTTTGGACTGGTGTATTGTCCTGGTGGAAATAACACTGACCCGATTTCAAGAGTGCTGGTCTCTTCCGACGGAATCTCTTTCGGAACTGCCTTAAAACCTCAACATAGTAGCCCTAACCCTAACCCTTTTGCCAATCAACTCTGGTGTATTGACTTCCTTACTCCTGCCACACCTCTGATAATCCCTCATAGACTCCGTGCCTTCTTGAATCTCTTATGCCACTCAAAAACTAATGCTCGATTCATGCAAGATGGTCGAAAAGCAGTCTGAAACATTCCACATGTTTCTGTGGCATTTTTTCCAAGTTTAAAACAGAATTTTATTGCATATCTTTCATCTAAAGTGTCCTTATGTCCAGATTGCATTTTTGAAATTCATCAGCTGTGACAATCAGGCTTTAGTAGGGTATATTCTAATTCCTGCTGTAGCTGTTCATTTGAACCTGAAATCATAAAAATTGGTTAGTCATCTCATAAGATGTATAGCATAGTGAATTTTCAAGAGTCTACGACAATTTTAAATGCCTGTACAAAAAGTCTGGAAAATTATTGAATACATCACGTAAGCTTGCATTTCAGATTCTGAAGAACGTCAGTACTGATGACATCACCTCATACAACAGTTGGTATACGGACACTTACCTCCCATTTTACAAACCATCCTTGTAAGACGAACAAGACATACAAGACGAGTACGGCAGTCCGCAATGTGTTGCGAGTTTTATAAAGATACCTTTAATTTTTTTAATTCCCTTCATTAATATCAGAGATTATAACAGGAGTTATTAGCGGCGTAAATGATTCCTGGAATCAGGTTTGTATTCTTGGTGCTGATGCCTTTAATTAATCCCTAGACAGTTCTTTTCTCCTCAAAACCTTTAAGTAAAATCGTAAGGAAGATAGGGTTCCCTCGTTTTGGTTGGGCAACTGGTACAGGAGAAGGAAAATTTTGAATTCAGACTACCAACCAATACATCAGCGTGGTAGAGTATCTTACCGCGATGAAGTGGCTTGAGGAAATAGTAGAACAGACTCAAATCTCTGGCCTTGATAGACCATCAGTCTAAGAGAACAACAATTCTGAATTCAAACCCAGCTGTGACAGTTTCGTCCGGCCGACGGTTGATGACATAGGCCCAGGCAAATATATGGAGAAAAGAAAGCTATATGGTTGATTTCATCAAGAACCTCAACAATTGCCTTTCCGACAGTATTGACAAAATAGGTTATCTGAGGGTCCAGTCTAATGTAATAAACTTAAAATTCACAGTGATGTTTTTTATTCTCCTATATATTGTCTATTAATCACTGATTCTGTAGTATTGATGAAATAAATCTTCTACGGTAGCAATTTAATATATTGATCTGTAAATTAATAAAAAAAAAGATTTTTTATGTCACTTCTTTAATGATTCTTAACTAAACTCACAAATCCCCGTGTATAATTAAATCTGATTTATTATAATCTAATTTACTGAACTTAAAATGCTTGAGGTGCTTTAAAAAATTTGTTCACGAGAATCAGCACTTTTGCAGTCTTGATAAAATCGGTTATCTTTCATACTGTTTTGAAAAATTCCTGGAAGCAGCAACCCACAAAACAAACAGCAGTTGTACGGCCACTTACCTCCAATCGAGCAAACCATCCAAGTAAGACGAGCAAAGTATGCTGGGAACTACTGAAGAAATAAGCATAAACTCATAAGTAACGTTCTCTTATGGACTCCTACACATGGACATACCAGTTTTGGTTAATCGGCAAAGATTTAGATACACAAGCTCTGTTCGGACACCAGATGTAGTTAAGAGTATCTGGCCGGAGTGATGAATGATTGGGACGAATGGAGAGAGAGAGAGAGAGAGAGAGAGAGAGAGAGAGAGAGAGAGAGAGAGAGAGAGAGAGTGTGTGTGTGTGTGTGTGTGTGTGTGTCAAAGGAATTCGTATTGTTGGTACACTTTGATGATGACGATTGAAGTTAAACTATGTAGAGACACTTTGTTTTGAATTATTCTGTTGCCTTGAGAAGTAAAAGTGATCATAGGTTTCATACCCCTCCCCTTGCATTAACCTGCTAACGAGAATCACCCATCGGACAGTACATGTAAAGTTGCTAAATCAAGAATTGCATTAAGAAGTTGTACTTTATATTTTGTACCAACTTTCTTGGCAAGTTTACCCAAGTGAAAAAGAAAATGTAGCAAAATTCTTATGCCTCTTGACTTGTGAGTCGAAATTGGCATCGTATCAATAATTGAGATTTCATATCAGTTAGTTTAGAAAGACGGCCGAGTTTAACCCTGTTAAAACGTTTGTGTTTAGTGATGCGCATGCCCAATTTCATGAGATTCTATTGGAGAAAAAATTATGACGTGTCTTCAAAAAGAAATTAACAGGCTATACAATCTCTTTTAAAATATTTAGTCATTCAAATTCAGTACCTCATCTTAGTCGGTTGGTTGGTTCGTTTTTCGGCACGTCAATCCTTGATGGCTTATTCAATACCGGAGCTTTCAAGCCACTAATATAAATTATTGATATACAATTTTACCTTTATGCAAAACTCCTATATATAAATAGTTTGCACACATACATGATTTCAATGAGTAATTGGTTTTAACGGTATGGCAACCCGTTTAGGGTTATTTTATACCTAGAGTCTATGGAATTGCTTTCATTGTACATTTATATCAACATTTCTGTGTGTTGTTGTTACTTAAAAGGTTTTCTTTGCACCCAGTCCTTTCGAACACGAATGATTTCTAAATTGATCTATTCGATCCCCCCCCCCGACAGGACTATAACAAGCATAAGCTGGAGGGGGTTGTAAAATATACTTTCTGCATCTCTGCAGAGGGGTAAGACACCCCATCAACGCTCCAGCATTACTGGAGCCTCACCATCAGATTGTTTAGTGTCATATCCAGGACACTCATTAGTGAGGCCCTATCCTTCTGCAGAGAAGCAGTCGGTGTATTCTACAGTCCCAGCCTACTGGACAATGCTAAACCGAGTTGTTTGAGATATAACTGTTTTTACATTTAACTGTATGTAAACAAAACCTGTGTATTAAAAAAAACTGTGCTAAACTGAATTGTTTGAAATAGATCATTTAACTGTGTGTAAATAAATGATTGATTTCTAATTGAATTGTTAGCGATTCATAGCAATACTTGGAATCATTTACCTTTGTTGACACGCGAAACTGACTTGTTCAAAATAGAACTGTTTGATTATTTAGTGGTGTTGACAAAAATCTGAGTACTTAAGTTAAACTGAACTGTTTGAAAAAGAATTATTGACATTTAAACAGTGCTTATGCTAAATTGAATTGTTTGACATGGAACTGTTTTTACTTTTAACTATGTGTAAACAAAAAACTGTATTTAAGCAAATGACTAACTGTGCGTAAATTGTGTACTTTTGCTAAATTAAATTATTTGAAATTGAATTGTTTTCACATATAACTGTGTATTTGTATTAGATAGAAATCAGTGAAGTCATTTAACTGACTGAAAAAGGATCCCATTTTCATTCAAAGATATTAATCATATATTTAGTATATATGTATAAAAGGATTTGGCATTAAATGACCTACATTAGTTGATATGCCATAAAAACCAAACCAAACGAACCAAGCCATTAGCTTAATGTGTTCACCAATGGTCTGGAAGACCGGAGTTCAATCCCAGGTCGAGTCAGATCAAAGACTCAAAAATGGTACTTGATGCCGCCTGGTTTAACACTCAGCATTATAAGGTAAGGGTAAAGTGGAGCAATCCAGGGAATGGAGTGGCACTCTTCCCTTACATCTCCGTTTAGCAGCTATTGAAAAAGGAATCCTTCAGGTCACCCTCAACTAAGGTCGCCAACCTTACTTATTTTATATATGTATAAACACAATTTGGCATTAAATAACCTACACAGGTTGATATGCTATAAAACCAACCAACCAACTAACAAGTACTACCACTTCGCATCAGAGTTGACCAGGGAGTACTCCACACACCCAAGATTTCCAGGATGGATCCTCACCATCTGTAACAATAGGACGGTCCCCACTATCTGAACTTCTTATATCAGCTCATATCCATTAAATCCTCTCATCTCCGACCGAGGGCATTTCACATGTTTTACAAATATTCAACAGATATAACATACATAAGTGAGAGTGGAAGAAAGAACAAACAAGCACGGACTTGGGTTAGCCCTAAGCGTAAGAAGGGAGAAATTTTGGCACTTTTTTGGCATTCTGTGGCTCTCGCAAGCGTGTACCCGAACGAAATTCCCACACAGCTATCAGGAACGCTGACTCAGCCTCTCTCCGACGGTCACTTTCCTTGACTGTCGCTTTTCCTTGACTGCTCTTGGACCTTGCTTTTCCTCGTCTTCTTCCGGTCTCGCTGGAAATCTCGCGCTCAAGCTCTTTGTGTGGGTTTCACGCCGAAACAGACAAAGGAATCTTCAGATTGGCGCTCACTCACACCCACACCCACAGAACAAATGCTCAGCATCGTTCCACGCCATCCGATGATGTTTAGAATAGTGTCCAGGACATACCCTTTTTGTGGGGAAGGAGGAGAGGTCTTAGATTTTGCCAGGGTATACATTCAGCACATTCTAAGTCACACTGGCAGAGTGATTTAAGTAATAGGTGTTTAGTCTTAATTTAAGTGTTGTGTTAATTTAAGTGTTAAGTGGTTATATTTTTGCGATTTCATTTTCCAAATCTTTGTACCTAACTTTTCAAATGCATTTACACGTGTTCTTGTCTGTTGGGATACATTTATCTATTTATAGGCTTCTTTGTCTTTAATTGTCGTTGGTTTAGTTTCTCTGTTTAATGACATATCAACTAACATGGATTAGTAAGCGTGAAAGCCATACTTATAGAAAAACAGCAATGGAGCAATTCAACCCTTCCCAAGGGTATTTATCCAAATCATTATAATTATTATAATATCATAATCCAGCACGTTAGCCACCATGCCTCTGATATTCCCCCTTTTAATTATTTCTGGATGGTTAGCCTTGAAAAAAATTTTTTTAAAATCAAATATTCATATCTCAAATATATAATTTACACATAGTCTTTTTGGCTCCCAACTCCGGCTGAGCAACCTTTGGGTGGACGAAAGTTCAATGACAAGCATAGCACTGGACCTTCGAGTCTAGTGAAATTATGACCGGCAAGGTAACCTGGCACACGTGCCAGGAGACTTGGCAAAGGCTAGTATAAATCACATTGCACTTTGTGATTCTATGAGCAGAGTTGTTGGGTGTTTTTTAATTTTTAGATTACAATCCTTTTTCTTTGTTTCCCAAATCCATTCTTGGTAAAGATATGCTACCTATGAACCATTACAACCAGCATTGTCCAACAGCGCACGAGTCTCGGTTCGCGTGCGAACCCCTTCACTAACCCCGCTCCCACTATAAAATGACTTTGTGTCAAGTCCTGTCTGGTGAGAGGGAAGACAAATACCGTTTCTAGTATTGCTATCTAATACTAAGTATTCATGGACAACAATATGGTTTCAAGTAATTATAACTATTTAATAATTATCATTTGTTCGCATACAGTTAGTTACATGGTTTCAGTTAACTAATGAAAGCAATAAGTAAGTAAACAATTGTAGCTTTAATTAACTATTTCAAATCGTTAATAAACAATTATAGCTTTAACTAACTATTTTTAATATAAATAATTTGCCGAACACTTACATGGTTTCAAGTATTTCTGTCTGATACATATGGCTTCAAGAAATTATTTCTATCAAATAATAGTCATTTTTTTAATACATATGTTTTCACGTAAATAATAATAAGCTTTAGTAAATAATTACTGCTTCGAGCTTTATCAGCAAATAAACCAGAAGGGTTGAAATGCCATTAAATAAAGAAATCCTTTTTGTAGCAATTACAGATTCACCAGTCTTTAAAAATGTTTCATTAGCAAACGCACAGTGTGTACCGGTCCAAGCGATGATTTTAATTGAGCGTGAAAAAAAAAAAAAAAAAGAAAGAATTTCACTAAGAAAAAATACCTAATTAAGTTAAATAACTTGCATCCCTTTGAGCCTGTTACACCGGTGGTAGTTTCATTTTCTCCCAGACCGTAGCACAGGTTTACCGTAGAGGAAATAATACTCAATTGGTAGAGAGAAAATTTCAAGTTCAGGGGCTCAAGAAATGGTGATTGTGGGTAGTGTTGGTGTCCCGTTTGGGAAACCAGGAGTAATCACCAGTCACTTGGGTTGAAGCGCCCGTTTGTATCAAGTTTCAATCACCAAAATATCTTGGAGGAATCTTTCTTCGTGCTTATCACTTCTCTCGCTCAGATTTGATGGAAAAAATCGTGACGAAAATACAAGAAGTAAACTTTGGTTCCGATAGATGTTTTTGTATAATGGCATATCAACCTTCATGGGTTATCCTATAACAAAGCAATCACATTTAGTAGTCGTACTATTTAACCCATAACTGATAGGATAAGTAAAAAAGTAAAGTTGGCGACCGTAGTCGAGGGCGACCAGAAGGCCCTATTTTCAAAAGCTACTACACCGAGGCGGAGTGGAGGGCGCTACTCCTTTCCCTGGATTGCTCCACTTTACCATTGATACGTACTTAATATTGCTGAGTGTCAAGCAAGGAGGTATCAAATACCATTTTTAAAGTCTTTGGTATGACACAACCTGGGATTGAACCTAGGTGTCCCGGAACATTGGCAAACACTCTACCTACTAGGCCAATGGGGTTCAAACCTTTCCCAAGGGTATTAGTCAAAAAGTGAACGTAAAAGTGCGACTGGAGTTCGAACTCGTTTACTACAATATCGCAGTCCAGTATGTTGGCAACTACGCTAAGGGAATTTAAAAGACATTTTACAATCCATTAGCTGAAATTTTTTTAGCATGTTCTAAAATTCAACGTAAAATGGTGCCCGAGGAAATTCTTCTAAAATTAACAATGACACCAAGTACGTATTCTCCAAACCCCTCTCACACAAGCAGGATGTGGTACAAGGTCAATTTTTGGCGGAGCCCAACTGGTTTGAATTCAGAATTTTCATTTTCCTTGACCAGTTGCTGTACCAAAGCTAAAGAACCCAGTTTGCATTTCTATTTTTTCATAGTTAAGAGGAGAAAAGATTGGTTCATGCCTTTTCTAAGAACATTAGCATGGAGTGAAAAGCTAGCAGACTCATCCCGGATTTGAACTCAGATTGACGATTCCATTTCCAACGACGAAAACCGTTACGCTAAGAGTACCTCCTGACACCAAGTAATGTAACGTTACCTCATTGACACAGCACCATCTCGAATATCAACAGGTGATATCTTGCGTAGAATACAAGGCAGACCCAGTTCTTTCAAATACGAAAAGTTTTTTTAGCTGACCGTAACATTTCATAGTAGTCAGACACGAAGAGAGGAAGATAGAAAGAATTACTTGTGTCCTAGAAACGCTATGACTGTCGCTTGCGAGAGACGAACGAACAAAATACCGACATCCATTTCTTCGCCCCGTATGTTCATTGGCTCCCCCAAAGGCCTGAATACCTGAACACAACTGGCTGTCTCCGACTCTGAACTACCCCATTTAACTCACAGCCAAAAATCTGCCTGCTTATATAATATATTAATTACCTTATCAATTAATGTTGATAAGAACACGTGTCATTAACTTTTAGTGTTACGTGACCTTTCAAGTTAGCCGACATGCCTTTAAGTTTGTTTACTTTTTAACATCCTGTCCACAACTCTGAGTTCAAAACAAAACCATATTTTGACCTGAGCTGACACCCTGGTCGACGTATGTGCACGAGTACGACCTTTTCAATGTGACCTACATTTCGTATCAAAGTTTTCTAACCAACTAACCACAAATAGAATAACTAATATAATTCATTACTGACCTTAATTATTTTACAATAATATATGTGCTTAAAGCTTTTCCTGGTGAAAAAAACTGAGTGCATTGAATCAATCTCACTCACCAAGATCTCCAAATGAGCCAGCCCATAAAAATGATTTATCAAAATTTTGTCCTGTTGATAGACGTTGATTATACAAGAGGGTCTATCCTCCCTTTAACGTCTTATTTTTTAACTTTGCCGGGCGTCTAATCACTCCACTCTTATCAAATAAGATTTTTAGAGCAAGTAATTTAGTTGCTGCTCATTCGACCATGTACAATGTATAGCACAGGTTGTACTCATCAGTCCCCCTAAAAGGGCCCAAAGGAACTCATGTAGCTCACTAGGCCATCTCTCACTTGCAAGCCCTGCTGCATATGTGACAAGCAAAAGATCTGCAGTAGACTCATATACTTTGTCATAGATGAGCACGAATTACTTGTTGGTTGCTGCGGAAGGACCTGTGTAAAGTCAGCCTGCGAATGTTTGCTGTCATGAATTCTCATATGACAAGCAAGTCAGGCACTGAAAAAACAGTCCCTAAATCAAATGTTATAAAAGTATCCGAGAGCGAAATCTTGTTTTGAAAATGCTCCTTTTCTAATAAGTTACAACCAGTGTTTTCCCTATTGTGATGTGGTATGCCACCGAGAGGGGAAAAGGGAAGATAAATTTCCTTGCCTTCTGTGTTTGAACTAACAAGCCACAAGGACTGACCGCTAAAGCAGCCAGAATGCAGGTCAAACAAAACTACCCGCACTCCATAACCTATAATTGGTTGGACAGAGAAGGGAATGTTGGTCATTGTAGTAGCCCGAATGAAATAGAGATGGGGGAGAAAGATTGACCCGAGCCTTTAGCACCGAAAATAGTACCTTTTCGTCAGAGGAAATTTGGAAAAGGATCTTTAGTACTGGACAGACATTGGCAAGAGATGGACGCCAAGTTAGCCAAGCTCCGGGGAAAGAATGTCCCGTAAAAAGCCTAGAACAGAATCTTTGGACAGTTGTCAGCAGAAAGGCTGACTCTGCCGATTCTAGAGAAATTCCGCTCGCCCGTAAAAGAAAGCAACCTGAGAAGTAAACCCTTCGAAAAGATAAGTGTAACTTACAACTGTTTTTCCTTCTACCCTTCCTAGATATTGGAAATTATATATATATATATATATATATATATATATATATATATTAAAAGAAAAGGAAAGAAAGAAACTGAAAAGATTTGTTTCATAGACCGTAAATAAATGAGTGGACTTAGATACTTCCTCAAGTAAAAGAAAGAAAAGAAAAGAAAAGAAAAGAAAGAAGAAAGAAAGAAAAGAAAAAAGAAGAAAGAGAGACATTTGTATTTAAGACTGTCTGCTGGTTTAATATAGCCGGTACCTTAAAAAGGAGAAAAGAAAAGAAAGGAACTGTTTCTTAAATCTCATAATTATTTGTTTGGTCGTCACTTATTAAAGCCTTGTTACATTTTAAATGCTCCCTCGTGTTGAAATTTATTCGTTATGTTGATAATCTATCGAATTGCCTTCTTTTGCACATTATCTTTTTTCAGCTTCGGATAGCTTTAATTTATTCTCGCTAAATGTCTTATTCGCCTTGAAAACATTACAAGGGAATTTTGGAAGTTTGACTACAGTGAAATATATTTTGTTTTAACATAGAAGTCCATGCTTTCCGTTATCCGGGGCGGAGGGGTAGGAAAACGAAGGACTTAGTGGGGTATGTGAACGTGAAATTGGAAACCCCCTTGCCAGCGTCGAGATGAGTCTTGCCCCAAATTAACCCCCACATTATTTGCCAGTTACCTTATGAAAGAAACACGAATCTTGACTAGGACTTATTTTGCGAGGGGTCAAGTGCCAGACTTCCCCGACGTCACATGCGCATAAAATAAACTCTCGTCCCGAGATAAATATTTGTGCAATGTAACACTATAAATATATAGGCGCTCGTAATGTAACGCTCATTGTCGTTGGAAATGGACTCGGCGATCCGAGTTCAAATCCAGAACGAGACATTTTGCATTTCACATTGCGCTGATACCATTGGGAAAAGTATGAATCCAACTATTCAACATCAAGCTATGGGCAAATAGTAGGATAGACTTGGAACTTTCTATAGCACCTGGTCTAGAAAAGAAGAAAAAAACCCTCTCTGAATTCAAACCTATAAAACCCAGCTTAAAAATTGGCCTTGTATCACATCCTGTACGTGGCGGAGGGGTTGGGTAGATATATATTTACAGTATCGTCTCTAAATAAGTACGTTCCTACAAATCCTTTAAATAAAAAGTAAGTTTTCTCCTCAACTAATTCCGTCTAGCTATAGTTCTTTTTATTTTTTTTTAGATCGGATCACTTACGATCATTACTTTGATCGGCCATGATTTTAAAGGTTGACAAAAAAAAAAAAAAAAAAAATACAAACAACAACACAAAAAAAAAAAAAAAAAAGCAGTCATATTTGGTGGTTTTCCTGCCACTTTTTTGGCGAATTACATACCGTAATTCTTCCAAGTGGCTTTCTTTTAATCGATGAACTTGTGGTTCTGAAATTTTCAACTTGTTGAAGTGTCAATTTTCTATCCAGAAAACTACAACCCAGTCGGTTGGGGATATAGAATACGCCTACTGGAATTCTGCAGGAGGTAATACCCCTCCCAACCAATATACTGGATTTGAAAATAAACATCATCTGGTGGTGTGACTCCAGTCTTGAAGTTTTGGGGGAATGTGGACTATCCCTTCATTATTGTCGGTCACAGCTCCACTCAGACTCTGATTGGTCTCCTCTATGGGTCAAATATAATTGATATATATATATATATATATATATATATATATATATATATATATATATACAACGATTTAATCGTGTGAAAATAAATGACAGATGTTGAATTGAATTATTAGTGTTAGACAGCAATAGATGCTACGATTTAACCGTGTGCAAATAAATGACAGATGTTAAATTGAATTATTAGTGTTAGACAGCAATATTTGCAACGATTTAACCGTGTGCAAATAGAACGATTAGAGTTTGACAGCAAATTAGGAAACCACTTAACTGTGTGCAAATAAATGCCAAATGTTAAATTGAATTATGAGTGTTAGACAGCAATAGATGCTATGATTTAACCGTGTGCAAATAAATGACAGATGTTAAATTGAATTATTAGTGTTAGACAGCAATATTTGCGACGATTTAACCGTGTGCAGATAGAACAATTAGAGTTTGACAGCAAATTAGGAAACCACTTAACTGTGTGCAAATAAATGCCAAATGTTAAATTGAATTATGAGTGTTAGACAGCAATATTTGCAACTATTTAACCGTGTGTAAATAGAATTATTAGTGTTTGATACCATTTAACTGTGTGCAAACTATTGAACTCTGTCTCGTTTAAAAATGTTACCAACTAGCTATTAGTTTATATATATATATATATATATATAAATGTTGTGAGCAATATTGAACAAGTCCTGGCGACAACACCCCACGAGACGCCAACTGTACGGCCACTTGCCTCCCATCACGAAAACTATACAGGTTAGACGAGCCAGACACGCCGGACACTGCTGGAGAAGCAAGGACGAGCTCGTAAGTGGCCAAGCAAAAGCAGGACGACCAGCCCGAACTTACATACAGCAGCTATGTGAGGACACGGGATGTAACCCAGAAGACCTGCCGGAGGCGATGAATGATAGGGGGAAGTGGCGAGAGATTGTCAGGGATATCCGTGCTGGCGGCACGACATGATGATGATGATGATGATATCAGAAGCGAGCAGTCAAGATCAACTCCTGGACCGGTGCTCACAGGCAATTTGCTGTTGAAACGTTTTTTAGATTGTCTGTGAGCACCGGTCCAAGAGTTGATCTTAACTGATTCCGTCTGAGAATAAAATGGTAAGACATTCGCTAGATGGAGATACTATTACCACCTGCATAATTTTACACGCACCAAACAGGTAACAGTTTAAAATGTGGAAGGTACTTCTGCTATACCTTACATAAGGTACGGTAAATTATTAACATCCTAGTAATTTCGAAGGAAATCGACTTTTTAGTCAAAAAAATGTCAGAGAATACTTATTTTGGGGCTGTACGAAAAGTAGACAGATAATTTTTTGCAAATTTTACTTGTCAGCGTAAATTACTATAATTTATACTTTCACGCTGTTGAACCTCGTGATATGCGTCCAGTATCACAACATCTGAGCTTTTCCTAAGTAGTACGTCGTAAAACCATCGACCTATAGCACTTGTTCACTAGTGTTACTCTTTTGGGAATGTTGATATTTCATGAACTTATTTTCGGCGCGAGATGTACCTGCTATGATCTTTAAAACTGGAATTTTAGCCGGGGTCCCGTTAACGTGTCTACCTTCTGTTTGAATCGTTGCACCTTGCTGATTGGTTGATTTCTTAGCCAATCCAGTTTCATGGGATATTTTCGTACGATAAGCTGGTCACACAGTTCAATGTCGATTGCTCATTTCTATTAAAGGAAAAAAAAAAAAAAGAAGAAAAAATAGAAATAAAAAGCACTCAATCCTGCTTTCTGTTATTTATTTATCTATTGGCCGTCCAATTTCTTTTTCATCTAAAACTAGATGATAATCTTTACTAAGAACGAAACTTTTAACGAGTAAAAATAATCAGCTTAAATCTAATTAAAGGATTTTAATGGTTCCGCCAGTAGATTTTATAAAAAAAGAATCAGTACTTTCGAAGATTTTAGTGTTATACTAATCAAAGTAAAGATTATAGAATTCACGATTTTTTATTTAGCAGTAAATGAACTAATAACAAAAAAGACGCAAAACAGTTTTTAAATAGCAGAACATTCTAGGTTCATAAAGTATGCTTTAAACGAACTAGATAAAATAATTTGAATTAAAGGCAATTTTTTTCCATACTATGCCGAGGAAAATATAATGAAATAAAGCAATTTTGAGAAATAAATTATAGAATTTATTGATAAAAATTATTTTATTTAACCCTTTCAATGTTGTTGCACAAACAAAAATTTGGCAACAATTCCTGGCAAAAGTGATGAAATTAGCTCTTCTAGTGGATGTTCACTGAGTTTTGTTTTATTTTATTTAACAACAAATAAACTAATTCGAGATGAAATGCAAAATATCTTTCTCTAAGAGCTAGAAATTTCTGGCTTCATAAAAAATACCTTAAACAACTAGATTATTTAGATTAAAAGTAAATTTTCTTCTAAATCATTTAGACAAATATACGCAATAATCCAATTTTTGAAAAAGAATTATTGAATGGTCGCGTTATTTGTTGGTTGGTTGGTTGGTTGGTTGGGTTCAAATCTATTTTTATGTAAATAATCAGTTCTATTAAAAACATTTCAGTTTAGCATGAGTACATAGCTTAATTGTCAAAAACATTTCTATTTCAAACTATTCAGTTTATTCAAACAGTTATATATAACAATTCAGTTTACCATAAGTACAGTTTCAATGTCAAAAACAGTTCAATTTCAAACAATGTAGTTTAGCATAAGCACGAAGTTTAAATGTAAGTACAGTTTAATTGTGAAAAGCATTTCTATTTCTAGTTATTCAGTTTAATCAAGCAGTTCTAATTCAGCTAATTCAGTTTAGTATAAGTAAAGATTTTATTTACACACAGTTAAATATTAAAACAGTTCTTTGATAAACAATTTAGTTTAGTGTAAATACAGTTTCAATGTCAAAAACAGTTCTATTTCAAATAATTCAGTTTAACATAAGCATGCAGTTTAAATGTAAGTAAGGGTTAATTGTCAAAAACATTTCTATTTTAAGCTATTCAGTTTAGTAAAACAGTTCAGTTTAGCATACGTATGCCAGGAGTTCTATTTAACCCATACATTCTGGCCCTATCATGCGGATTTGGGAGCGATGGCAATGTAGGGGTACTCCGCATTCCCCAAAGCTCCACCATCACTAGAACATCACCATCGGATTGTTTAGTGTCATATCCAGGACACTCGTTGGGGGGTATTCTACATTTCTGGGAAATGAGAGAGAGAGGGGGGAGAAGGAGAAGGATTAGAAGAAAAAGTAGACATAGAGTCCCGTTGTGGGTTAGCTAGTCACGGGTGAATGACAACGGTAATCAAAAACATCACTAGAAAAGGTACCAAATCTTCTGCGCCGGTGTAGAACCACCAGAAACGGATATATCCTCTCTCTGACACCAGGCTGAAGTATGGAACGACTCGGGTTAGAAAGTTAGTTGGTAGCCGGACGCGAAGAGGTAAATACGCGAGCGAACACAATGTGAAGACAGTCGGAAGTTGCGGCCTCCATTTTGGAGTGAGCTCCGAAAAGAGGTCTCACACCAGACGCAAACCCGTGAAGACACAGTCATCGAACAAGCATGTTTGAAGTCCAACAGAAAACCAAGAAGAAAATTCAAGGTCTGCTCTCTTTCTCTCTCTCTCTCTCTCTCTCCTCATGACATGTTGTTTCTCTTTGTCCAGCTAACACGGTCGACTCAACTTTCATACTCACTTTCTTTCTCCCGATGACTTAGCGAATAAACTTTTGTTTTAGTGAACTAAGACAGAGTTTCGTGTGTTCGTCAAGTTTTCCCACGGCGAGGTTACAACAGGGTCTGACTACTACTTAAGACGTAGCGATACAGCCATTAACACGTTCGATTACATAGTGGTGCGACCATACATTTGGTGTGTAACATTACAACGTTCTATTTGGTACAATTATGAATTATGTAGAGTTGGTGTGCTAAAAACTACTTTGAAACCTATATGGTCTGCTGACTCGTCAAGAATTATTCGTGTGCAGGTAGAGGGGATTATTTCACTTGGATTCGTCCGTTAATCTCTTCCAAAAACATATTCATCAATAAAATCGCGAGAAAAAAAAGAAAGTAGGTAATGGGATCTACACGTAAAGACTGTATAACAATTTTTTAAACAAAATGATTGGGCACAAGGTGTTACATGGTCGCAATTAACGCCAAGTGCGAAATAGACATATAATGTTCATAACGATAGAACACATAAAGAACATAGGAATCTCGAAATTCGAAAACACGTAACGACTTCGGAAAGATCTGGATAGACTCGGGCCGACTGACTCTTAAAACTTGATGATGTACTTAGGTTTTCGGGTTTTTATAGGAGGCCCAGTTGATGAGGAACCCGTTGCTGTACGATATTCACAAGTGCTACGAACTTCGATCAACTTGAAAATCTGTTTGGAAATTTGTTGGAATTGAACTTCTATATATATCTCGCTCGAACAATCTTGAAAGACTTAGTGTCGTAATATGTCTTTACACTAAAATTTTTTGCTTCATTGTCCAAGTCATCATTCTGCTATATTTGATGAAATATATCAAAATGTTAAGTATTTTTTTCATCAATTTATTGACCCCCCCCAAAAAAAAAAACGAATATAATCAGCAAGAAAGATCTGAAAGGTCTCAGGTTTGTTTTAACAATTGTGAAACACCCTATAGATTATTCCGTTTCTAATAATGGGATGTTATTTTCCTAACAAACCATTTAACCAAGCTTAATACAATGGTAGAATAAATGTCACACCAATTTGAGATACTTAGAGGAGGAAATACAATTCATCACATGTTTAAACTAACTAAACTTTAAAATCAAAGATCGAAAGAAATAATCAAATGCCGGCACAAAAAGGTCTTCGCTACACTATGTACAACACTCGTAATGTAAAGGGTTAAAGTCCTGATCGAACCTGTTTGAATGTCACAGAGTGCCAATTCCATTAGGAGAGGTCTTCATGCAAATATTCTCCCACCAGCTTGGGTAAAATAGTAGGGTAGATTGGACACTTTAAACTTGGTATAGCAACAGGTCTTGAAAAAGGAAAACTCTGAATTCGAACGTGTTAAACTCTGCTTAAAAATTACCTTTTGTCGCATCCTGCTCGTGGCAGGCGGGTTGGGTATTTACTACTGTGTCATGACATAGACGCAGAATCATCCCAGGCATAGTACAAAATTGGATTTGATAGTGAGGTTCCAGTTTTGAAGATCTGAAGTGTGAAATACTCCTTCGTTGCTATTACTCTCAGATCAACTCTTCGTCGTAATCGTAATTTTGCTTAGTTCGGACATTGGTTTGCTTGTTGTTGTTGTTGTTGTTGTTCTTCTTCTTCTTCTTCTTCTTCTTCTTCTTCTTCTTCTTTATTAGTGACTAGATTGGATCAATAAGTCCGTATGCAGCCAAAGATACGAGTTGAAAATCGATCTGAAATAATCATTTTATCTATGTAAATAACGTGAAACCTAGGATTGAATGCAAATAAAATGAAGGATATTATGTTGAAAATAAATATCATGCTCATAAGGCAACGAAGAACGCATTGTTGTACATAGTGTTAAAAAAAATTTTTCTTCTGGTGTATCTCTTTTTCCTTCTCCCCTATTCCTGTTTTCATTGTTTTTCTCCTTTACAAAACATTTGTATCATATCTTTTTTTTTCAGTTTTGTTTACATTTCACCCAATTAATTAAAAAAAAACACAACATTTTTGTCTTTTGTAGCTTTTCGGTATTTAGCTTCTTTTTTTCCCCAATCTATTTCTCCTTATTGCTCGCTTCTTTTTTTTCTCTCTTGTTTTCCTTTCTCCTGTTCTTCTACAAGATGGCATTGGTATTGAATAACCCATGAAGGCTGTTATACCATTGAACAAAGAAACCAAACCAAACCATTCTTCTTCTTCTTCTTCTTCTTCTTCTTCTTCTTCTTCTTCTTCTTCTTCTTCTTCTTCTTCTTCTTCTTCTTCTTCTTCAGTACTCCGCCCTTTTTGAATAAATGCCATGCCATTGTTATCAGTTTTCAAAGTAGCAAGCATTCGTCACAGGGCAACAGTCGATGTTGGGTAGAAGTTATCCTCTACTCCTACCACTCAAAGTAGAAACCACAATTGCGACCCGTCAATTCCTAGCGTTCAGAACTCACGAATTTCAAAACAAACAAACAAACAAACAAACAAACAAATTAACAAAAAGCGAATCATGTATGTACACTATTACAGCCATAATAAAATTAACTAGTAATTATACGAGATTATGTCGAAAAGTTACGACAGCTCTTGGAGGGTGAGAGCTCATCTTAAAGTAATATTAACGAAGAGCTGATTCCATTTTCTTCAGAGTTAAAAAACAAAACAAAAAAAATAGACTCTTAGCCCGGGATAAAACCTAGGAGAAGATTCTGAGCAAGCTCAATTTGGTGCTTGTCAGTTTTCAAGGGTGTGTCTTTCAGGACAGAAGCTTTGAGCGTAGTCTCTGACTGCACAAAGTGGACAACTAGGGATGGTGATCAAATCTTAATAAATTGCGAATACAAATTTGCGAGAGGTGTGTTTTCGTCGTTTAATGACATATCAACCTTCGTGGGTTATTTAATGCCAAAACCATATTTATTGAAGAACGGTAGAGATACTATCGAACCCATTCCTACAAGGTATCTATCTATCTATCTATCTATGTTTAATGGTGTATCAACCTTCATGGGTTATTTAATACCAAAACCAGCTTTACAGAAGAAATAGTAGAGATAATATCGAACCCTACAAGGTATCTATCTATCTATCTATCTATCTATCTATGTTTAATGGCGTATCAACCTTCATTGGTTATTTAATACCAAAACCTTCTTTACAGAACCCTACAAGGTATCTATCTATCTAACTTATTTCAATTAGTTCATACCCCTACCTAGAGTATGAGTCCAAAATTAAACGTAATAGCGGGACTCGAGTTCGAACTCACTCACTACGATGTCGCAGTCCAGCACGTTAGCAACGACTCTATATTTACACCTGTTTGGTTATTGATTCTTTTGTCCCAGCTGATTCCAATATCAAAAGTGTTTGTATCCGTTTACAAATGAGATGTAGGTTTTGGGCCTGTCACATGGTAAAATAGCATGCTGCATTAACAGATCATTGTCAGTGAGTTCGTTTCCCTCTGAGTGACTCATCCTATTTACCCAACCCCTCCGCTCGGGCAGGATATGACACAAGGTCAATTTTTAAGCTGAGTTTAACAGGTTTGAATTCAGAGTTTTCCTTCGCCTAGACTAGTTGCCTCACCAAGGCTGAAGAAACCAGTCTGCCCTACTATTTGAGGGAGAATAATTGGATTCATACCTTTCGCAAGGGTATTAGTGCTATGTGAAATGCAACCAGTCTCGTCCAGGATTTGAACTCGAGCCGCCGTGTCCATTTCCTACGACGATAACCATTACACCACGGGCACCTCTGAGTGACTCATACTTGTAACGTTATGCCACAAGTAAGCTACGCTTAGTAAATAAGAATAAAATATAGGTTTTTTTTACCCATGTTAAAGATAAGGAAGAAAATAAATGACAAAGATCAAAGTCTAGTAGAAATTATTGATAAAATATTAAAAGATAATATTCATTTAATGATTTAAAGTAAATAAATAAATAATATATAATATATGCATACATATATAGAACCTTAACTCAACTCAAAAGCGAATTAGTTTTTGAAAAAATTTATTGAAAAAGTTAAAGAAACAAAAGAAATTACGTGCTAAGTGTGTTAAATTGTGACATTTCATGGCTCATCATCATTTATTTTTTGATTAGACTGAGGATTTTTCAATATTTCCTTCAAGGTATCTATCTATCTCAATCTATCTTTCTATCTATCTATCTATGAATTTATCTTTATTTCAATCAGGTTCTTTCTTTCTTTCTTTCTTTCTTTCTTTCTTTCTTTCTATCAATCGATCTATCTATCATTCTTCTCAGTCGGCTGAGGATGTAGAATACACCGACTGCATCGCTGCACTGGTGTAAGACTCCCCCAACGATTGTCCAGGATATGATACTAAACAATCTAATGGTGACGTTTCATTAATGTTGGAGCTTTGGGGAATGCAGAGCACCACTTCATTGTCATCGCTCCCTGCTCCATTCTGGCCCCGAGTGATGGCACCTGACATGGTCTTATCTATGGATTAAATAGAACTAAACTGCATACTTATGCTAAACTGAATTGCTTGGAATAGAACTGTTTTGACATGTAAACTGCATACTTATGCAAAACTGAATTGTCTGAAATAGAAGTATTTTGATATTTAACCATGTGTGGACAAAAACTATGCTTATACTTAACAAAATTGTTTGAATTAGAAGTATTTGACTAAACTGAATAGCTTGAAATAGAAATGTTTTTGACAATTAAACTATGTACTTATGCTAAACTGAATTGTTTGAAATAGAACTGATTATTTGTATAAAAATGGATTTGACAGTAAATAACCTACAAAGGTTAATATGCCATAAAATCCCAACCAACCAACCAATCTATCTATCCTTATTTTAGTCAATATCTATCAATCTATCTAAGAATTGTAGGAATTCCCTTTTCGTCCCAGCGATGGCTTAAATAGGATCATAGCTGTTTCTTCTACAATGATGGATTTCGTATTTTATAACCCATGAAGGTGGATATACCATTAAACTAGGAAGCCCTATCTATCTATCTATCTATCTATCTATCTAAGGTTTGGATAGGTCTGCCACATATGAAGAATAGAGATCAGTGTGGAAAAAAGTGAATAATTTCAATTCCACGCCCTGTCAATAGGGTTTTAAATATCCCCTTCTTCACAAAGGGGTAAGAACTCTCCAAGTAATGTCATGGATATGACTCTACATTTCATCCGGTGGTGAGGCTTCAGTTCTAGAGCTAAGGGAAATGTGAAATACACCTTCATTGTCACTACTCCCAATTATTTGAATCTGTTTTTATCTATCTATCTATCTAACTATCTTCTCTGAAACAAGTGGACAAGTTCGTGTACCTCCGGAGCAGCATTTCATCAACTGAAAATATCAATATGCAACTAGTGAAGACATGAACTGCTATCGACAGGTTATTGATCAAATGGAAGTCTGACCTATTCGATAAAATAAAACGCAATTTCTTCCTAGCAGCTGTCGTATCAATTTTATTATATGGATGCACCACATGGACGTAGAGAAAAAGCTAGACGGGAATCGCACTAGAATGCTACGAGTTATACTGGACAAATCCTGGAAGCAACATCCCACAAAAAGCCGCCGTACGGCCACCGATATCCCATCTCTCAAACCACACATATGAGACGGAGAAGACAATGCAGGATACTGCTGGAGAAGTAAGGACAAACTCATAAGCAACGTTCTCCAATAGACCCCTTCACACCGACGTGCAAGTGGTGGACGACCAACTAGAACTTATCAACAACAGCTTTGTGCGGACACAGGATGTAGTCTAGAAGACCTAGCGAAAACGATGGATGATAGAGACGAATGATGAGAGTCAGGGAAATCCGTGCGAGCAGCACAACATGATGATAATCTATGTATCTATTTCAGTCTATCATTCTCTCTCTCTCTCTCTCTGGTTTGGTTTCTTTGATTAATGGCATATCCCCCTTCATGGGTTATTTAATGCTTTATCCATCCTTGTAGAGGAGCTGTTGTGATACTGTGTAACCCCGAGGTGGGGGAAGATGAGTAGGTTTGTACTTTTTCCAAGGGTATTAGCCCCAAAGTGGACTGAATAGCAGGACTGGAGTTCGAACTAACTCACTTCGAGGCAGCAGGCCTGCACTTTAGGCATTGCGCTAAAGGTAATTACCCTCTCTCTCTCTTTCTCTCTCTCTCTCTTACCCACCCTCTCTCTCTCTCTCTGTATATATATATATATATATATATATATATATATATATCACTTTGTTCATAGTAATATGACTATTGCTGTTGCTGCCGCAACTTTTGCACCCAGTGACATTTCGGTGAAATGGTGCAACCTTCTCAGTTCAGGTAGGTTGGTATGGGAGGGAAAAAACAAGAAGATTTGGGTTTCAAAAAATGGCTATATCACTAAGGTTCATCTAGGTGGAGGTGGGCCACATGTTTTCTCTGTGTGAGGGTCAACACTCTTTAATACAATATTCACTCAAGGAAGGTCGGAGTGCACAGCAGCCGAAACGTTTGGATAAAAAAAAATGTCAAACAATAAAAGCAAGAAGAATGCAGAAATTAGTTCGAAGTACAGAAAAATATTACGTGAAACCAAATGATGAAAGAAGAAGAAGAAGAAGAAGAAGAAGAAGAAGAAGAAGAAGAAGAAGAAGAAGCGAAAAAAGAAAGAAAGAAAGAAAGAACTGTCAATAAAAGATAGCAGCATTTTCATAAGAGAGGGGACTATGAATTATTGTGTTCACTAAAGAGAGAGAGAGAGAGAGAGAGAGAAAGAAAGAGAGAGAGAGGGAGAGAGAGAATATTAGGGAAATAGAAAATCTAGATTGGTGATGTTATTAAAATGCGTACGTAAGTTTTTGATGTCACCACGGTGCAACTTGACGTTTCAAAATGGTGGAATATGACTCAAATTCCTGGTCGTCAATTTGCTGTCTTTGTTCCCCGGTTTAATGACGTCATGGAGAACACAGCATTAGAATTAACCAATGAGAACACAAGTGGAAACTCCAGCCGTGGACCTGTTGACCAAACACCTTGTCCCACTCCTGCTATTATGACGTCATCCGACATTTCTGCTACTTAGTATCTTACTTTCAGCAATGTATATGCTTCTCCTTGGCTTTGCACTGTGCTTTCTGCCTGGTGTTGTAATTTGATTACTGGCGTTTTGCCGGCATCGTACACACAGGAGGGCGGCGCCGCTTACCACAGACTCGGTTTCGTTCTTCCTCTTCAGAGAAACCGCTCTTCCTCTTTACTTGGTTTAACATTACTTTTGTGGTTAAGGTTTAACTTCTTTGTTTAATGGCATATCAACCTTAGTGATTTATTTAATTCCAAAGCCATCATTGTTTTGTTTTTTTGTTTTTATTTTTACATCGAATCAACCCTTTTCAAATCATTTAACGCCGAATCAAGTTTTAAACAATTCAGTTTAGTATAAGCTTAGTTTTAGTTTTAAAACAATTAAATCCCAAAATAGTTATTTTTCAATCAGTTCGGTTTAGCATAAGTACACAGTTTGATCCTATTTAAGAAACAATTCAATTTAGCGTAAGTACACAGTTTAGTCCCATTTGACCCATAGATAGGACGTTATCAGGTGATACCACACCAAGTCAGAGTGGACCTGGGAGCGATGGCAATGGAAGGATACTCCCCATTCCCCAAAGCTCAAGCATTACCTGAACGTCACCATCAGATTGTTTAGTGTCTTATCCTGGACACCCATTGGGGGGTCTTATCCCTCTGCAGAGAAGCAGTCGGTGTATTCTGCAGCCCCAGCCTACCGGGCAAGTCATCACCAAAGAAGAACAGCAGTGTTACTATTTAAACCCATAGCAAGGGGGATAAGGATGTTCATGTCTTCCCCTAGGGTATTAGTCCGAAAGTGAACGTAATAGTGCAACTAGAGTTCGAACTCGTTTACTTCGAAGCCACTGTCCATCGCGTTAGCCATTATGCTACGGGAACTCTTCCGGATATTGTTAAAATAATTAAATTATTTTTTTTAAAGCAGATCTACCAACGAAGTGATTTTTTAAGTAAAGATTAATTTTTTTTAACTAGAATAATGACCCAGTTGATGTGTTTTAAACAAAAAGAAACCATTTTCATCGGCAAACCTTTGAAATTAGTAGACCAGTTCGTATCCCTCGCAAGCAATACCTCATTTACTGAAGGTGATGTTTATATACATGTAAGGTAGGCGTGGACCATTGTTGATAGGTTATCGATCATAAGGAAATCTTTTCTCTCTGATAAAATGATTTCCTTTTAGTTCATATCAGTAAGACGGTACAGATGCACAAACTGGACTCTAACAAAATGGTTGGAGAAAAAGCTCATTTGGAACGACGCAAAAATGGTGTGTATTGTTTTGAACAAATTCTACAAGCAGCATTCAACCTCCCACTGGGTACTGTTAGAAAGAGAGAAGAGGAATTCATAAGAGATGTTCTCTTCTGGACTTATATACGTGAACACACCAGTAGTGGTCGAACAGCAAAGACCAATACAGATTGAAAGAGAGAGAGAGAGAGAGAGAGAGAGAGAGAGAGAGAGAGAGAGAGAGAGAGTTAAAGAATCTGTACCGTTGACATTCCTTGATGTCGGGTGGTGTAATGGTTAGCAAGCTAGACTCGCAAACCTTCACGTGTGAGTTCGAGTCTCATTGGGTGCCCTATTCAAACGGCCTCGACCCACATCCAAACAAAAAGCTTAGTAAATTACTGTTTACAATCAATCGCGTCATTGGTTAACACTTAAACATTAAAAAAAATAGATAGCATATCAAAATTGTGACGGTGTAGCCGCCTCTTGCCAAACACGGGGGTGATTCGACCTTCAATCCGCTGAATGTTCCGCTAGTTGGAAATATCTTTGGATAACACGAATGATTCGCTATCCACTCACGTTATTATATTGTCATCTACTGATTCATGTAGCATCATAACGACACAATAATTAAGACGCAGTAACAAAGACGCAGTAATAAACGACGCAAGAAGGAAGACGCAGGAAGACTTCTTTAACAATATTTTACCTCTCACTTTATTGCAAGGGTTCGAAAGGGTTGTTCAAGGGTTGCATGTGAGAGGGAGCTAGAGATCGAACATAACTGCAATATTTTGACCCCTAAGTTATGACCGTCACGTTGTGTCTTTCTTGTTCTATAGGGCTGCTCAACCGGAGGCCTAGGGCCTACTGCTAGATGCATCTTATCAGCATCTTCTCTGGACCCCAAACTCCATCGGGATATCCGAGGGCTCCCTCGGTCGGATGTGGCTTTCCCTACCACACCTCTTCTCCAACTGTTTGGAACTCTCCTGGCAACTGCTCTGGCTCGTCGAGCTCAACTGAATTATATAATCGTTCGACGCCCACTCGATCTTTGAAATCGAATGTTTAATCGTCATCAAGCGGAAATAACTGTCATGCAGTTCACAGGTCACTCTCTTCCGGTGCATCACTCTGAAGTGGGACTTTTACCTTGTCCCATATTATCAGCCGAGCACACCTGCGCGATTTCTTTCGATTATTGACCATTGGAATGTGTCACTTCCGCTATCTTCGGAATGGCAGGTGTGATCGTCATCGAGCGGAAATAACTATCATGCAATTCATAGGTCACTCTCTTCCGGTGCATCACTTTTTTTTTACGGCACAGAGAGAATTTTTACCTAGTCTCATATTGTGAGCCAAGCTGTATTTTACAACGTTGTGTTTTTATGATTCGGACCACGAATCAAACACTAATCGGAGTCGCCGGCCAGCCAGTAACGAATGATACCACCCATTTTAGGAAGTGAAAAAGAAGTCGACTCCAAAAAGCAGAGACAAACACGGCTTTGCAAAAATAACAATATTCAGCACTTTAAAAAATGTCGTTCAAAGTTCTCTCAGTTAGGCTTTTCAATTTTTTTTCTATATCCTGGGAAGTCTGGAACAAGGCAATTTTTAATGGCGGTTATCTTTGTTTTTCACAGCGTCGTATTTTAGACGGCTTCCTTCACTTTCTATACTAGGGGGCTGTTTGGTAAAAAGCAATCTTTAATGGTGGTAATGTCTGTTTTTCACCGCGTCATATTTCAGACAGCTTCCTCACTTTCTACACTCAAGAAAGCTTGGTACAAGGTCAAAAAACTTTATTGGGTTACAAAATCATTGAAATATTTAATGCTGAAAGAGAGAGAAAATATTCAAAAAGATTTGCAAACTAAATCCCTGAATTGATTCTATTCGTTCTCATCTATTGAGATGGTTGGAATCTGTCTGTAATTTTTTGAGTTTTTACTTGTTTATTCATTTTGAAATGAGTTTAATTTAAATTACTTGAATTTTATAATTAGAACAATGAACTGGTCAACTTCAAATAAAATAAAACAAAATAAAATCAACATTTTTTTTCTACTCACAGAATAAAATCAATACCTCAAAATTAGAAACTTTATTTCCATGTAAAATCAGTTTTTAAACAACCACACACCCCCCACCCCCCACACACACATATGTGTATATATATATATATATATATATATATATATATATAAGTAACTTGGTGTCTGTAGTCAAGGGTGACCGAAAGGCTTCCTTTTCAATAGGTACAAGTTCGAGGTCTAGGGTAGAGAGCTACTCAATTCCCGGGATTACTCCTCTTATCCTTGTTCTGTACTTTATAATGCTGAGAATTAAACAAGGAGGCATCATGTATTATTTTTGTGTCTTTGCTATGACTCGATATGGGATTGAACACCAATGTTCCGTATTGTATACTGTAATACAACTGCACGTGTACATATACAAATATACACTTACATGCGGAAACATCATTGACCGGTAATGAAGGACTTCAATAACAAACGAACACATTTCTTTATAAAAATATATCTCTCACACTTAATTCTCGAAAGAGTGATGTTTGTTGTGTGTGAGAGATGAGCTGGAGACAGGGACAGACTGCTATATTGACCCAAGTTCTTCCTCGCCCATAGCAGCACTTCTTTCGCATCTTGGGTGGGTTGCTCAACCGTGGGGGCCGCAAAGCCATCAGTTTGCAAGCTGATTCTCACGCAGCATCCTGTCTCCAACTGACTCGAGTCGCCCTGGGCACCTGGTTATATTATTGTCTAACGACTTACCTGCTTCCGCTGTTCTTCCGCTTATTTACACAGGTGCATCTCTTGATTGATGGCTCGGTCGAGGGTCAATATATAACACCCAGACCATTGTCAAACGCTCTAACCTTTATACCAATATATATATATATGTGCGTGTGTGTGTGTGTGTGTGTGTGTGTCCGTTTGAATGAAAGAAATTGTGATAATCCAAATCTGACGGAGTATTTAGCTTTTTTTGTTATGCTCATGATATACAATGCGAACACATTTTGAAGTTGAAGGATTGATATTTACCCGTGCCTCCTACCAGGTAGGATTTGATACAAGTTTTTTTTTATATATAGTGGGAACTTAGGGGAGAAGGAGGCCGCACAATAGCCTAGACTCGTAAACTGCCGGTCAATGATGGTCATGGTATCACCTTGTACAGTTGGGAGTAGTCCCCGTGGCCTAGTGGCCAACGTACTGGACTGTAACATCGTAGTAAGACAATTTGAATTCCAGTCGCACTATTACGTTTACTTTCAAACTTGAGAAAGGTATCAATCCCCTTATCCCCCAGGTATGGGTTAAATATTACCACAACTGTTCTTCTACAAGGATGGTTTTCGCATCAGATACACCACAAAAGTTAATATGCCATTAAACAACGAAACCAAATTAATATTTATGCCTAAAATTGCTACAAGCTTGAAAAAACATAATGCAGGAAAAACGATCATTTCAAAATATTTGTTTATTGAATCTAAAGGCATGTTTATCCATCTCGAGTTATTTTATGCGTTGACGTTAGGGAATCACGTTCATCCTACGCTTTGATTCAAATTTGTGTAATCGTTTCTTAAGAGTTGTTTGTACACAGTTATACGTGGATCATTAAATAAGTTTCCAGACTTTTTTCGTATGGGCAATTTTACTGATAGTACACACATGAAACTCTAGTTCCCTCCGAAGTAATCTCCTCCGGCTACAATGCACTTGCACCGTTCCAGCAACTTCTGGAAGGCCCCATGGAAGTCCTCTTGTGTGAGCGTGTCAATGGCCTTCGTCGCAGCCTCTTTCATCTCCTCAATTGTCTCATAACAACAGCCCCCGAGCTTAGGGAATAACCAAAAGTCACAGGGAGCAAGGTCTGGACTATAGGGCGGGTGAGGAACTGTCTTGATGCCCATTTAGGTCAAATAGTCTGTAACAAGGATCGAGTTGTAGACTAGTGCATTGTCCTGGTGGAAATGCCACTGAGTCGATTTGAAGAGTGCTGGCCTCTTCCCAAGGAATCTCTTCCTGAACTCCCTTAAAACCTCAACATAGTAGCCCTAACCCTAACCTTTTGGCAAATCAACTCAGGTGTATTAACTTCCTTACTCCTCCCACATCTCTCATCATCCCTCACAGACTCACTGCCTTCCCTGAATCTCTTATGCCACTCAAAAACTAATGCTCGATTCATGCAAGATGGTCGAAAAGCAGTCTGAAGTATTCCATACATTTCTGTGGCTTTTTTCCAAGTTTAAAACAGAATTTTATTGCATATTGTTCTTCTAAAGTGTCTTCACGTCCAGCATTTTTGAAATTCACCAGCTGTGACATAGGCTTTAGTAGGGTGTATTCCAATTCCTGCTGTAGCTGTTCATTTGAACCTGAAATCATAAAAACTGGTCAGTCATCTCATAAGATGTATTGCAATAACATAGTGAATTTTCAAGAGTCTACGACAATTTTAAATGCCTATACGAAAAAAGTCTGGAAACTTATCGTATGCACCTCGTATGATATCAAGTATTCCTTATACAAATAATTTGCCCACGGTTGTATCGCTGCAAGAATTCCTTTCGAATTCAAATAATTTGTACAAAATTATATGGTTTCAAGAAATTATTTCTCCTAAACAATTATTATTTGTAAGCATGCAGTTATATCCATGATGTACTCCTATGGATCCCTTCACATGGCCGAGCAAAGTCAGGGCGACCAGCTCGCGTCTATATACTGCAGCGCAGTGAGGATACGGGGTGTAGCCCTGAGGACCTGCCGGATGCGATGAACGATAGGGAGGTGTGGCAAGAGAGGGTCAGGGATATCCGTGATGATGGCACGACAAGATGATGAGATGATGACGACAGTTATACGATTTCAAGTAATTGATTATAATATTTAGTAAACAATTATAACTTCAAGTAACAATTATTAATTCAAATGATTTACAGCTCTATAGTATAAACTATTTCTATCAAATACAAATAATTTTTTAACATATCTTTTTGACCCATAAACACATAGTACCACTTTGGGTCAGAGGTCTTCCAGGAGTAATAGCAATGAAGGGGTACTCCACTCTCCCTAGAGGTCCAGAACTGGAGTCTCAACAGATTAATGTCATACCCAGGACACGAAAAAATGTATAACACAATATATATATATATATATATATATATATATATATATATATATATATATAACGATAGGGGGAAAGCATTTTCTGACGTCATTGTCCGGGAATTTTACTCAAGTTTCATATTTTTACCTCTGACTTTTATAAAAACACTGAAGAGTATGGAGAAAATATCTGATGACAAAGAAGGTCGATGAGTCTGCCTCCAGAAAATAAAGAATACATCGTGCCTCATCTTTGTCTATTGAAATCCTAATCTGTTTTTGTCTATGACGTCCAAACAATAATGAGCCTGACAAGGACGCTTAAACAAACGCAACTCCTAGTCCAGAACTCGTTGCATTTTTTAATTAACGGAAAATATCCTTTTCAATTGCACTATCAGACGAGGATGGCGATAAAGATAACATTTGTATTAACAATTTGATCATTATTTGTTCTGCTCTAAATTTGCGTTTCATGTACATCACGAAGTCAATTGACAAGGAAAGAGACTGTATTGAAATATAAAGATCTTTTGTATAAAAGTGTGTTATTTTTAACCATTATACTATTTTTTATTAGAGGGTAGTGTTCACTAATGGTCAGAGAGACCAGGGTTAAATCTCAGGTCAGGTCATACAAAAGAATTAAAAAAAACGTACTTGATGCTTTTTTGCTTAACGCTCAGCATTATAAGGAATAAGGACGGATCAAGGGTAAAGTGGAGCAATCCAATGCAAGGAGTAGCGGCCTTCACTACGCCTTGGTGTTATAGCTCATGTAAAGAGAGGCCTTCGTGTCGCCCTTGACTACGGTCGCCAAGTTTACTTTTACTTTACATATATACATATGTATATTAATTATAGTATAGTTGGCGATATTTAAATTCAGAGTGTTCAGGATTAATGATAGAGCTCATGTACCTAAGTTAGGATTGCGTAGTAAGAGTCAAAAACGTTGGGAGATTGTCAGTTTCTCACCTATGCTATGTTGTGAGTGTTTCTTTATATACTGTTGCGTGGGATAAGAGTGCTCAGTACTGTGGGCATTTTGAGAGGTACCTTCTAGTTTATACAACTCAGTTATTTACGTGACTATCTTGAATTAATTTTTGTCTTGTTTTCTGGTATATATATATATATATATATATATATATATATATATATATATATATATATATATATATTTGTTAAGCGTATTATCGCTATGCGAAATGCTTAGTCTCATCCAGGATTGGAACACGTGTCGCCGTGTCCATTTCCTACGAAATTACATCACGCATGAATGCTTATATATATATATATATATATATGCAAAGCATACATGCGTGATGTAATTTCGTGTCGCCTTGTCCATTTCCTACGAAATTACATCACGCATGCATGCTTACATATATATATATATATATATAATATATATATATATATATATATCATCATTTCGTGCTGGTAGCACGGATATCCCCGACCCTCTCTCGCCACTCCTCCCTATCGTTCATCGCCCTAGGCAGGTCTTCAGGACAACATCCCGTATCCTCATATATATATATATATATATATGCAGATAATTAGATACATACATTTGTTGAGCGTATTATCGCTATTCGAAATGCTTAGTCTCATCCAGGATTGGAACACGTGTCGCCGTATCCATTTCCAACGAAATTACATCACGCATGCATGCTTACACACACACACACACGCACACACATATATATATATATATTATATATATGTTCTAATCCTGGATGAGATTAAGCATTTCGCATATCGATAATACGCTTAACAAATGTATATATCTAATTATTCTCCCACCAACTATGGGTAAAGAGTAGGGCAGACTGTACTCTTCAACTTTACTATGGAAACTTTTAGTGATATAAATAATATTGCCAAAAATAAGGACTAATTATATCAAAGCAAAAATTGATAATAGGCAGAAGAACAGCAGATTTAGGCAAAATGGTGAAAGAGATGAAGTAGTTAAACATATAAGCGAATGCAGGTAGGTGCCCGGGTGGTGTAATGGTTATCGTCGTAGGAAATCGACACGGCGACACGAGTTCAAATCCTGGACGAGACTGATTGCATTTCACATAACATTAATACCCTTGGGAAAGGTTTGAATCCGATTATTCTCCCTCCAGCTATGGGTAAATAGTAGGGCAGTCTAGGTTCTTCAACCTTAGTGAGGCAACTAGTCTAGGAGAAGGAAAACTCTAAATTCAAACCTGTCATATCCTGCCCGAGCGGAGGGGTTGGTAAATATGATAAGTGAATGCAGCAAACTATCACAAAAGAAATATGGCAACCGGCTTAGGAGAAGAGAAACTCTGAATTTAAATCTGTAAAACTCCGCTTAAAATTGATCTAGTTTCCCATCCTGTTCGTGTGAAGAGGTAAGTATATATATATATATATATATGATATTTTTAAATTTTGCCATATCTATAAATAAGGTGTTCAATATCAATAAAAGACCATGTCGCTTAGTAAGGGTAGCGTACACATAGAATCAACGTCACTTGATGATTCTCAGTTTCGCACCAGTACAATCATCGTGTTGGTGGGAAAATCGTCTGATGATTGCATTGGCATGAAATGTCGACCCGAAAAAGATCGACACCTTCCTGATTTCAGGACTGTTAAGAAGAGTGCCGGAGAGCAAAGAGGACTTGCATTCACTCGGACTTATCCTGAGGGCCATCACATATAACTAGTGTGAGTCATAAGGAAGTATGATGAGTCCACCAGGCATTGTGGCTAACATACTAGACGACGGTCTCGTGTTGCATATTAACATTTGACAGAGCCGGATGTTCCATCTGTGTTATTAATATGGTTGCAGGATGTACCTGGGTAAATAAATGGAAGCACGTTACGAAGGTGACAACCAAAATACGTGGGCGTTTTGAAATTATATGTACACGGCCCACAGTACATATGGGAAGTCTTGCGAGGGTGAGTCTCAGTGTTGCTGCCAGAAGAGATTCGGTCAGTCAAAGACAGCGGTCGCCGGTCATCGGTCACCGCCCGTGGGAGGTGGTAATGGTAACCCACAACAAAAACAGTTAGTCGTCAGTCTTGAGTCGAGTCTTCAGTCAGTAGTCTTGAGTCTTGGAGTCCCAGAGTTTACGCAGGGGAGCCAAATGCCCCCCCCCACGAAAACTGGTTCAGTACGTTTCGTCAGAGGGCAGAAGAAGAGCTAAGTAAAGCTCTGAATACGAAAGAACAGCGTGGTATGTTCAAGACAAGAAGTTATGAGTCAATATAACAGTGTTAACATCGATACTGCTACATGGGTGCACTACATGGACTCTAACAAAACGGCTCGAGAAGAAGCTAGACGGCAATTACACAAGAATGCTGCGTGCAATCTTGAACAAGTCCTGGCGGCAACACCCCACAAGACACCAACTGTACGGCCACCTGCCTCCTATCACGAAAACTATTCAAGTTAGACGAACCAGACATGCAGGACACTGCTGGAGAAGCAGGGACGAACTCATAAGTGATGTACTCTTATGGACCCCCACACATGGCCGTGCAAAAGTAGGACGACCAGCACGAACATACATTTAGCAGCTACGTGAGGATACGGGATGTTGTCCTGAAGACCTGCCTGGGGCGATGAACGATAGGGAGGAGTGACGAGAGAGGGTCAGGGATATTCATGCTCCTAGCACGACATGATGATGATGATAACAGTGTTAAAGTCCTTCAAGTCCTATGTCTCTCACTCTCTCTCTCTCTCTCTCTCTCTCTCTCTCTGTCTCTGTCTCTCTCACTTGCAGTCACCTTCATACCCTTACGAGAGAAATAAAGAGAGAAACATCTTTATAAAGAAAAGTGTTATGCTTTTTTGTTATGCTCCTCATTCATTCTTCCTTGTTGTGATGGCATATAACACTGGAAGAAAGTTCGAACCCTAGTCTCGATATTACGTTCACTTTCGGACAAATACCCTTGGGAAAGGTATGAATTCCCTTATCCCTTCCCACTATGGATTAAATATTATCACTGCTGTACAAGGTTGCCTTTTGCATTAAATAACCCAATAATGTTGATATACCATTAAATAAAGGAACCAAACTTAATCGTAAGGAAACTTATATTGATAATAATAATATTGCTATAAGTACTAATTATATCAAAAACAAAAATTGATAATGCAAAAAAGAAAAACAAATGCAGGCTATATGGTTGGTTGGTTGGTTGGTTGATTTTATGTTTCAAGATCTTTATATCTTCAAATATGCATAAGTACAGTTTTTTGTTTACTCACAGCTAAATGTAAAAGCAGCTCTATTTAAAAAAAATCAGTTTAGCATAAGTACAGTTTTTGTTTACAGACAGTTAAATGTAAAAACGGATCTATTTCAAACAACTCAGTTTAGCACAAGTATGCAATTTGAATGTCAAAAAGATTCTGTTTAGTATAAGCACAAGGTTTAGTTCTATTTGACCCATAGAGAAGACCTTATCAGGTGCTACCATTCCTGGCTATAATTGACCTGAGAGCGATGGCAATGAAGGGGTATTTTGCATTCCCCAAAGCTCCAGTTTTACTTAAGCCTCACCATCAGATTGTTTAGTGTCATATCCAGGACAATCGTTAGGGGAGTCTTACCCCTCTGCCGAGGTGCAGTCGGTGTATTCTGCCGACTTGGCCATGTAGGCTATATGGTAAAAGAAATGAAGTGTTTAATCATATAAATAGCGAATGCAGTAAACTAGCACGAAAGAAATGCAAAAATAAGTACGAACGGGTGTAGAGGGTGATTCACATGGAATTGTGAAAGCGGCTGACAAATGATATCTGGACAAAGTAGAAAATGAAACGCATAAAATTCCCTGAGATTGGGACACAAACGAATTACTTAATCCAGTCTTGAGGACACGACCAACTTTTAATCAGTAAGAAGTTGTCACTGAGTAGATTTTCCTTTTCAGCTGACTATACAGGAAAATTACCTGAAAAACTTAGAGAGATACCTGGAAATAGTCCAAGAGCTGAAATAGCTGTCCAACAGGAAGTTGACGGTGATACCAACCATAGCCAAATATTTTGGAAGAGTACCCAAGAACCTGGAAATCTTTTCCAAGTATTTGGGAACTGTTCCAAGGGCTCAACTGGTTTAACTGGAGATCAGAGGAAGGATCGAAACCATCCAGACAACAACATTGCTAAAATCGGCAAGAATACTTTGAAGAGTCCTGGACACATGTGGAGATTTGTTGTTACTCGAATCCCAATAAAAAAATCACCAGTTACAGCAAATGTGAAAACTTACCAAGAAGTAAAATAATATTAAGTATTTGAACGAAAAGGAAAGGAAGAGGAGGAGAAAGATTAAAATGACGATGATGTGAAAATTATAATGATGCTGATGATGATTCTCGTGATATCAGAATAATAATGAACATGAAGGTAGCGTAATAAGAATAATGTTAAGGAATTATGTTATGCCGATTACAATAATGATAATAATAATAATGGTAGATTTTGTCATCCCAGGGGACAACAAAGTGAAAATCAAGTAAAACGAAAAGGCAGACAACTACTTAGAACATGCAAGAGAACTAAAAAAATCTACAGAACATGAAGGTGACGGTGATACGACTTGTAACTGGTGTACTTGGAGCGGTCCACAAAAGCTTGGAAAAGGGGTTGGAAATCGAAGGAGGAGTCGTGACCAGACTACAGGAAAAGACAGAAACGTATACTTCGAATGAAAAATATAAGAATCTCGTCAACGCCCACTTAGAAGCGGCTGTGGAATTCATTCCAACTAAACAAAGAACTAAATCTAGAGTCCCATGGGAGACATTAGCGGTTAGAGAAAGCGTGCTGACGTGAAAACTGCCTCCAAATACAAAAGGAAAAACCCAACCAATACCAATGCCCTGGAACTTAAAAAGGCACAAAATGAATTAGCTAACATATACTTGAAAGAACAGACAGAATACATACAAAATCAGATCGGTAAGATAAGAGACTCAATTGAAGATAGACAATCTAGGATAGCATGGCAAACGATAAACGAAGTGAGCAGAAGGAAGAGCACTGTCAAAGCTAAACTGAAAGCTACCAGCCAACAAGATCCAATACACCTGTGGAAACAGCAGTTCGAGAATTTACACAGAAACCCCCCGGAAGTTACTCATGAACCAATCACGAGGATTATAAGTAAGCAATTAGACATCAAACTAGGACCGTTTATTCAAGAACTCGACTCGGTACTGAGAAAAATTAAAAATAGAAAAGCAGCAGGGCTCGATGAAATACCCCTAGAAGTATGGAAGACCAGAAAATTCGACGACAAACTACTCCGACACTGTAATGCCGTTATAATCAAAATCCTATAGACAGATGGATGAAAGGATGCATCCTCCCCTTCCCTAAAAAGGGTGACCTCAGATTAACCAAGAACTACCGAGGTATATTACTTACGCCCATAGCAGCCAAGATATACAATGCCCTACAACGCAACCACATAGAACCCAAAATTGACAACATACTTAGGAACAACCTAAATGGCTTCCGCAGAAATAGATCCACGACGTCACAAATTTTGACTATCCGTAGAATTCTTAAAGGTGTACCCGCAAAAAACCTAGAGGCAACAATATTATTTGTCAACTTTACTAAGGTCTTTGACTCTATTCACAGAGGAAAGATGGAGCAAATTCTACTCGCCTACGGCCTACCAAAAGGAATTGTCGCAGCCATAATGATGCTCTATAGAAACACAAAAGTAAAAGTTTGTTCTCCAGATGGCGACATAGACTACTTCGACATTGTAGCAGGTGTACTACAAGGAGACCCATTAGCCCCATACCTCTTTATCATCTGTCTAGACTACTTGCTTAGAACATTTATCGATAAATCAAAGAAAATGGTTTCAAGTTAACAAAAAGAAGTAGAAGATACCATGCAAAAACAATTACCGACAGCGACTACGCCGATGATATAGTGCTTCTGGTAAATGCACCCGCCCAAGCCGAAACCCTGCTACATAGTCTGGAACGAGCTGCTGCTGGCATCGGCCTCCATGTCAATGCATACAAAACGGAATATATTTGCTTTAATTAAACAAGTGACATCGCCACACTATGAAACTAGTAGATAAGTTCACCTACGTAGGAAGCAGTGTCTCATTAACCGAGACAGACATCGACACGTGACTAGCAAAGCCATGGACAGCTAACGATAGTTAATCGGTCATATGGAAGTCAGACCTGACCGATAAAATAGAGCGAAGTTTCTTCCAAGTAACGGTCGTGTCGATACTGCTGTATGAATGCACCTCATGGACGCCAACTAAACGTATGGAGAAAAAGTTTGACGGCAACTACACAAGAATGCTGCGAGCAATATTGAACAAGTCGTGGAGGCAGCACCCCATAAAGCAGCAGCTGTGTGGCCACCACCCACCCACCACGAAAACTATCAAAATTAGACGAACCAGACATGCGAAACACTTGGAGAAGTAGGGACGAGCTCGTAAGTGATGTACTCCAGTGGACCCCTTCACATGGACGAGCAAAGGCAGGACAACCAGCTAGAGACAACATACAGCAGCTCTGTGCCGATACGGGATGTAGCCCGGAAGACCCACAGGAAGCAATGGACGATAGGGAGGGGTGGCGAGAGACGGTCTGAGATATCCATGCTGATAGCGCGACATGATAATGATGATGACAAGTTTTATATGTAAAAACCGGAATCCGTCCAAGAGAATGAGACGCGCCAACTTTTCTAGGATTTTGTGCTACAACAGGATCATCGAATCTCGGCCAGACAACCAGACCTAGTGGTAGACAACAAAAAAAAAAAAAAAAAAAAAGAAAAAGAAAAAAGAGAACCTGCCAAATAGTGGACTTTACCGTTTCGACTGACCACAAGATAAAACTGATGGAAAGCGAAAAGAGAGATAAGTACCTTGACCTTTGTTAGAAAACTGAAAAACAATGGAATATAAAAGTGACAGTGATACTAATTGTAATTGATGCACTCGATACAGTCACCAAATGATTGATTGAGGGACTGGAGGACTTGGAAATAAGAGGGTGAGTGGGGACCAGAATTATTGATATCGGCAAGAATACCGAGAAGAGTCCTGGAGACTTAAGGGGACTTGCTGTCACTCAAACTCCAGTGGAAGACCATCCGGTAACGTTCGTGTAAAAAGACTCTCAAAATAATAATCATAATAATACTGACTAATATTTAGGAAAAAGACAAAGGATACGATGACGAACATATCGAGAACGAAGATGATACATTTGTGATTGACGTCAAAGGGGTTCATTTGACGACAACATAGAACGTACAATGTACAAACTTTAACGAAAGGTCTGATTACAATAAAAACACAACGTATCTGCCGTATAACAATGGACAATGCCTCAAACCACAATATAGCATTATCTGTTTTGTTTCTACTCTATTCAGTGATGTTCAGACCATAACAGTATTGAAAACAAACACCGTGGTTGACTCAGGAAATTTGATTGTGTGTATTATTTCATTTTTATTGATTTTATTCGATGAAATTTTCCGAAGGACACGCTGAAGTTATCCTCCTTATTGGAAATATTACAATAGTTGCTACAAGTTCTAAAATTTTAAAGAAATTCGTGCAGGATTCCAATATTTCCGCTTTGTTTTATTTATTCCTGACTTAGTAGATTTTGTTTTCGTGTCATCGTCTTACCCAGCCAATAAGGAGAAAAATGTCCCAGTCGGGGCTGGGGTTGCAGAAAACACCGACTGCATTACAGTAGAGAAGTAAGACTCCCCAAATGAGTGTCCTGGTTATGACATTAAACAATCTGATGGTAAGGTTCCAGTAATGCTGAAGCTTTCGGGAATACAAATTATCCCATCAGTACCATCGCTCTCAGGTCCACTCTGGCTCTGGAGTGGTAGCATCTGATAGGGTCCTATCTATGGGTCAAATAGGGATAAAAGATGTACATATGTTAGATTGAATTGCTTGAAATAGGAGTGTTTTGACATTTAAACTACATACTTATGCGAAATTGAATTGTTTGAAATAGAACTGTTTTGACATTTAACAGTGTGTAAACAAAAACTATACTTATACTAAACGGAATTGTTTGAATTAGCACTGTTTTTAACATTGAAACTGTACTTACACTAAACTGAATTGTTTGAAACAGAACCGTTTTGCCATTAAGTTGTGTGTGGAAAAAAACTATACTTATTCTAAATTGAATTGTTGAAATTAGAACTGTTTGACTAAACTGAAAAGCCTGAAATGGAAATATTTTTGACGATTAAACTGTGTTCTTATGCCAAACTGAATTATGTGAAATAGAACTGCTCATTTATATAAAAATGGATTTTGCATTAAATAACCAACAAAGTTTGATATGTCTTAAAACTCAAACAAACCAACAACCAAACCAAACCAAACTAAGGAGAAAAAAATAGTTAATTCTTTCAAAAATTATTTTCTTGCACATTTTGTTTGAAAAATATGAAGCCCCGACAGTCTCAGTTTACTTATTTATTTATTCTATATAGCTAAAAATGACTTTTCAGGTTGAAACGACCGTCGATCCCTGGATAATACTAGGCGAAAGCTCCCTTTCCTCCAAAATTGAGTTATATAGATTCGGCTCACAACTCCGAAGAAGTGAATGGTTCGCAAGGCTAATATATATTTGAATGATCTCTACTGATTATCTTATTTCCAAGTCCTCAAGTCTCCATACCAGTCCTTTAGCGACTTATTATTATTTTGAGTTTTTCACATCAGCGTTAGCTGATGGTTTTTCACTGGAGTTTGAGTGACAGCAAGTCTCCTCAAGTCTCCAGGACTCTTCTCAGTATTCTGGCCGTCTTCAATAATGCTGTCGTTTGGATATCTTCACTCGTCCACCAACTTCCAAATCCTCCAGGCCCTTTAATAATCCTTTAGTTACTGTGCCAAAAGCACAAATCACAATTGGTACAATCGTCACTTTCATATTCCGTAGTTTTTTCAATTCTCTAGCAATGTCAAGGTATTTATCCTTTTTTTCACATTCTTTCAGTTTTATTCTGTGGTCAGCCGAGACAGCAAAGTCGACAATTTTGCAGATTCTCTTTTTTTTTTTTTGGTTGATTATTATGAGGTCGGGTCTTCTGGCCTAGATTAGGTGATCCGTGTGTATGTTAAAGTCCCATAGGAGTTTATGCATGTCATTATCTAGGACAGGTGCTGGGTTGTGCATGTACCATTTGTTGGTATGGTCAAATTTAGATTTCTTGCACTTTTCTCAGTGGATCACCTCGCCGACCCAGTCGTGTCTCGACTTATACTCTTTCTGTGCTAATTTGCTGCATTCGCTTATTATGTGATAGATCGTTTCCTCTCTGTCGTCACATCGCCTACATTTGCTATTTTGTAGAGTCTTATCTATTCTCGCCTTCATATTATTGGTTCTTATGGTGTTGTTTTGCGCTGCCATTGGAGAGATTCTGTTTCTCTCTTAAAGTTTCCTTTTCTTAGCCAGATCCAGGTTTTTGTCGAGTGAGATATTGTTTATTAGCCGTTTAAAACGCCCATAGTGTTGTTTTTCTTCCCATTTTTGTTTCCTGGTTATAATCATTATTATCATTATCATTATTATAATTCTCCTTATGAGTCTTTCCCACCAGAGTTGGCTAGTAGGCTTTCACTGGTGTCTAAGTAACAGCAAGTCTCCTCAAATGTTCAAAACTGTTCTGAGTATTCGGACTGATCTCAACAATGCTGTAGTTTGGATAGTCTCGATTCTTCCTTCGATTTCCAACTATTCCATTCCACTTTCCAGTCCTTTGGGGATCGTTCCAAGTACACTTACTACAATTGGTATCACCGTCATGTTCCTCATTTTTTTTTTAATCCACAGGCTAGGTATTTCTCTATTTTTATTTTCTGCTTATTTTAATCTTGCAGTCTGCTGAAACGGCAAAATTCCCTAGACGCCAAGTTCTCTTCTTTCTTTTTTCTAATTAGCTCTAGGTGTGGTCTTCTGGCCGGAATTAGGAGATCCGTTTGTATCGAAAAATCCCAAAATAATTCTATGCGTCTCATTCTCTAGGAGGTTTGTGCAAATACCATTTGGTAATATGGTGAAATTTTAATATTTTGCACAATTTCCAGTGGATAAACTTTCCCACCAAGTTGTACCGATTATTATAATTATTATTATTTCACATCTCCCAGGTGGTCTTTCACGGGGCTTTAAGTGATAACCAGTCTCCGTAGGTGTTCCTAGTATTCTTATCTTTAGAGTATTCTGGTCGATCTCAACAATGCTGTTGTCTGGAAAGTCTCGATTATTTGTCTGATTTCTAATTCCACCAGTCTCTTTTCTAAGCCCTTGATGATCATTCAAACCGTTCCAGTTACAATTGGTATCACTCTCACGTTCATATTCCACAACCTTTTCAGCTTTCTAGTGTTGTAGAGCCACATCCATGACCAACTATACAAACACATAATACATATACATCTACATATGCATGCAGAATCATAACGACGACACATTAAAGACGAACGACACAGTTCTTAGAAAAACATACCTCTCACTTTATTTGAAAGGGTTGTGTGTGAGAGGGAGTTGGAGACCGAACTGCAACATATTGATCCCCCACTCTTATGGCCATCAGCGTTTCTTTTCCGTTCTTCTGGGCTGCTCAACCGGGGGCCTGGGGGCCCAGCCTCTCTGGGATATGTTCCTCAATCCAGCATCTTCTCACCAACTGGTCTGATCTCCAAACTGCTTAATCGGTGGCCTGAGGGCTCCATCTGCTGGGCGTTGGCTTGCTCTACCGCATCTGGTCTGGCCTCCAAAACTGATTGAATTTCCTGTACACTGCGTTATATAATAGTTCAACGGCCACCTTCTTGTGGGCGTCACAATTTCGCACTCATTCAACCTGTCCACGGTCAAGGTTATAATATCCTGATCGACCGGATGCACCTGTTATTTACATAGGGGCATTTCCTATTTTGACAGCCCGGCCGGGTCGTTGGTCAATATACAACACTAGCAGTAGATCTTTTCTCTTCGTTCCATTTTCACTATCTGGTCTGCTTAAACAGTAAAATCCATTGAATGATAACTTACAAACTTCTTGTTAATCAGAACTAAGTGTAGTATTCTGGCGGAGAGTCGGGGATTAGTTTGTATCTCAAAGTGTCACAGAAATTTTGAGTCTCATTTTCGATGACGGGTTCTGTCTTGTGCATATTCCATTTGGTGGTATCGTCAAGTTTTAACCTCTTGCACAATTCCCAGTGATTCACTTTTCCCACTCACTTATGCCTACTCTTATATTCCATTTACGTCAGTTTGCTGCATTCGTCCATTATGTAATTAACTGTTTCATCTCTGTCTCTACATAGCTTACACTCATTATTCTGTTGCATATTATCAGTTTTCGCTTTGATATCATTACTCTTTATTCAATGATTTTATCCTGCTATAAAAAGAGTTTGGTTACTCTCTTCAGGTTTTTCCCTGTTATAATGTTACTCCTTGAGAGTTTTTCACATTAGCATTAGATGATGGTCTTTCACAAGAGTTTGAGTGACAACAAGTCTCTTCAAGTCTCCAGGACTTTTCTCAGTATTTTGGACGATCTCCATAATGCAGTAGTTTGAATGGTCTCCATTCGTCTTGTTAATTCTAAGTCCTCCTGTCCTTGTACCAATCCTTTGGTGAAAGTATCAAGGGCACCAATTGCAATTGGTATAATCGTCACTTTGATATTCCACAGTTTTTTCAGTTCCCTACCAAGGTCAAGGTACTTATCCTTCTTTTTCTTTTTTCAATTTTACTTTGTAGTCAGCCGGGAGTGCAAAGTCGACAATTTTGCAAGTTCTCTTTTTTGGTTGATTATTATTATGTCTGGTCGTCTGACCGAGATTAGGTGATTATTATTATTATATACTCCTTTAGAGTTTTTCCCATCAGTGTTAGCTGATGGTTTTTCATTGGAGTTTGAGTGACAGCAAGTCTCCTCAAGTCTCCAGGACTCGTCTCAGTATTCTCGCCGTTCTCAATAATGTAGTAGTTTGGATGGTCTCAACTCGTCCGCCAACTTCCAAGTCCTCTAGGCATTTTAATAATACTTTTGTTATTGTGCCTAAATCACCAATCACAGTTGGCACAATCGTTACTTCCATATTTCACGGCTTTTTCAATTCTCTAGCAAGGTCGAGGTACTTATCCTTCTTTTCACTTTCCTTCAGATTTATTCTGTGGTCCGCCGGGACAGCAAAGTCGACAATTTTGCAGATTCTCTTTTTTTGTTGTTGATTATTATAAGGTCTGGTCTTCTGACCGGGATTAGGTGATCCGTTTGTATGTTAAAGTCCCATAGGAGTTTATGCAAGTCATTTTCTAGGACAGGTGCCGTGTTGTGCATATACCATTTGTTTGTATGGTCGAATTGAAATTTCCTGCACTTTTCCCAGCGGATCACCTTGCCGACCCAGTCGTGTCTCGCCTTATACTCCTTCTGTGCTAATTTGCTGTATTCGCTATTATACTCCTTACGGTTTTTTTTTTACTCCAGCGTAAGTCTCCTCAGGATTTCAGGACTTTTCTCAGTATTCTAGCCAATCTGAACAATGCTATTGTTCGAATGATCTCAATTTATCCTCCGATTTCCAATTCTTCAGGTCCACTTTCTAAGATTTTGAAGATCGTTCCAAGTGCGCTAATTACAACTGATAACACCGTCATAGTCCACAACTTTCTTGGTGTTTTGCCATGGTCTAAATAAAGTCGAGAGTGACCCGATAGCTCCCTTTCATTCGCTACAAGACAGAGGTTTTGGGCCGGGCGCTACACCTTTCCCTGGTAGGTCTAAACATTTGTATCTTATTTCGCTTTCTTTGATTTTCATTCTGTTGTCTGCTGGGACGGCAAAGTCTATTATCCTTGAGTGTTTTTCTCAATAGCTCTGTTTCTTTTTACTTGTATCTGAGCGACAGCAAGTCTCCTCGGGGCTCTAGAGGTCTTCTAAGTATCCGAACTGATTTTAGAATGGCTTTGGTCTGGATAGTCATAATTATTCCTCGAATCTCTTGTTCATCATGTGTCTTTTCCAATATTCATCTTGCATCGTCCGAGGGCCCCGAAAGAAGAATTGTTATTATGCTTGCATATATGAAACCGTGACCTTGCAAAGACGTATTATCATTGAGCGATTTTTATTAAAGCAATCTAATTATAACAACTAAATTTTTTTGTAGGGTCAGCGTTCGCAGTGAATATAATTTTTTCAGTCCTCCAAATTCTCAATGTAACGTAAAACTATGAAATGTTAATTGGCATCATTCCCAAATACAGTGTGTCTCAAAATAAATGCAACCCATTAATATGATAAGGATTTATTACTGAGACAAGTGCAATGGCAGTCATTTGGAACACGTCCTGTAAAAAATGCACCCTTTCAGCTGGAGCCATCAAATCAATATTCTTTATTGACCTAGTGGGTAGAGTGTTCGCTAATAGTCCGGGAGACCTGAGTTCAATCCCGGGTCGTGTCATACCAAAGACTTTAAAAATGGTACTTGATACCTCCTTGCTTAACACTCAGAAATATAAGGTACGTATCGAGGGTAAAGTGGAGCAATCCAGGAAAAGGAGTAGCGCTCTCCCCAACACCTCAGTGTAGTAGCTATTGAAAAGGGAGTCTTCTGGTCACCCTCAAATACGGTCGTCAACTTTACTTACTTATATCAGATTCCTGGACATGCAATCTTTTTTTTTTTTTTTTTTTTTGAGTTTCTTGTCTCAGTAATAAATCATTATCATATTAATGGGTTGAATCTCTTTTAAAACAGTTTGGAATGATTTTGTCTCCCAATAAGTAGTGACGCAAAATGTTTTTTTCCTATCTTGTCCAAGGCATTGTGATCAAGGATTAATAGTTGTTATAATATTTTCAAATCTGAAACAAAAAAAAAAAAAAGAACACATTATTATTAGTTGTCTAAATTTCTGAGACGAAGCTTGATGATTTTTATCATTAAGGTTTCCTGTGTTCGACAAACACCTAAAGAAGGCCGGAGGACATATCGGCGGAAACGTTGTGGAAATAACAATGAAGATGAAGACGATAGTCCGAAAACCCTTAATGATAAAAAAGCATTATTATTAATTGAGTTAATAGCAGTCACATGGGTCAGATGTATTCTGAGACAACCTGTAGAAGCACCACTATCGTTATGGGCCGCTGTTTCTTCGGGAACCTCGTCGGTTGGCAGGTTGTCTAGAATCTAATATGAATATAAGCTAGAAAATTCTACACAGTGAATGTTTAGGCTGGTTTGGTTTCTTTGTTTAATGGCATATCAATCTTTGTAGGTTACTTAATGCCAAAGCTATTCTCCTAGAAAAACAGTAATGGTACTATTTAACCGATAGCTGGGAGGATAAGGGGGTTCATACCTTTCCCAAGGGTATTTGCCCGAAAGTGAACGTAATAGCGCGACTGGAGTACGAACTCGCTTACTACGATTCAGCAGTCCATCGCTTTAACCATTACACCACGAGGACACCCCCCCAGTGAATGTTTAGTTATTAAATCAAAAGAAATAAATTGCAACAGAACGAGAGGATTGTTTTCTCTTAACCAAATATTTTTCTTCTGTTTTTCACTTTTTCTCTTTTTCTGACTTTCTTTCTCCCCCCCTATCTATCTATCTATCTATCTATCTTTTTCTGCTTCCACCCAACTATTGTTCGCTGTTTTCGAAACGTGAGAATAATAGTTGTTCTAAGTGGAAACGGCTTTAAATAACTGAGCTGTATGCCGCTTTACGAAGAGTCGCACATACACATGATTGCGTGCAGACACACAGACAGGTAAGTTCTTGCAAACTGAAAAGAGGTGCGTTGCCCAGAAAGTGAAAAATTAGGTGTTTGTCCTTGTCAGGAAGACATCCAACGAAGAAATAAGCGAGTTCAAATTCTACCAAAAATCATCTTTTTATTTCCAGTCCATGCTAAATTATTATTATTATTATTATTATTATTATTTACTCCTTGAGAGTTTTTCATATCAGCGTTAGCTGATGGTCTTTCACTGGAGTTTGAGTGACAGCAAGTCTCCTCAAGTCTCCAGGACTCTTCTCAGTATTCTGGCCGTTCTCAATAATGTAGTAGTTTGGATGGTCTCCACTCGTCCGCCAACTTCCAAGTCCTCCAGGCCCTTTAATAATCGTTCAGTTATTGTTCCAAATGCACCAATTACAATTGGTATAATTATCACCTTCATGTTCCATAGTTTTTTTTCAATTCCCGAGCAAGGTCGAGGTACTTATCCTTCTTTTCACATTCTTTCAGTTTTACTCTCTAGTTAGCCTGAGAGCAAAGTTGACAATTTTGCAAATTCTCTTCTTTTTGTTGATTATTATTAGGTCTGGTCTTCTGGCCCAGATTAGGTGATCCGTCTTTATGTCAAAGTCCCATAGGAGTTTATGTGTTATATTCTAGGACAGGTGCTGTGTTTTGCATATACCATTTGTTTGTATGGTCAAATTATTATTATTATTATTATTATTATTATTATTATTATTTACTCCTTGGTATTTTATTTTACACCAGTGATAACTGATGGTTTCTCACTGGAGTTTGAGTGACAGCAAGTCTCCTCAAGTCTCCAGAACTCTTATCAGTATTCTGACTCATCTTAATAATTCTGTAGTCTGGATGGTCTTCACTTGTCTTCTTGTTTCCAAGTCTTCCAGTCCTTTTACTACTCTTTTGGGGATGGTTACAAGTGCACCATATACAAGTGGAATCACCGTCACCTTCACGTTCTTTTAAAATTATAATAGTTATTATTATCATTGTTGTTGTTGTTGTACTCTTTGCCAGTTGTAGTGATATTTCACTGTATATGAATAACAACTGGGCCGGAGTGGTAGCGCCTTATAGGGAACTGTTTTTGTATGTTAAACTGAATTGTTTGAAATAGAACTGTTTTTGACATAGAAACTCTTCTTGCGCTAATCTGCCTGGTTTGAAATAAAACTGTTTGACTAAACTGAATAGCTTGAAATAGAAATGTTTGTGACAATTAAACTGTGTACTTGAGCTAGATTGAATTGTTTGAAATAGAACTTTTTGTTTGTATAAAGATGGATACAAGCATTAAATAACCTACAAAGGTTAATATGCCATAAAACCGGTAATGAACCGAGGACTAGTCTTTTAGACATCCATTTGTATCTCAAAATCCCAGAGAAAATTATGCGTCTCATTCTCTTGGACGAATCTTGTTTTGTGCATATAACATTCATTTATATTGTCAAATTTATTAATTGCCAATTTTTCATATCAGTTTTACCTCAACTAGGCTAGGATTGGATGATCCATTTGTATCTGAAAACATTAGGTCTGGTCTTCTGGCTAGGATTGGATGATCCATTTGTATCTGAAAACATTAGGTCTGGTCTTCTGGCTAGGATTGGTTGATCCATTTGTATCTGAAAACATTAGGTCTGGTCTTCTGGCTAGGATTGGTTGATCCATTTGTATCTGAAAACATTAGGTCTGGTCTTCTGGCTAGGATTGGATGATCCATTTGTATCTGAAAACATTAGGTCTGGTCTTCTGGCTAGGATTGGATGATCCATTTGTATCTGAAAGCATTAGGTCTGGTCTTCTGGCTAGGATTGGATGATCCATTTGTATCTGAAAACATTAGGTCTGATCTTCTGGCTAGGATTGGTTGATCCATTTGTATCTGAAAACATTAGGTCTGGTCTTCTGGCTAGGATTGGATGACCCATTTGTATCTGAAAGAATTAGGTCTGGTCTTCTGGCTAGGATTGGTTGATCCATTTGTATCTGAAAACATTAGGTCTGGTCTTCTGGCTAGGATTGGATGATCCATTTGTATCTGAAAGCATTAGGTCTGGTCTTCTGGCTAGGATTGGATGATCCATTTGTATCTGAAAACATCAGGTCTGGTCTTCTAGCTAGGATTAGATGATCCATTTGTATCTGAAAACATTAGGTCTGGTCTTCTGGCTAGGATTGGATGATCCATTTGTATCTGAAAACATTAGGTCTGGTCTTCTGGCTAGGATTGGATGATCCATTTGTATCTGAAAACATTAGGTCTGGTCTTCTGGCTAGGATTGGTTGATCCATTTGTATCTGAAAACATTAGATCTGGTCTTCTGGCTAGGATTGGATGATCCATTTGTATCTGAAAGCATTAGGTCTGGTCTTCTGGCTAGGATTGGATGATCCATTTGTATCTGAAAACATTAGGTCTGGTCTTCTAGCTAGGATTAGATGATCCATTTGTATCTGAAAACATTAGGTCTGGTCTTCTGGCTAGGATTGGATGATCCATTTGTATCTGAAAACATTAGGTCTGGTCTTCTGGCTAGGATTGGATGATCCATTTGTATCTGAAAACATTAGGTCTGGTCTTCTGGCTAGGATTGGTTGATCCATTTGTATCTGAAAACATTAGGTCTGGTCTTCTGGCTAGGATTGGATGATGCATCTGTATATCAAAATCTCAGATATGCGTCTCATTCTTTTGTACGCATTCAGGCTTATGTATACACCATTTGTTTGTATGCTCAAATGCCCAATTCTTATCGACTTACCAATCTAGTCGTTCCAGGTATTATTATTTCACTCATATCAAATTTTTCTCACTCGTGTTAACATGTGGTCTTTCACTGGTGTCTGAGTGGCAGCAAATCACCTCAGTCACCAGGACTTTTCTCAGTATACTATGATATGAGAAATGCTTTTATCTAAATAGTTTCAATTCCCTCAAAAATATTCTATTCCTCAAATTGCAGCTCCAGGCTTTTGGAGTCCGTTTCGAGTGCACCAATTATCTTGACTTTTATGATCCACAGTTTTTTTTAGTTCTACGACAAAGTCAAGTATTTGTCGCTCATTTCACTTTCTCTTATTCATTTATTTATTTGTTTATTTATCAATTCATTATTTTCCTTCTTTAAGAGTTTTTCACATCAACATTAGCTGATGGCTTTTCACTGGAGTTTGTGTGACAGCAAATCTCCACAAGTCTCCAGGATTCTTCTCAGTATTCCAGCCGATCTCAGTAATGCTGTAGTCTGGACGGTCTCTACTTGTTCTACCTCTTCCAGAACCTGTGCCAATTCTTTCAGAATTGTTCCAAGTGCACTAATTACAATTGGTATCACCGTCAACTTCATGTTCTATAGTTTCTTTAGCACTCTAACAAGGTCAAGATACTTATCCTTCTTTTAAAATTTATTTAATTTTACTCTGTGGTTTGCCAGGGTGGCAAAATCCATTATTCGGCAGGTTCTCTTTTGCTTGTTGACTATCACTTGGTCTGGTCGTCTGGGCGAGATTAGGCGATTCGTTTGTATCTTAAAATCCCTGAGAAGTTTGTGTGCTTCATTTATTATCTTACTCTTTTGAGTTTTTTACACCAGCTAACGCTGGTGGTTTTACACTGTAGTCTGAAAGACAGCAAGTATCCTCAAGTCTCCAGCACTCTTCTCAGTATTCTGACTGATCTCAACAATGCTATTGTTTGGATTGACTCCACTCGTCCTCTTATTTGTAAGTCCTCCAGTTCTACCAATCCTTTGGTAACTGTACCGGGCACACCAATTAGAATTAGTATCACCGTAACTTTCATATCTCATACGTTTTTCAGTTCTCCTGCAAGGTCTTGGTATTTATCTTTTTTTGCTTTCTTTCAGTTTTACCCTCTGATCACTATTACTATAAGTATTATTATTGGATTTTTTTTCGCTCGCTTTGATAATTTCTATACCTTTTCTCTAGCATTGTGTAAATAAGAGAACATTTACCCTAAATGAATATTTCTGCTTCGAGGCAGTCAACAAAAAACAGGCACGGTCATTAGTCATATACTCAATAGCAAAACAACGAATACCCTTTTATTACTATTCCTACCATATCCACTTTCATCAAGAGTTGTATTACCCTATAGGCTCCTTTCTATACATCAAATAAATCTGTTTAAAATAATTCGTATTCGATGGGATCCAGTGGAAAAAAAGACTCTAAAGAAAGAACTACGCCAAATAATGTAAATATAAACATACAAATAACGCGATTCCTTAAAATCTACTGCTCTGTCGTCTGGGGTTGAGGAATGCACCAACTACCTCTTTGCAGAGAGGTAAGACTCTTCAAACGAATGTCGCGTGGCCCAGTCGCCTTGGGCTGTAGAATACATCGACTTCATCTCTGCACAGAGGTAAGACCTTTCCCTCCCCAGACAAGTGTCTTGGATATGACACTAAACAATCTGTTGGTGAGGCTCCAGTCATGCTTTGAGTAATGCAGAGTACCCTTTCATTGCCATCACTCTCAGGTCCACTCTGGTCCGGAGTGGTAGTACCTTATAGGGTCCTATCTATGGGTCAAATAGAACTTTTTAATTTAATTTATGCTAAATTGAAGTGTTTGAAATTGAACTGTTTGATCCTTTAGGTGTCTGTAGACAAATGATGGGTGTTTATTTGAAGAGTGATGCATAACAATACACGGAACTGTTTAACTTTATCTTATGTTTAATAATTATATATATCTAATATATATATATATAGTGCACTTATATTGCACTTGGTAATATATATATATATATATATATATATATATATATATATATATATATATATATATATATATATATAGGTATTATTCGGTCAAGTTAAACCAGAGTTTGGAGTAATTCCTTCAGGACAAGAAAATCATTCAAGAGCCGAACATTTAAATTTTCCTGGTAGAGAGCTCAATGTAATTTATTACAGAGCAATATTTCTTTAAGAAAAAACCAAAGACCGGTTAACTTAGGATTATAAATTCATTTCCCAAAAAAATTTATACAGGACTATCCATTGAATCTGAAGAAGTCCTGTATAAATTTTTTTTCTTCGTGTTTTTGGTTCACACCAGAAACTGAAAAACAGGATGGAAATAAATTTATAATCCTAAATTAACCGGTCTTTGGTTTTTTCTTAAAGATATATATATATATATATATATATATATATATATATATATATATATATATATTGCACTTATATTGCTCTTGGTTCGACACAAACCCACAAAGTGATTTAGTGATAACCATCACTGTTATAATATATCTAATATATATGTATAAAGAAGATCTGGCATTAAATAATCTTCAATGGTTGATATGCTATAAAACCAAACCAAATCAAACCTTAAAGTCTATTCATAGAATAACCCAAGATAGTTGGACATGCCGTTAAAATCAATTAATCAATTAGCCAATTTAAAACCTTGACTAAAAGGTAAAGTTAAATCTAACAAACGTTATTGATACACAGCAACAACAATAATAATAGATTTATATATTGTTTTTAGTAGAGTTTATATTTATCCAAACCCTCAGTCACGGGCATGGATGTGATTCAAGTTCAATTTCTAAGTGGAGTAATCCTAGTTTAAATTCAGAGTTTTCTATCTCCAAGGCTAAAGAAACCATTTATGCTTACTGTTTGCTCATAGCTTTGGAAGAACGGATAGATCCATGCTTTTATCACGGCCATAACTGCGAAGTAAAACGTTAACAGCCTCGTCCCGGATTTGAACTCTGGTTGCTAATTTCATTTCATAACACGATAACCGTTATGTTTAACAAGTCTCCAGTCTTAAGTAATGTATGTGAAATAAGCTTTGACGTTAAGGTCATAAAAAACGAAAATATTTTTGATATAACATATACAAGGCTTGGTTAGAATTCTTCAAAATTCAAACGCCATTTTTTTTTTCACTTTTAAACCTTGAAATTTAAATGAAAACATATGCACAGTTGAGAAATTCGTATTATAAAGGGATGATATCTAGTTGTCTAGAATTACAATCTATATGTGTGTGCCCAGTTAGCAACTTATATAATGCAGGAATGATGTCTAGATGTCTAGATTACAGTCAAGATTTGTGCACAGTTAAGCAATTTATGTTAAAAAGAGATGATGTCTAGATGTCTAGATTACAGTTAAGATGTGTGCACAGTTGAGAAACTTATGTTATAAAGGGACGATGACTAGATGTCTAGATTACAGCCTAGATGTGCGCACAGTCGAGCAACCAAATCAATAGAGGAATAATGTCTAGATGTCTAGAAAAATCAGTGCTAAAGTTAATAGTAAGTCAGTCACGGTATTTTTTGAATGAAAGCTTTTCGACAAAACGCAGAATTGTACTAGGGCAACACTTTGCATACCCACCACACCTAAAGCTGTGAAACTTTTTCTTTTTTCCAAGAAAGAAAATTCAGCCCACGACTAAAATTTGAAATCCGATAGTTCAGCTTCACACTATATCAGAAAAACAATTACAGATGAGTTTCGACCAATGGTATAAGCGCTTAATAAACTCGTTACGAAGGAACTGATGGAAGGGTTAGATGAAGACTCCTAGCACTGTTTTTAGGAGGGAAAACAATGTCTTCTTTGGTATGTAGCTTTCTAAGAGAACTGTTTTAAAAGAAATCAAGTTGATTTGTAATTAAATTAATGATAAAAGTTTGAATAAAATTACTTTTATTATTTTGGGGCTGCAGAATACGCCAACTGCATCTCTGCAGAGGGGTAAAACTCCCACCAGTGAGTCTCCTGATGTGACACTAAACAATCTGATGGTGGGGTTTCAGTAATACGGGAGTATTGGAGAATGCAGAGTATTTCTTCATTGCCATCGCTCCCAGGTCTACTCTGGCCCAGAGTGGTAGCACCTCATAGGGTGCTATCTATGTGTCAAATAGAACTAAACTGCGTACTTACGCTAAACTGAATTGTTCAAAATAGAACTGTTTTGGCATTTAACCTGTATACTTATGCTTGAAATGCGTACTTATGCTTGAAATATGTACTTATGCTGAAATGGAACTGTTTTTGTATGCTAAACTGAATTGATCAAAATAGAACTGTTTTGACATGTAAAGGCGTATAAACAAAAACTATACTTATACTAAACTAAATTGTTTTAATAAGAACTGTTTGACTAAACTAAATAGCTTGAAATAGAAATGTTTTAGACACTTAAATTGTGTACTTATGCTTAAGTGTATTGTTGGAAATATAACTGTTTATTTGTATAAAAATGGATTTGGAATTAAATAACCTACAAAGGTTGATATACCATAAAACCCAAACAAACAAACTAACGAAGAAACTTTTATTATTTAATCAACTGACCTTGTATGTTAGCAAGTGTTAGTCAGTAGCAGGGCGTGTTCTGTAAAACCTCTTAGTTTTAGCAGTAACTGACTGGCTATGAGCTGAAGAATTGTAATAAAATGCGGTCTAAATCCAAACACACTTCTCAGTTTTAATTCCCAATGGATGAACGCATTTAGCCGAAAACAAATATCTAACAGAAAATATTTAGCAGAAAAGAAAGAACTATTAAGACAGCGCCGTTTAACATTTGGGTTTACGACTTATTTTAACCAAATCTATTTGACGCTTTGATGGGAACCTAATAGGTACTAACACTTTGGATCAGAGTGAACCTGAGAGTAATGGCAATTAAAGGATGACTCCACACTTCCCAAATATCCAGAACTGGAACCTCATAATCAGATATAGTTTTGTGTAATACACAGAACACCCTTTTTTGGGTGGGGGGTACCTTACTCATCTGCATGCGACACAGTTAGTGTATTCAAGACCTTACCGACAGAGTAGAGGAGAGGTAGAAGACACGGAAAAAAAGAGTCAAAGAAAAGAGTGTGAGAGAAAAAAGAAACCAAATAAGGAAGGAAAGAGAAAGAGAAAGAGAAAGAAAGAGAAATAGAGAGAAAAGAGGAGAGAGAAAACGAAAGATAAAAAAGTGAAAGAGAAAGAGAGAGAGAGAGAGAGAGAGAAAGATACAGAAAAAGAGAGAGATAGAGAAGGTCTGAGAGAATGCGAGAGAACGAGAGAAAAAAGAAAGAGAGAAAGAGAGAGAAAAAAAGAGAGAGGGAGATAGTGAAAGTGAGTGAAAAAGTAACAAAAGTATGAGAGAGAAAGAGAGGGGGCGAATTTGAAACCGCTTTCATTGTACGTTCCTATTCATATTTTTAGTGTAGTTGTTTCTTAAGTATCTTTACTTTTTTGGTCCAATTGAATAAGAACAATTTTCAAGGAGATCTATTTGACCCTAACAGGTACTACCGCTCCGGGTCAGAGTGACTGGGAGTAATGGCAATGAAGGGCTGCTGCACATTCCACAAATATCCATCAGATACTGTTAACTGTCATACCCAGAAAAGTCCTTTTTTGTAGAGGGATGGGGTCTTGTTCCTCTATGGAGGAAACGTCATCATTTCTTAAGCCCCAAACGAAAGGGTATAGAAAACTCAACGAAATAAATTATTAAACCTGCAAAGGATAAATAAGGTTTCCGTTATGCATTGCCCTATGACGATCAGACGTCTATTCAAAGTTTGGCGTCGATGCGGTTGTTTGGTTGGTTGGCTAGAGTTTTAAATGACCAGGTTGATTAATGAGGGCCGGTGAGGTCGAGGACAGAAACATAAAAAGAAAAATTCACTGTCGTAAGCCAAATTTTTAATATTCCGATTTATGCTGAAGTTATAAGCAACATATAAAAATGGGTAGTAAACATACTGAAACATCCATGTAACCTTTATTACTGTAAATATAAATTTTAATAATGCAAAGTATTCATTACATAAATCAAAATCTAAGTCTTAAATGGGATTTTCATATTCATTTTAACTGTTCCTAAACGTGGACATTGGGTTATATTGAATTAAGCGTGCCGAAGAAAGAAAAATGCAGAGAGAAACGGAAGATCGTTAAATTCATCTAACGTGACCCTTTCTCGATATAAGTGGCTGAAGAAAAAAAAAAAGAAAGAAAATCAAGCAAAACACACACACACACACACACACACACACACACACACACACACACACACACACGGGGTTTCCTCGTGGTGTGATTGTTAAAGCGATGGAATGCGGAATCGTAGTAAGCGAGTTCGAACTCCAGTCGGGCTATTAGGTTTACTTTCGGACAAATACCCCTGGGAAAAGTATGAAACCCCCTTATCCTCCTAGCTATGGATTAAATAGTACCTCTACTTATCTTCTTAGAAAAATAGCTTTGGCATTAAATAACCTACAAAGGTTGATATGCCATTAAATAAAGAAACCAAACTACACAGTACTGAAAATAAAGGAAACGAACAATCTGCCGTGAATATATCTATTTGTCCGATTACAAAAAAAGAGAACGCTCATCTATTGCACCATTAAGAAATTATTGTTATTAGCGGCAATTCTTGTTTTAGCATGATTGCAAGAGTGAATTTGAGTCTCATGGGGTGCCCCATTAATTAGGCCTTGTGCCAAATCTAAGCAAAAAGCTTAGTAAATTACTTCTTGTTCTAGTATGATATTATTTACCAACCACTCCGTTCGGGCAGGATATGACACAAGGTCAATTTTTAAGCGGAGTTTAACAGGTTTGAATTCAGAGTTTTCCTTCTCCTAGACTAATTGTCTAACCAAGGCTGAAGAACCTAGTCTGTCCTACTATTTACCCATAGCTAGAGGGAGAATAATTGGATTCATACCTTTCCCAAGGGTATTAGTGCTATGTGAAATGTAATCAGTCTCGTCGAGGATTTGAACTCGTGTCGCCGTGTCCATTTCCTACGACGATAACAACTACACCACGGGCTGTTCTAGTATGATGATCACGTAGGTAATAAGGAAGTTACTGCATTTGTAAAAACTGTATCCGGGCACTCGATAAAGTATTGCTGAGCAGTGAAAGTGGAAATTTACTAAGCTTTTTGCTTAGATGTGGCACAAGGCCATATGAAAGGGGCACCCAATGAGACTCGAACTCACTCGTGTAGGTTTGCTAGCCGAGCTTGCTAACCATTACACCACCAGAGGCGCCTGCTGAGCAGTGAAAGTGGAGTCTTTTATCAGTAGGTGCGGCTCTACGATGAGTAACGCCGTATTCTAGGTAATCAGGTGCATTTTCTATCTTTCAGATGAACTCTTCATTGATGACGCATGAAATTTTCACGGTCGGAATAAACTTTCACTTCATAAATCACACTGAAGACTGAAGAGTAAAACGGGAAAAAATACGTTCTGATTCTAAGACTAACGTAAAATTTCGATCCCAGCTTCAAGTGTCCAACGTGTCTACCCACACTAAAGAGTTATGATACAACGAAAAAGTCTGTCAGTGGATGACAATATATATATATATATATATATATATATTGGTTGAATGAGTAGAGTGTTCGCCAATGATCCGGGAGACCGGGGTTCAATCCCAGGTCCAGTCCTACCAAAGACTCAAAAAATGGTACTTGATGGTCCCTTGCTTAACACTCAGATAGTAGAGTAATGATCAAGGGTAAAGTGCAGCAATCCAGGGAAAGAAGTAGCGCTTTCCCCTACACCTCAGTGTTGTAGCTATTAAAAGGAAACCTTCAGGTCACCCTTGACTAAGGTCGCTAACTTTACTTTTCTGCATATACACACAGACACACAGAGAGTGCGATTGGTAAACTGTCGCCTAGATTACGTAAAAATAAAAAAAAATTATGCAGAGATATCACTTCAGATGTTTTTACCAAAATTACAGGAAAATATCTTCCCATACTGAAAATTAAATCTATTCAAAGAAATCGTCAATGACTTCAAACATAGGCCCCAGACGACTTCAAAATATCATGCAAGCCTTTCGAATCGTCTGGTTTAAATTGGTAAATGTATCTATTATCCTTGCATTAATTTCCTCTTTCGTGTTACAAGGAGTTTTGTTGATGCTTCGCTCATCTGTGTCCCTCATATTGTAATCAAAGGGAATGCAGACTGGAGAGTTAGGTGTCCAGATGTTTTGGGTGAAAAAATCTGAAGGAAAAAAAAGGGTAATGATAAATACCCGGATCTTGCCAGAGAACTAAAAAAAATTGTGGAGCAAAAATGTGACGATGATACCTGTCATAGTTGGGGCTTTTAAATAATACACAAGGACATGGAAAAATATGTGATCTTGAGATCAGAGGAAGAATTGAAATTATCCAGACCACAACATTGCTAAAATAAGCTGGGATACTTAGAAAAGTCCTGGAGATATAGGGGGACTTGCTGTCACTCAGATTTCATTGAAAAGCCATCAGATGCAGATGTTTTGAAAAACTCCCATAATAAAACTACTACTACTACTACTACTACTACTAATAATAATAATAACCGAAAATATTCAAAGCATTCGGCAAAGCCATAAAGTTCATCACGGAAGCTACGAAAAATAGAATATGGTAAAAATCTACAGAGAATCTTCCAGGGGAGTTTCACTCTCATCACTACTATTTGTGATCGTGAAGATCTCATTTAGTTACATTTTTAGGAAGTTCACTGGAAGGGGGCAACAAATCTATAAAATCAAAAGAAAATATCAATCACGTTATGTACATTGATGACATCAAGCTCTTTGCGAAAGATAGAAAAGAATTCGAGATTGAATAATATGAATATACAGCTGGGATATAGCAATGGAATCTGGCGTAGAAAAACGTGCCTTGCTTTAAATGAAAAGTGGGAAAAGACAAACAACGGAAGGAACAGAACTGCCAAACAAGGAAAGAGTCAGAACGCTTGGAGAGAAGGAAAATTATAAATACTTGAAATTATTGAAAGTTGACACCGTTAAACATCAGAGATGAAAGAAAAACATTAGAAAAGAGTAACTCTGAAGAATGTGAAAACTTCTAGAAACCCAGCTCTGCAACTGAAGTTTCATCAAAGGGACAAACATCTGGTCAGTCCCCTTCGTAAGATACTCTGGGTCCTTCTTAAAATGGACGAGGGAGAAACTCAAATGGACCAAAATGACAAGGAAATTGATAACAATGCACAAGATCCAACATCCGCCAGATGATACCTACAGATTATATATATCAAGAAAAAAGGAGGAAGCAAATTAGACAACGTTATAGATCGCGTAGAAGTATCAACAAAAAGACTCAAGAATCATTTTAAAAAGAATAATGAAAGTCTAATCCAACCAGCCAATAACAGCGTTGGTGAAATAAGGCCAGACACAAAAGCAACAAAAACTAGAAAAATAAGTGTACGAAAATTTTAAGCGACGAACTGACGAAATTGTAGGTGAGAAAACCTGGACATGACAACGAAAGGGAAAAAGTAAAAACAGAAACTGAATTTCTTCTAATGGCAGCACAAAACAACACCATAATGACCAACGATGTTTAAATCAAATTGTTGTGTTCTGGTTAGTGAACACAAGTAGTAGTAATAATAAGACAAACCACGATATGTGAGGAAAATAGTTATATTTACAGGAAAGAGTATTTACAAGAGAGAGACTGTTAGTAATAAGAACATAGGGTTAGTGATAGAGTAATATACTCCAACAATAGGAACGGCTCTTCTGGTCTGACTCGTAGGCTTATTCTTCCCATACTGATCTCCGCTACTGCCATATATGGCAGATGGAACAGCTCGTTATGCTGAATAGGTATATGATACCCAATAAAAATATTAATAATACGCAACAGAATAGCAGGCGTAGATTATGAGGAGACAAAGAAGAAACGGTTTATCACATTATAAACGGATTTAGGTGCCCGTGGTGTAATGGTTATCGTCGCAGGAAATGGACACGGTAACACGAGTTCAAATCCTGGACGAGACTGATTGCATTTCACATAGAACTAATACCCTTGGGAAAGGTATGAATCCAATTATTCTTCCTCTAGCTATGGGTAGATAGTGGGGCAGACTAGGTTCTTCAGCCTTGGTGAGGCACCTAGTCTAGGAGAAGGAAAACTCTGAATTCAAACCTGTTAAACTCTGCTTAAAAAACTGACCTTGTGTCATATTCTGCCGGAGCAGAGGGGTTGGTAAATATGATAAACGAATTTAGCACAAAGAGATTACAAGACAAGACACGACTGGGTGGGAAAGGTGATTGAGCAGGAACTGTGCAAGAGTCTGAATTTCTGTATACTACAGAATGGTATATGCGCAAACCTGAATCTGTCTGAGAGAATGAGACGCATAAAATTCTCAAGCATCAATTAACAAAACAAAAAAAAAGAACTTGCTGTTTCACGGATTTTGCTGCTTCGGCCAACTATTGTGAGAAAATAAGGGAAAGCGAAAGGAAAGACAAATACTTAGACCTTGCTAGAGAATTTTAAAAAAAAGTGGAACGTGAGGATCAAGGTAATACCAGTTATAACTGGAGTGCTCGGAACAGTCCCAAAGAGCCTTGTGAAGGGACTGGAGGAACTCGAAATCAATAGGAGAATAGAGCAGATCACAAGATTGCTGAGATTGGCTAGAATACTCAGAAGAATCCTGGATATCTAGGAAGTCTTACGGTGACTCAGACTCCAAAGAAAATCCTCCAGCTAATACTTGTGTGAAAAACTAGCTACCTAGTGATAGTAAAAAAGAAGAACCTTTCGACTGACCACAGGATAATACAACAAAAAAAATGTGAAAAGAGAGAAAAGTACCACGACCTTGCTAAAAAACTGAAAAAACTATAGAACATGAAATTGATAGTGATACCAATTGTAACTGGTGCTCTCGGTACAGTGACCAAAGGATTAATAAAGAGACTGGAGGACTTGAAAATAAGAGAACGAGAAGAGACAATCCAAACGACAGTATTATTAAGATCAGCCAGAATTCTGAGAAGAGGCCAGGAAACTTGAGGAGACTTGCTGTCACTCAAACTCCTGTGGGAAACTGTCAGCGAATACTTGGAAGTTGGCGGACGGGTAGAGATTTTCCAGATGACAGCATTACTGAGAACGGCCAGAATCCCGAGACAAGTCCTGGAGACTTGAGGAGACTTGCTGTCACTCAAACTCCCGGAAAAAACCATCAGCTAACATAGAAGTGAAAAACTCTAAAAGAGTAAATAATAAATCATACAAGGACAAAATGAATTTCGCATAAATGAAAGATTAAAATGTTTTACAGTGTTTCTTTGATATACCCACAAAAGAAAAGTACGGTAATTTCATGTCAGTAAACGTAAATATTAAGGCGCTCGTAGCGTAACGGTTATTTTCGCTGGAAGTGGCTATCTGAGATCAAAACATGAAAAAGGCTGTTTTCATCTCATAGAGTGCTAGTGCCCTTCGGAAAAGTATGAATCCAACTATTCTCCAACCCCAGTCATAGGTGAAATAATACGACTGACTTGGCTCTTTAATCTTAGTATGGCAACCGGTCAAGGAGAAGGAAAACTCAATGGGTTCCTCTTTGGCTATTCCTGCCCATGATACGCTGCAATGAGAAGCGCCCCCTACAATCAAAACCAGATTACGGGAACAGTGAAGAAGAGAAAATAAATAGATAGATAAATATCTGTGCTTCTTGTTTTTAGCTACACACATCTTAGAATACCACTGATTTTGCACCTCTTCGTTTAATGAGGGAGTCTGTTAAAAGAGCAGGATAAAATTATCATTAGAATTTTCCTGTGTCCAACAACAACACTTTTAAACATGATACATGATCTAATATAATCGGCATCTATAAACACTAAAAAGATCAGAAGGCAGCAATTTGGAATCTCTTTCTATTTATTAATTATCAACCTAAATTCTTAAATAAATATTTGGGTCTTTTTTCTTATGTGAGTGTGCAACTACGCATTTAAATCTTCCATACGTCGGCAAGATTTCGGTTTTTCTTCTCGATGCCCACTGATTTCCCCCTTACTTCATTATTTTACACATAAGGTTTAGCATTCAGTCTGTAACTTAAGATCTGTGATGTTACGGTAAAAAAAACTTTAAAATTTGAACAACGTAATTGTCACTGGTAAGGAATTCACGTAAGTCTAAGTGAAAAAACGTACATCTATCTAGCAATCGATCTATCTATCTATTTAGCCAGGTAACATTTTTGTATCTGGTTATTTGCACGTATTGTAGTTTTTCTTGTTGAAGGCGACGGTTTGGAATGGATAAGCGTGTTATTCTTAATCTTATTAATTTTCCTAGGCGAGAATATTCGTTGTGAAGCCAAGCGTGACCTCGAATTGGACAATTCAGAGTAATGTTTTTGATGTCTTTTCTGACGAAGATCTAAACCGAATATGTTTTGGTTTCGTGAACAAAAGAGATGAATGAAATGGTGAAAAATCCCAAACATTGGAAATGAACTTTAACCCCGACTTTAAACGTTAGAAAATTGAGTTACTTTGACGTTTGAACAGTTTGATTCGTGGGTGGAGTGTTATGTATAAATTCAATTCGATTTTGGGAATACGAAGAGACGGCAGAGAAGCCAAGAAAAAGGTAGACAAGAGACGTGTCGTCAGATTTACACACACATGTGCAGTTGCAAACCCACACGAGAAAAAAATCATCATCATCATATTGCGCTGGAGGCACGGATATCCCTGACCCTCTCTCGCCACTCCTCCCTATCGTTCATCGCCCTTGGTAGGTCTTCAGGACAACATCCTGTATCCTCACATAGCTGCTGAATGTACGTTCGAGCTGGTCGTCCTGCTTTTGCGCGGCCATGTGTGGGGATCCATAAGAGTATATCTCTTATGAGTTCGTCTCTGCTTCTCCAGCAGTGTCCTGCATGTCTGGTCCGTCTAACTTGGATAGTTTTCGTGATAGGGGGCAGGTGGCCGTACAGTTGGTGTCTTGTGGGGTGTTGCTGCCAGGACTTGTTCAGGATTGCACGCAGCATTCTTGTGTAATTGCCATCTAGCTTCTTCTCCAGTCGTTTTGTTAGCGTCCATGTAGTGCATCCATATAGCAGTATCGATGTGACCGCTGCCTGGAAGAAACTGCGTTTCATTTTATCGGTTAGGTCTGATTTCCATATAATCGATACCCTATTGATAGCTGTCCATGCTTTCGTTAACCTCGTTTCGATGTCCTTTTCGGTTGATTCAACGCTGCTTCCTAGGTACGTGAATTTGTCTACTAGTTTAAGTGGGGTTCCTTCTAGAGTGGAGATGTCCCCCGTTTGGTTAAGAAAAAAATAGACTCAAATATTTAGTTAAGATTTCAGGTTTATTATTAATAAATACATAAAAAGAGATTCCGAATCGCTGGCTTCTGATTTTTTTTTTTGTGTTTATAGATGCCAATTATATTAGATAGCACATTATTTTATTCACCTTTAGTAAATCGTCAACATTTAACGAAAAAACTGGCATTGTTAATTATTTCGACTAGGGCTTAATTTATTTCAGTCAGCCTAATCATCAATCAGAAATTTAACATGGCTTACTGTCTCAAGGAGAAGAGCAACTTTCGTCATCAGTAAGAATCACAACACTTGAAGAACCAGACTTGACGATCGACTGACACCGACTTGTCAAGAGTGTAAAACTGTACAACGTTCACACTCAATAGCCGTGCGAGATTGAGGTTGCGGAATGACCAGGCTCCGAACTGAGCGGCTGCACGTTAACAAAACGAGATACTAAGCTAAAGAGGCCTTGAAGGCGTGTACAGAAGAGAGGGGGATCTATCTATCTATCTATCTATCTATCTATAAAGCTGTTCATATTTATCTCTTTATCTCTCTCTCTCTCTCTCTCTATATATATATATATATATTATCTACCAATCTATTGCCCAGTTAGCTGAGGCTGTAAAATACACCGACTGCTTCTCTGTAGAGGGGTAAACCCCACCAACGAGTGCCCTGGATATGACACTAAACAACCTGATGGTGAGGTTTTAGTAATGCTAGAGCTTTGGGGAATGTGGAGTGCCCCTTCATTGCCATCGCTCCCAGGCCCACTCTGACGCAGAGTGGTAGCACCTGATAGGGTCCTTTATATGGGTCGAATAGAACTAAACTGCGTACTATGCTAAACTGAGTTGTTTGAAATAGAACTAGTTTTGACATGGAAACTGCGTACTTATGTTAAACGGAACTGTTTGAAATAGAACTGTTTTGACATTGAAACTGTATATATGATAAACTGAATCGTTTGAAATAGTACTGTTTTGATATTGAAACTGTACTTATGCTAAACTGAATCGTTTGAAATAGAACTGTTTATATGTATAAAAAGGGATTTGGTATTAACCTCCAAAGGTTGATGTGTAAAAACTAAACCAAAACAAACCAAACAATATATCTATATATCTATGGACTGTTCATATTTATCTATTTTTCAATTTATCTAACTATTTATACAACGTACAGGGATAACTTAATACAACCGCTTCTTCAACGCTTTCATAAATTCAGTTTGATTTTTGGATAACTTATATACTGACGAAAAATGAAATTTCTTCGACCGAAATTTATGCTTTAGTTCATCCAAGATCAAAAATAAGAGTCATATAGCTGGATTAAACTACTAAAGCTCAATACATAGAGGGGTTCCAAAATAAGGGGTGAATCAACAGTATGCAGATCCTATATCAATGCATGGTTAGAGTGTTCACCAATGGAGCGGGTTACCGGGATTCAAGACTCAAAAATGGTACTTGATACCTTCTTGCTTGCCACTCAGCATTATAAGGTACGAATCAAATGAAACAATCCAGGGAAAGGAGTAACTCCTTCCCTTACACCTTTGCGTAGTAGCTATTGAAAAGGGAGCCTTCGGGTCGCCCTCGACTACATTCGGCCAAATTGAGAATTACTGTAAGCCTGTACTCTTCTTCGTATCCAATAGGGTTACTGGTTTGAGTTATTACCCCACAAGATGGCTGATGACCATTCAAAAAAACTCCAAAAACCAGTTCTATTTCAAACAGTTCCGTTTAGCATAAGTACATTTTTTGGTTCTATTTAACCCATAAATAGGACCCTATCAGGTGCTACCACTCCAGGTTAGTGTGGACCTGGGAGCGATGGTAATGAAGGGAACTCTGCATTCCCCATAGCTCCGGCATTTCTGAAGCCTCCCCATCAGATTAATTAGAGTCATATCTAGGACACTCGTTGAGGAGAGTTTTACCCCTCTGCAGAGGTGCAGTCGATGTATTCTACAGCCCCAGCCGACTGGGCCACGCAAAGTATGTAGGTGGTATCTGCGATTACCTGGTGTGTTTGCGAGCGTGAACAAAGATCTTGAATAAATTAAAAAGCAAATTTTTATAAGCATTTTGTGGTATTTGCCAAATGTTCACATTTCATTTAAAGTGGGTAAAAGATATTTTTGTTTACCCTCAAGCGTATTGTACAACCCACTATTTTTTTTATTTGGCTAGGGTGTTTGCTTATCCACAGGCGCGAAATACAACACAATATCACTTTTGATGTGTGTGTAAAAAATACGTTTCTCGATATTTGACACAAGCATAAAAGTATGCCACTGACCCAATACCTCGAAATACGATGGGAAGGGATTGTCTGGGTAAATCGAGGAAAAACGGATCTCCAGTCTCCAAGCAAAAATTATTGGAGTTCTTCTGTGCTTGAAGGCAGAAATATTTTGTTGAAGAGGCATATAGTTGGGGTAGTGGTTAGCAAGTGAAATTTACAGTTCACATACCTACTAAGGTTATGACGTCATCATTCCCCCAGAGTGGACGAAGAAACAAATAAAAACAACAACAAAACAGAATTTAAAGAGATGGAGAAATTGCGTCAATGATTAATTTCTCTTGCAGCAAAAATGTATGTATTTACCCAACCCCCTCCTCACAGTCATGATACAATACAAAGTCAATTTTTTAGCCTACTAAAAATAGTTTTAAATTAGGGTTTTTCTTCTCCTACACTGGTTATCTAACCAAAGTTAAAGAACCCAGTCTACTCTACCATTTACTAGGAGGAGAACAGATGGATTCATGCCTTTCTCAGGTGCAATAAAGCCCTGTGAAACGCCAACAGTATCGTCCAGGATATGGAATTGATTCCATTTCAAAAAATAAAATGATTACTGTGATAGTTAATTATATTGATTATTTTTTGTTTGGTCAGGTCATGGATTATTCAGGGTTCTTTTAGATTGATAAAATCTTTGAGAGGATATCTAAGTCACATTGGAAAATTTAAACGTGTGCACGGTGGTGTGGTAGGATGAGGTTAAACACCTGACGTCAAAATAACGTTGAAGAAGACTGGATGGCCAAATGTAAATAAAATGGATACATTTCGTGTCATAAGTTTGATTGAGGTAAAATAAAAACATAACGAAAGTTAGGGACACGTGTGATGATCATGATGATATTAAACAATAACTTAGTGAGATGATATCACACTAATGATATACTTAATTCTAGAATATATGAAAATTAACGAATTTTGAAATGTAGCCTGTTGAGACAGTTGTCGAGATAAATACAGTTAATCGAGACAGCGACAAGGAGTTGGTGACTCTGTGTTGCGGCAAGTGTGTCTCTGTTCATAGATCCTTACAAGTTCTCTCTCTCTCTCTCTCTCTCTCTCTCTCTCTCTCTCTCTCTCTCTCATTGTGTGTCTCATGCTTTGATGATTGCTTGAAAAACTGTATACTGTCTGATCAATTCGTATCAGGAACAGCTGAGTTACCTTGCGTGCGAAGAAGTAACATCTACTGATGTTGAAGATTGTGCCATGGTTTTGCATTCTTCAAATCCGTTACTGTGACAAGCATAGTATCACATCTGGTACCGTGACAAGTATAGAATCACTTTCGGTGCCGTGGCAAGCATAGTATCACATTTGGTATCGTGTCAAGCATAGTTATCACATTTGGTATCGTGACAAGCATAGTATCACATTCGGTACCGTGACAAACATAGTATTACATTTGGTGCCGTGAAAATTATTGTATCTCACCAACGAAGATAACTGTTCCATTAAAAGCGCCTCAGATACAATGTAACCTAATACAACTTGTCTCGTATTACTTGTAGAGGTGATAGTAATTCTCAATTAATTCACATTGTCACCGAAAATATCCCAAAATCCCAAATTGGTACTCGTAAATCTAAAATAATCAGAACATTCCAATAGGTATGTGTGGCTTAATCGTTAAAGGCATGGAAATAGCTAAATGGGTTAAAATTTTGGTTGAGATAACCAAGGATAATTTTGTAATAATGCTCTTGAGAAAGCCATGAACCTGACTCTCTAGTTATGAGGAAATAATCGGGAATGGAGAAATGTTCAAGATTACTTCTTGTTGATGTTACCATATCATCATCATCATCATCATGTCGTGCCGCCAGCACGGATATCCCTGACCCTCTCTCGCCACTTCTCCCTATTATTCATCGCATCTGGCAGGTCTTCAGGGTTACATCCTGTGTCCTCACATAGCTGCTGTATGTAAGTTCGAGCTGGTCGTCCTGCTTTTGCTTGGCTATATGTGTGGGCCCATAGGAGTACAGTGTTACCATGTAATCCATTAAAACCTGTTACAAATAACATGGTAAGGAGATACGTGCCAATTGTATGTCAGGAAAGAAAATCACTTTGCATGGCAACCCAACCACCTGGAAATTCTGGTAACGAATGGATGATTCTACACTCCCCAGAACTCCAGAAGTGGGGCCTGACCACCGGATGCAGTTGAGTGTCATGGTCAGTTCCTTTTCATCATTAGGCCACGGAATATATATATATATATGCGCTACTTTCTGGATTTGTTCAAAACTGCACTGACAGGAATCACTGTGGCGTAGTGGTAAACGTGCTGGAGTGCAGTATTGTAGTGAGTTCGAAATCCAGTCGTGGAATTGCATTCACTTTCAGACAAATACCCATGAGTAAAGTATGAACCCTCTTATCTCTCCAGCTCTACGTTGAATAATACCACTGCTGCTCTTCTACAAGGATGAATTTGGCATTACATAACCAAGAAAGGTTGATATGCCATTAAACAAAGAACTCGTAAGAAACAAAATAGCACGTAGCGTTCTTGTGTAGTTCCCATCTAACTCTTCTCTATGCGTTCCGTTAGAGTCCATGTGGTGCGACCATACAGTAACTATGACACGGCCACTGATCCCGTTTTGTTTTATATGAGAGATCAGACTCTCATACGATCGATAATCTGTCAATAACAGACTATGTCTTCAATACAAAACAGCAGTTATATGACCACCTGCCTCACATCTAACAAAACATCCAGGCCAATAATGTCACTGCTGGAGAAGTAAGGAGGAACTCATAAGCAACGTTTTCCTATGGATTTCTCCATCATGGACATACCAATGTTAGCCGACCTATAAAGGCATAGATATATCAGCTTTATACGGACACAGAATGCAGTCTTCAGTACCTGCCAGGAACGGTGGATAATAGGGACGATAAAGAGAGTAAGAGAGAGAGAGAGGGAGAGAGGGAGAGAGAGACTCTACGGACCCAGTACTATCTGCATGACTTGATGATGACGATGACGATATATGCTTAATATTAATATCAGCAATATAATTGCCCAGTCGGCTTGGGCTGTAGAATACACCGACTGCACCTCTGCAGAGGAATAAGACCTCCTCCTCAACCAGTATCTTGGATATGGCACTAAACAATTTGATGGTTAGGATCCACTGATGCAAGAGCTTTAAGGAAAGTAGAACGCCCCTTTATTGCCATCACTCCCAGGTCCACTCTGCCCCGAAGTGGTAGCACCTGATATCTAAGGGTCAAATAGAACAAAACTGCGTACTTATACTAAACTGATTTGCTTGAAATAGTACTGTTTTAACATTGAAACTACGTACTTATGCTTAACTGAAGTATTTGAAATAGAACTGTTTTTGATATTGAAAGTGTACAATGCTAAACTGAATTGTTTAAAATAGAACTGTTTTGACATTTAACTGTGTGCTAACAAAAATTTTACTTATACTAAACTAAATTGTTTGAATTAGAACTGTTTCACTCAACTGAATAGTTTGAAATAGAAATGTTTTTTACAATTAAACTGTGTACTTACGTTAAACTGAATTGTTTGAAATAGAACTGATTATTCGTATAAAAATGGTTTTGGAATAAAATATCCTTCAAAGGTTGATATGCCATAAAACCCAAACAAACAACAATATAAAAAATGCAAGTAAAGTTGGTGACTGTAGTCTACGGTGACCCAAAGGCTCCCTTTTTAATAGCGACTACAGTGAGGTGTAGGGAGGGCGCTAATCCTTGCCTTAGATTGCTCCACTTTACCCTGGATCCGTACCTTATAATGCTGAGTGTCATGAAAGGCGACATTAATTACAATTTTTGAGTCTTTGGTATGACTCGACCTAGGATTGAACTCCGGTCTCCCAGACCATTGGCGAACGCACTAACAATTAGGCTAATGGTTGTAATCAAACAAAGCATTACTGAATGAAAAATAACCAAAAGGGAGATTGGAAATGAAATGGAAATCTTTATAGCATTAACAAAATACAATACTTGCCTGCTGCGTGAAGAAGGTAACCGCTGCTTGTGGTGACTTCTTAGTATATTTTCACCCCCACACAGTAATGTCCAACGCATTTATGAGGAATGGGACATACCTATTAATGTTCACAGGTAGGTTATTCAACAATTTATAAATAAAGAGTGCTCATTATCAGTGACAGAGCAAATATCTAAGCCTAGCAGAGGTGTGGAGTCAACGGCACTTGGTGACCGTCAGTTTCTTCTCGTATGATCAGACAGACAACAAACTGAGAGGTGAAATAGAGTTCAGTGTCTTACCCAGCGCACAAGTATATAGATTGGTTTGGTTTCTTTGATTAATGACACATCAACCTTCATGGGTTATCTAAAGTCAAAGCTATCGTTGTAGAAAAACAGTAGTGGCACTATTTGATCCAGAGTTGGGAGGGGCAAGGGGATGTTCAAAGCTATCCTGAGTATATTAATCCGAAAGTGAACGTAATAGTTTCAATAGAGTTCGAACTCGCTCACTACGATGTTGAAGTCCACATTGTTACCCACTAGGCCACGGGGATTCAACCACTAGTCGATATTTAGTGATAATGGCAACACACTCTTATGTCCCAATATACAGAATGAAAAACTATAGACAAGACCATTGTCTGTTAAACAGTATTTTCCCCAACTGATTTCGAACCTCTGACTAATAAGATTGAATTTATTGAATTTCATGTGAGATTTTACTCGTTTCTAAAGCTTCGTGCTTTGAATATGTCCTCATTCGAACCGGGTGACAATTCTTGTAATCAGGAATGGTTGATATGTTTATTTAATCAATCTTTCAGGTTTTATTTTTCCCTTGTTTACAGGTAAGCCTGTCTTTTGAAAGTACTTTACATAAAGTTCTTATGCGTAAATAATAATATAAGAAACAGCTGCAGGTGTTTTCTTTTTTGACTTTTCTTTTACTGCTTTTTTTTTCCGCAGACGGATGAATGCCAAATTATTCAGTGTGCAATTCAGCGCTTTGATTGGCTGGAAAATGACTTCGTAAAGAGTCTATCGCACCAAACTACAAAGACAAACACAGGTAAATCGAGACAGAGAAGTACTTGCGCGCCACATGAAGTCGCGCATGCGTGCGCACTCACATGAACACACACACACACATATATATAAATATATATATGTGTGTGTGTGTGTGTATGTGTGTGCATGGTGCTTCAGAAAAATTGATATCTTTTCGTAATCTAATAACTTGATCAGTTCTTGTCCAAATGATCACAAATTTTAACAGGATTTCTTAAAAGAAGTCAAAGTTTCCTGCTTAATGTTTTAATTTTTTTCTTTTCAAGTATAAAAGAATACCATACCCTCTCTGACGTCCATCTAGATCTGCAAGAAATTATTAGTATTAGATAGGTACACTTGAAAGCAGATAACTACACGCAATCAAATGAAGGGTGGGGGTGTCCTCGTGGTGTAATGGTTAAAGCGATGGACTGCGGTATCATAGTTGGCGAGTTCGTACGCCAGTTGTGCTATTACGTTCACTTTCGGGCAAATACCCTTGGAAAAGGTATGAACCCCGCTATCCTCCCAGCAATGGGTTAAATAGTACCACTATTGTTCTTCTAGGAGAATGGCTTTGGCATTAAATAACCTCCAAAGGTTGATATGCCATTAAATAAAGAAACCAACCAGCAATTAAATGAGTATTATTATTAATCCTTGCGACTTTTTACACCAGCGTTAGCTGATGGTTTTTTACTAGAGTCTGAGTGACAGCAAGCCCCCAGTTGTCCAGGCGGCTGGGGCAGTAAAATACACCGACTGCACCTCTGCAGAGAGGTAAGACTCCTCCCAGCGAGTGTCCTGAAATGACACTAAACAATCTGATGGTGACGTTCCAGTGATGCTTGCGCTTTGGGGAATGTGGAGCATGCCTTCATTGCTATTTCTCCCAGGTCCACTCTGATCCGGAGTGGTAGCACCAGATAGGCCCCTATCTATGGGTTAAGTAGAACTAAACTGAATTACTTGAAATAGAACTGTTTGGATATTTATGCTGAACTGAATTAGTTGATACAGAACTGTTTTTTGACATTTAACTGTACTTACGCTAAACTGAATTAATTGAATTAGAACTGTTTGACTAAACTGAATAGCTTGAAATAGAAATGTTTTTGACAATTAAACTGTGTACTCATACTAAAATGAAGTGTTTGAAATAGAACTGATTATTCGTATAAAAATGGATTTGGCATTAAATAACCTACAAAGGTTGATACACCATAAAATCCAAACAACCAACCAACCAACCATCAAGTCTCCAGGACTTTTCTTAGTATTCTAGCCGATATTAACAATGCCGTTGTTTCGCTTGTATCTGCTTGTCCTTCGATTTCCAATTCTTCCAGCATCCATACCAAGCCTTTGGGGATCGTTCTGATAGCGCCAATTACAGTTGGTATCACCATCACTTTCATGTTCAATAACTTTTTTTTAACCCTCTGGCAAAGTCTATAACTTTTTGTTTTCATTGTTTTTCATTCTTCAAGTTCTCTTTTTTCTTTTTCTCTATAATTAGGTCTGGTTTTCTGGCTGGGATAAGGTATTCTGTATGTATCTCAAAGTATTAATAATTATTACTAGTATTATTTATTAGTATTATTTATTAGTAGTATTATTAAACAGTATTGCAAAATAGATCGATGATATCTATTTTTGACATGGATTGTAACATTCAAACTAGGTCTAATAATTGGATAAGAAAAGGCGTTAAAACATTAAACATAGAATTTTGAGCTGTTTCTAAACATGCTGTTAAAATTTGAGATCATTTGAACTAGATTACGAAATATCATTCTACACCCCACATATACTAAATGATGTCAGCTTTTGGGAAAAACTCAGTAGATATTCAAGATCTGATCAAAATAAGGAGATCACCTGGTCAGCAAAAATTAGAACGCTCTAACTGCCTCCCTTGAAGATACTCCCCATCCCCAAATAGGGGTATCCTGGATCTCGGAGTAAATTGCATCGGATGGTAAGGCTCTACTTCACTCCAAACCAAAGTAATAACTTAGCCTCAGACGAAAGTACGGAAAAACTAAATGATTTCGTCACTTATACTTAAAGTGCTAAGAATATGCCAACTGCTAATGATGCAGAGGAGTATGACCCCTCCACCAAAGAAAAAATAATAATAAAAGTAAAGAAAGATACGTTTTGTCTATGACACTAGACTGCTTCTGATCATGAGGTTCCAGTTTGGGGAATGTGGAATCACCTATTCATATGTATTTACCCAACCCTTCAACAACGTGTAGGATTCGATACAAAGTCAGTTTTTAAGCAAAGTAAATAATTTTCTCCTTCAAAACTGGTCGCAAGACCAAGGCAAAAAAAACACAAAAAACAGTCTGCTCTACTAGCTGGGAAGAGAGAAATGCATTCATGCATTTTCCTTAGGGATTAGTGTGAAATAAAACGAAAACAGTCTTGTTCAGAGTTTGAAATCGGATTGCCGGTCGCATTTGATTCGTCAGTTTCCATTATTCCTAAAGTTACCCATTCGTAACCATTACTCCTATGCCCACTCTGCTTGTATTTCACCTAAATATATTAGAAAATTATTAGTCTTAGACAGAAACACTTGAAACTAAATAATTGTGTGCAAACAAATTGTTATCCAACCCTTCCGCTCGGGCAGGATATGACACAAGGTCAGTTTTTAAGCGGAGTTTAACAGGTTTGAATTCAGAGTTTTCCTTCTCCTAGACTAGGTGTCTCACCAAGGCTGAAGAACCCAGTCTGACCCACTATTTACCCATAGCTGGAGGGAGAATAATTGAATTCATACCTTTCCCAAGGGTATTAGTGCTATGTGAAATGCAATCTGACTCGTCCAGGATTCGAACTCGTGTCGCCGTGTCCCTTTCCTACGACGATAACCATTACACCATGGGCACCTCCAAATTGTTATTATTATTATTATTATTAAATACATAAAACATTGACAATATCTACTTTTGGCATATAGTGTAGCAATAAAATTTGGTCCAGAGTCATTAAACTAGTGGAAAAACACAAGAGACAACGAGTTTGATAGACAGACATAAAACTCGAGGTCAATCTGAGACCACGACAATCATTAGATGGTTTTATTCAGGTGACCAAAAAGGTTCTTGAGTTAGAATAAGTTTGTTAGTTAGTGAAAAATATTCGATCTGTGCAGTCGAAACGCTACATCTCCGTTCTTACAATTAGCTCAGTTTAGACCGGACTGGTAATGATTAAAAGTCACTAATAAAGGTAATATATACACATGAAATTGTGGTCACGTTGTCATTACTTATCAACGAATAAAAACAAAGAGGATGACACGAAGGAGACATCAGATCTGATTAGGTGACAAGACGACCAACTAGAAAAGAGGCCAATTGAAGTGAAAAACCAACTGAAGTAAGATACGATGGGAGCTGACCATTCGAAGTATAAGGCCCACTGATCGGCCAACCGAAGAGCTACGCTACAATAGGAATTATTGCCGGAAAAATAATGTGAAAATTTCCTACGAAGATATACTTCACACTCCTAAGAGTTGCCTTTCGTTGCCATTACTTCTAGATTCACTCTTACTTGCACTGACTATGGGTTAAATAAATCTGTTTGCAAATTATTGGAATTAGATAAGGATACTTTAAGCAATATAAAAAGTAGAGTTGGCAAAGTCGAGGGTGACCCGAAGGCCTCCTTTTCGATAGCTACTACACAAAGGTGTAAGGGAGGGCGCTACTCTTTTCCCTGGATTGTTCCACTTTATCTTTGATCCATACCTTATAGTGCTGAGTGTTAAGCAAGGAGGTATCAAGTACCATTTCTTGAGTCTTTGGTATGACTCGACCTGGGATTGAACCCAGGTCTCCCAGGTTATTAGGCAGACTTATAACTGACTGGAAATTATTTGTATTTAGATTGATTGATTGGTTTTAACGGCATGTAAACCTGTGTAGGTTACGTTTATTGTACGTTCATATTTATATTTTTTGGGCATTTCTTTTTTTTAATCCTGTAATAAAAATTAAAAAGGATTAATTGAACGTATAATTTTTTTGCATAGGATTATTATTATCATTATCATTATGAGAGTTTTTCACATCAGCGATAGCTGATGGTCTTTCACTGAAGTTTGAGTGACAACAAGTCTCCTCAAGTCTCCAGGAGTCTTCTCAGTATTCTGACCTTATCAATAATGTTGTAGTTTGGATGGTGTCCACTCGTCCCGAAGGATCCCTTATCAATAGCTACTACACCAAGGTATAGGGGAGGGTGCTATTTCCTTGGATTGCTCCACTTTATTTGTTAAGTAAAGCGGCATCAAATACCATTTTTTGAGTTTTTAGTTTAACTAGACCTGGAATTGAACCTCGGTCTTCCGGACCAACGGCGAACATTCTACCCATTAGATCAATGGGTTGATATATCTATTTAGTCTCATACTAATTCTATAATTTTGGCGGTGTGAAAAAAACCCAGAGGATACAATTTGTTAATAAAAAAATATTATACAAACTGATATCAGGGGAAAAAATCCATAAAAAAGTAAAGATTAGAAACATTCCTATTGTTTGAAAATAATCAACCCACACCAATACCCAGTCGAAAGACAAAACACTGACAGAATACCTAAAGCTAAACGTAATAGTTCTCAATTAACTAAATAGAGTGAGATATGAATAACTTCAGAGTCAAAAATCAAAAATAATCTCCCTAGGCGTCACTTGACGCGATCATCAGGATAAATTCAACTTCAGCATAAGCGAAATGATTTTTTTTATGTACGTATTCATATGTACACTATCGGGTGCTCAATTCATGAGAAGGGTCTTGCATTTACGTGCATGTGGCAGCTGGTAATCCCTGGCTCGATCATATGCATGTGCATGCATGTAAGTATTTCAATTATGTTTCGTTATATTCTGTTTTGGAATTGTTTATTATAAATATCTTTGAATGAATTTTAATCAAAGACTGTTAAAATAAACAATATATATAGTAATAATATCCTGTCATCGTCCGAAGATAGTGGGTGTGGATTATTCACATTAGTTGTCTAAATTTTTGTGACGAAGATTGATGATTATTATCATTAAGTATCATCGGACTATTGTCGTCATTATTTGTCATTTATTATTATTTCCACAACGTTTTGGTCGATATGTCCTCCGGCCTTCTTCAAGTGTTTCTTGTCGAACTCGAAAACCTTCAGAGGACTTTATTGAAACCAAGGGGGTCGCCTGTTCTGATTCCCTTCATCTTAACCGGGTACAAGTGTTAAGAATTCCTGTATAGTCAGTCAGGATTGAACCTGCAACCACCAGATGATTGTCACCTTAAAAGGAACCAATGCCTATAACCGTTACGCTATGTGTCCTGCTGGACAATTCTGAGTGAATTTTTGGGATTTATAAAAAAAAAAAAATTAAAAATTGACCTTGTGTCATATCCTGCCTGAGAGGAATGGTTGGTATATATATATATATATATATAAACTTAATGTTCTTACTTGACTAGAATTAATACTATTATATATAATTTTTTACCTGTGCTCATATTCAGATTTTTTTTTTCATCAAGCCTTCTGTAATACAAGGTCAGTGTATTATTCATGTATAGAATATATGAGGAATATCATATAAATCTATGTGAGAGCTCGATGTATGGCTATTATTACATCTCTTTTTCCTTCCAGGTTTATATAACAAAACTCACATACAGAGCATATATAGTGTAATTAGAAGGAAACTAAAACCTGGTTGAATTGTCATTATAAATTTATTTCGCCGGAGAATATTATTATACTCTCGCTTTCGTCAGATGACTTTTACATGTTAGCCCTGAGGTTGAAGAACTGCAAATGTGGATTACAGTTTAAATGTGTATGGAAATAAAGATTCCACCTGCTATGGAAGACCTGATATGTGCTCAAATTGGGATGGGGCGATTTACAGGTACACCCTGTTCTTATTTCTTAATGTTTCTGACACCTTATTGTTTTGACCTCCTTGGCTCTCACCTGAGAATTTAAATTTTATATTGGTCTTCCTTTTTTTTTTCTTTTTTTTCCATAGGCATATAAACTGTAATCCGCATTTGCTGTTCTAGAACCTCAAGTCTAACATGTAAAAGTCATCTGACGAGACGGAAAGTATAATAATCTTCTCCGGCGAAATAAATCTATAATGACAATTTAACCAGGTTTGGGTTTCCTTCTAATTGCACGATAGATAGATAGATGAAGTGTATGAATTGAATTACACTGACCATTTAAAAAATGTATATTTCTTTCCTTGACCATGGGATTGTAATGACGCAAAAGCGTATCTTCATTTGGGAAGACGTAGCCGTATGTAGCAGTATGAGTACAGAAGGAACTACAATACACATCAAGTTAAGTGGTCGCGCATTTACCATGACTAGTTAATTTGACATCGCTTGTGTACGATGTGGACAAATGGCTCAGTGGTAGAGTTTCGGCTCTGAATTCTGTGGTCACTGGTTCGATCTCCTGTGGGGGAGATCATGGTATACACAGCTGATGAAACCTAATATAGTCGAAACAACTGTCCAGTGGTTCCGTATGTCGCACGCATTGCTACGTGGATTTTCTGGTCATGGTAATTCAGTTTGTATATATATATATATATATATCACGTTTCTTGGGAAGGAGTATGTATTTGTACAGCTCCTATGCTTCGGACAAAACGTAACACAAGGTCAGCTGTTAAACGAGAGCACAGCTGGCTTGCATTCAGAATTTTCCTTCTCCTAGATTCGTTATCTAATCATGGCTGAAGAAATTAGTCTGCACTACAGTAATATAATGGCCAAGGGATTTCGGTTTATGCCTTTGGGTTTAGTTAGGTTGAGAACCTTTCGGCTCAGTGCATGGGTTACTTAGGTGCACCATTAGCGCGGGTGTTCACGCGCGCGCGCTCAGAGCGGACGTGTCACTCAGAGATGTCACAATAGCCCAGATGGGAAACAGTGTTACAAAGTGCGGGTGACGTCACACACTGGAAGCGCACGGAGGATTTTGGGAGATTTTGAAAAAGTCAGAAAGTTGAGTAGCGTTGAAAACTAGACACGAAACGAGACGGTTGACTTTCGCTTGCTCGCGGAGGCCCTGGGCTGGTGTCGCACGAGATGGGGAGGGGGGAGATAAAAAAGCCAGACTAGAAAGATTGTGCCTCTCTCTCTCTTTATGTTGAAAAACCTTTAAACTCAAAGGTAATAAAAATTTTAGTACCTAAACTGAGATGTCGTTACGTGTTTTTCGTGTTTCGAGATTCCCATGTTCTATGTTATATATATATATATGAACATTATATGTCCATTTCACACATAGCCATATCTGGCTATGGTACACTACTATTTATCCACAGATGAAGAGGGAAAGAAGAGATAGATTCTTATCTTTTCCAAGGGCATTAGCGCAAAGTGAAACACAGCCTCATTGAGAATGGTCGCCAATTTTATTTCCTACGATTGTAACCGTTAAGTACGCCTCCATCATGGAAAGAAGTTATGCGCTGAAGGTAAATGTCCTGAAAGTATATTAACTAGCATAGCACACATGCAGAGACAGACAGACACACACACACACACACACACACTCTCGCACACACACACACACACACACACACACACATATATATATATATATATATATATAATCAAGTACATCCAGCTTTGTACTAAGTGACCGGCTGAAGGTAAAACGAAGAGGTTGCAGACTGAAAATCTGTAGATCCGGGTGAGTATCTTAGCATAACATGCCGGGTCATGATATTTAAAATGCAGGCTTCCAAATGACAGCAAAAACACCTGTGCAGTACACAAAGTTCAAATAAATCTTACGTATTTTATTGAAAATAAAAACGTTTTTTATTTACCCAGTTTTCTTTTTTTCTAAGAGTAAAGTTGAAATGTGCACATCAAATCTATCTATCTATCTATCTATCTATCTATCTATGTTGCTCTCTCATTGTGTTTGTGTGTCTCTCTCTCTCTCTATATATATATGTGTGTGTGTGTTTGCTAATATCTATCTATCCAGCAAGCTAGCGACCAATATACGAAGCTCATTCGTAATGTGATGGCTATTGTCTTTTGACACGGACACGGTGACCTGAGTTCAAATCCGGGAGGAAGCTATTTGCATTTCACATAGACCTAATACCCTTGGGAAAGGCATGAATCCGACTATTTACCTTTTATCTATGAATAAATAATAAGAATAAAATTGAAGAATTGCAATAAAGGAAATTCTTGGTAAAAAAAATAAAGTTATACATAAAGATCTTACCTTTTCAAAGGTCAGTTGTCGTCGGGTTTCACCAGAACAATGCAAGGCCTCATACTGCAACAGAAACAGGGAAAACTATCAGTCAGTTGGTTAGGAACAGATACTACATTCTCCTCTCAGTTCATATCTGGCCCTTCTGATTTTCACTTGTTTGATCCCCTCAAAGGATTTTTACGCGGAAAGAATTCTTGCTTTTTTGTGATGATAAAACCAAGGCCCAAAGATTTCTCTGTTGAATGAATACAAAAAGACTTCTTTTTCAATGGGAAAAATGTATTTAAAACAATGGAAAAATAAAGCAACATTTTTCCAGGGTAAAATGAAAGTCTTAAAATTTCAAAATTCACCTTATTTATTGAAAAAACCCTAGTTTATATAATCGTGGATAAGATACAAGATCAATTTTTAAACGGAGTTAAGCTGGTGAAACTTCAGAGTTTTTTATTTTCTTGACCAAGGTTGCATAAGTTATTTTGTCATACTATTTACTCACAGTTGGTAGAAGAAGAGAGGGATCAATGTCTTTACCATGTGCATTATTGCGAAGTGAAAACCAAAACACCCTCAAGAATGATTGGAACATATCCTATCTATTTACGCGAAACATGAATGTACATTCTAGCTATATAGGAGTAACTCCCTATCGTGCACGATGTATAACTGACAAATATCTCACACACACATATATATATATATATATATATATATATATGTGTGTGTGTGTGTGTGTGTGTGTGTGTGTGTGTGTGTGTGTGTGTTGAGCACTCTGCCGAAGGAATTAACGACGACCTCCTGCGTAATGCAGAGCACTTCTAACGAATTTAGCACTCTGGTATCCGATAGCGCAAAATGTAAACAAACGAATGCTAATACATATGCGTTATAATTCCTAAACTGACGTATGTCAACGACATGGCTGAACGGTTAGAGACCATGTCTAGCGTAAAGTCAGGCAGGTTTCGATCCCAGCTTGAAGCGTCCTGCGTATCAAGCTATAATGAAGAGTTATAATACAACGAAACAATATGTCTATGGATGGCTATATATATATATATATGCCCTTTGCACGTGTAGTATGCAACACAAGTTCAATTTTTATAACAGAGTTTAAGAGGTTTGAATTCAGAATTTACCTTCTCCTAAAAAGTTTGATATGCTAAGGTTAAAGAGCACAGTCCACCCAACCGTTTGCTTCTAGCAGGAGGAAGAATAGTTGGATTCATGCCTTTCACAAAGGTATCAACAAATAGCGTCATCCAGATTTGAACTTAGTTTTACGTCGATTTTTACACGACGATAACCATTACACCACCACACACACATACACTCCCTTATATATATGTATGTATGTTTACATATATATATATATATATAGAGAGAGAGAGAGAGAGAGAAAGGGTGAGAGAGGGGATCGTATAAAGACTGTTGTAACAATTGCATTTTAATGTCCCTTTTAAAAACATTTAAAAAACGAACGGTCGGTATAAGCTTTTTACGATTATGTATCGATCTTCAGTGCATAAAAACATAATCGATAAATTGGCAATATACCAGATATTGATCTCTAAGTAAAACAAACTTAGTTTTACGTATTTTTCATCAATTTCTTAACATTTAAAAATCTTTACTCATCAGGGAGGTAGGACATGTGAGATGCTATAAGCTGGGATCGAAACCCGGCTAACTGTACTTACCCTCGTGCTATCGTCAACCTCAACGTAAGCGAAAGGATTTTTAGGTATGTACTCGTATGTACATTATCGGCTACTGGGGTGCTCAATTCATGCGAAGAATCTTGCATTTACGTGCATGTGGCAGCTGGCATGTACGTATTTCAATTATGTGGCAGCTGGCAATCCCTGGCTCGATCATATGCATGTGCAGGCATGTACGTATTTCCATTATGTTTCGTTATATTCTGTTTTGGAATTGTTTATTATCGATATTCTTTGAATAAATTTTTATCAGAGACTGTTAAAATAAACAATACACACACACACACACACACACACACATATATATATATAAGTGGTTAATTCAATAAGTTTCCAAATTTTTTTTTGTACAGGAATTTAAAATTGCCGTAGACCTGAAAATTCAGTATGTTATTGCTATTACATCTTATGAGATGATTGACCAATTTTTATGATTTCAAGTTCAAATGAACAACTACATCAGCAATTGGAATGCACCCTACTAAAGCCTGATTGTCACAACTGGTGAATTTCAAAAGTGCAATCTGGACGTGAGGAAGAACGATATGCAATAAAATTGTGTTTTAAAGTTGGAAAAAATGCCACAGAAACGTATGGAATGCTTCAGACTGCTTTTCGACCATCTTGTATGAACCGAGCATCGGTTTTTGAGTGGCATAAGAGATTCAAGGAAGGCACGGAGTCAGTAAGGGATGATGACTGGTGTGCGAGGAGTAAGGAAGTCAATACACCAGAGTTGATTGACCAAAGGGTTACGGTTAGGGTTACTATGTTGAGGTTTTAAGGGAGTTCACGAAGAGATTCCGTCGGAAGAGGCCCGCACTCTTCAAATGCACCAGTCCACAACTCCATCCTTGTCACAGACTATTTGACCAAGATGGGCTTCAAGACAGTTCCTCACTCTCCCTATAGTCCAGACCTTGCTCCCTGTGACTTTTGGTTATTCCCTAAGCTCAGAGGTTATCATTATGAGACAACTGAGAAGATGAAAGAGGCTGTGACGAAGGTCATTGACACGCTCACACAAGAGGACTTCCACAGGGCTTTCCATAAGTTGTTGGAACGGTACAACAAGTGGATTGCAGCCGGAGGAGATTACTTCGAAGGGGACAAGAGTTTCATGTGTGTACTATCAATAAAAGTGCCCCTACAAAAAAAGGCTGGAGATTTATTTAATGATCCTCGTAATTCAAATCTTACAGTTATTGAATTAAAGCTAGGGTATTGGTAACTTGTGAATAAACCAAAGAATTATTCAATTAGATTGCATCTTGATTAGTTTTTACCTGAATGTGACGGAAAACTCTAGTGATATAGTAAGGTATTGCAGATACGCTCTAAGTTAGTGGTAATGATGCTTCGACCCGAAACCCTGTCTGACATTATCATCACCAATGATGAAGGCTTTGTTGGTTGCGCATTTGTTTTTTTTATGTATGTGTATATGATATTTTAAGATTTTTGCACAAGGACAGGGAGTTCTGAATGTATTTAACTATATGAATTCCATTTTTATTAAAATGATGTATGGCATGAATTATGCGCGCCAAGAATTTGTTTGAATCAAGACTGTTCACGACGTCAAGTAATGTGTTTATGACCAACGAAAACTTCTTATACTTTTGTTTGAATCTCTTCATCCATGCAGCTCTGAGTTAGATAGTACTACTAGTAAAGTTGCCAACCGTAGTCGAGGGTGACCCGAAGACTACCTTTTCGATAGCTACTACACTTAGGTGTAAAGGAGGGCGCTACCCCTTTCACTGGATTGTTCCACTTTACCCTTGATCCTTACCTTATTATGCTGAGTGTTAAACAAGTAGGTATCAAGTATCATTTTTTGTGTTTTTGGTATGACTCGACCTGGGATTGAACCACGGTCTCCCGGGCTATTGACGAACACTCTAACCATTATGTCAATGTCCAAGGTAAGTAAAGTTGGCGACCTTTGTCGACGGTGACCTGAAGGCACCCTTTTCGATAACTACTACACCGAGGTGTAGGGGAGTGCGCTACTCCATTCCCTGGACTGCTTCACTTTACTTTTGATTCTTACCTTATAATGCTGAGTGTTAAGCAAGGCAGCATCAAGTACCATTTTTTGAGTCTTTGGTATGACTCAAATTAGGGTTCAACCCCGGTCTCTCAGACCTTTGGCGAACACTCTACCCATAGGCCAATAGCCCGGTTTACATTATGATACTTCTACTATTCTACAAGGATGGCTTTGGCATTAAATAATCCACGACGGTTGATATTCAATTAAACAAAGAAACAAAGTAAACTTCGTCTAGATTGCACAAAAATGTGTAAAAAAGCCATATTTTTAAACTTAAGACGCAATGAAAATTAGATTTGTTCAAATCATATAAAAACAAATTTTATCTCCTTGAAAATGGATGGAGACGGTTGAAAGTGTACGAAATTCTGAATTTTGCCCACAGTTTCTACATTAATTCTACCAGATTTACACTCTTGTTCGTAAACAAGAAAACCCCTCCTACCACCGCTACCCAAAATCAATATATTCTTCTTCACCTCATCATTTTAAATTAACATGTATATTGAATTAACAATTCATTATTGAGAGTTTATAGACGGACTTCACTCGTGCATTTCACGTCAATTCCATTTTTCGTTCAGTGTACTGTCGTGTCATCGCGTCAGCTAATTCAAATTTTAGATCTTGAATTAACGCTTCATTACTGGAAGTTGTGAATCAACAAAGTCTGCTGGTGTTGTAAGAAATTGCTTGGGGCTCTGTGATTTAGGTAAAGATCCTTTGAGCCTGACACCCTGTCTGATCCTAGAGGCTTGATTCAACAAAGGCTTTGTTGGCCGGACAGTGGTTTTCTCTTCAGCATATATATACATATATATATATATATATATATATATATATATATGTGTGTGTGTGTGTGTGTGTGTGTGTGTGTGTATGTGCGTGTTCAGTTCTGGTATAAGATTTCTTTTTTATGTATATAACAGAAAAATACATGCTTTGGCATTTATTTTTGGAAAATATATTTGTCCAATCTTAGAGAGCCACTCTCCTCGTCATCTAAAAAGGGCATGGTTTAGATCTATTGTCTGATGGCTGAGGCTGTCTCCTGTTGAACGAATGGCTTCGTCAAGTTTATTTTTTGCACTGTCCATAAAGAAGACGCGCTTGAAGCTAATCTTTTTTCCGTCGACCCCTGAATGGAAAAAAAAAACATACCAAAATATTTAATAGAAAAGATTTAGGTTCAAGTCTCGCTTAAAGAACCAGTTCTCGCGTGACCACAGATGTCCAGCGTTGATATACCTGCACAGTAATTAGTTGAGTAAGTATTTATTTACAGCAAGTTCAATAAGAGATTTAAGGCATTTATGCCAGACGAAGCAAAGGTTTAATAAATTTTAAGTTAGTAAATAGAAAAGAAAGTAGTAAAGTTACTTTTTCTTTGGGCATTGATTCACACTTCTTCTCTCCAGTTTTCGGGTCTCTTTCCGTCGGTCGTGTTCGCAACGGCACGGATCCGGCCGGGAGTGCCTCGGCACTGGAGATTTTCTCCGGCCTCAGGTGGTTCTCCATCCGGGCTTTTACCCACTTTGGGGGGCGTTGGCTTTATTGCCTGGCGCCTGCTGCGCCTCCAATAAGGGGAATGTCGACTGGGCGGAAGGTATTTTGGGCTATGCCGGACGCGTGTGGGCTTCGGCTCTGAGACCGGACCCACCTTAAAAACGGCCTTGTGCCAGATTTGTACTCAGGTGGGGCGTATGATAAATACCGTTTTTTAAACTAAAAGGTTTTTAGAATATTTGAACAACTTTTGAACTAAATGCTTTTTCTTCAATTGATACAATAGACAGCACACTCACCAATAAAGTGATATTTTTTCCAGCATTTTAATCATTGTAAAAAATTTATCAAATGAATACACTTTATTTTTAGTCTTATACTGTGTCAGCACTATTGTATGGATAAAACACCTGTATGCAAACGAAACGCACGGAAAAAAGCTTGATAGCAACTATACAAGATTTCTACGTGTTGTTTTAAACAAATCATGCAAGTAACATCCTACAAAACAACAGCTATACGGCCACTTATTTCCCATCTAACAAACCATCCAAATAAGACGAACAAGACATGCGTAATACTATCGGGTCTGTTTCTTTGTTTGTGTCTTATGGTACATCAACCAAATCTAATTTTATACACATAAACAGAAAAAAGCAGTCTTGATCATGATTGCTTTGGAAAAATTAGTTTTGATAAAAATCATCATCATCATCATCATCATCATCATCATCATCATCATGTCGTGCTGGTAGCACGGATATCCCTGACCCTCCCTCGCCACTTTTCCCTATCGTTCACCGCCTTAGCCATGTCTTCTGGACAACATCCCGTATCCTCACATAGTTGCTGAATGTATGTTCGTGCTGGTCGTCCTGCTTTTGCACGGTCATGTGTGGGGGTCCATAAGAGTACATCACTTATGAGTTCGTCCCTGCTTCTCTAGCAGTGTCCCGCATGTCTGGTTCGTCTAACTTGAATAGTTTTCGTGATAGGAGGCAGGTGACCTTCAGTTGGCGTCTTGTGGGGTGCTGTCGCCAGGACCTGTTCAAGATTGCTCGCAGCATTCTTATATAATTGCCGTCTAGCTTCTCCAGCCGTTTTGTTAGAGTCCATGTAGTGCATCTATATAGCAGTATCGATGTGACCGCTGTCTGGAAGAAGCTGCGTTTCATTTTATCGGTTAGGTCTGATTTCCACTGATAAAGCACTCTTCAGAAAATAGCCTAAATAAAAATTGTTTTGGAAAAAAAATCAATGCTGATTTTAATTTACCAAAAAACACGGGAAAATATCTTAAATACTCACGTTAAACATTTGGTTTTAATTTGTTCCTCATAGAATTATAGCAATATCATAAGAAAGGTAATAAAATACCTTTTCTTGGCGTTTTGTTTCGTTAAAATTGTTAAAATATATTTTGTTTATGCGTTTCGATTTGCTTTTTTTTTTTTTTCATCATTGCTGATCATCGAAAATCACGAAAACCTAATTCCAAATTTTCTATTAAATTATTCAGATTAAATTCTTAGATTATTTACTCGTGAATTAGTATAGTTTAATTGTTAGATTGTTTCTAATCATTATTGATGATCGTCTGGTAAATATCACAGACAAAAAAACAAAAAGCAGAATAAAAACTTATTTTCATGTCGGCATTTCGATACTAGGTCTGATCTTATATTTAAAGTTTTTTATGAATAGCCATTATTTACTAATCACAAAATATACATCTCAGTGCTGCTTAACGTCGATGCTATGGCTGAAAGTAAGGCTTTAAGAGTGATCAGAATGGAAGTCATGAATATTTGTTATAAAGGTGTGAATTTTAGATTTAGATAAGAATTAAAAGATTGATTGATTGATTTTAACTGTATGTCGAGCCATCTTGATGTATTATATGCTTTGAGGTTAGGGAATTGCATTCATTTATATCAACATTTTTGTGTAGTTTTTTCTTAAAAGTTTTTTTTTTCACTCAAAGTTATGTTCATGCCGAATTAAAAAAATCTACAAACAGATCTATTTGATGCATAGATGGGACTCTAATTGGTCCAACAAGAGGGATCAAGATATTAATGACAATAAAGGAGTAGTAAACACTCCCCCAGATATCCAGAACTGGAGCCTCACTACCATATGCAGTTTAGTGAGAGTAGACTTAACCCCCTGCAGAGGATACGGTCAGAGTACTCTAAGTCCCGCTGATAGAGTAATTTAACTGAGAAGTGATATAAGAAATCGAGCAAAGCACCTTGATGATTAAACAAAGAATTAAAAAAATTCTAGATAGTATACTCCAGACGAGTTGTCATGTTAAAATCAATCAACCTACCAACCAAAAATGCTAGAGCTGTTTCGTAACAACCTAATGTACGTAAACCTTCACCGAACGACCAATGCGTCCGCACCCATACTGTCTAACCGAACCTCAAGAGCGAGATAGGTGCGTGTTTACCACATTTAGCACACTCTTAAGAAGATAGTGTCCTTTGAGATTTCAAGTGCACCAACATGTGTCTAAGACTCTGTCTGTTTATTTGTGAATCAAGATATATATGTTTGCACAGACGTTTAGGAGCTTGCTATCAACTCCCAAGCTCAGCGCTGGCTCGCGAATATGATTTTGTTTCTCTCTTCAACCTACTCTCCTCTCTTCCGCTTACCTTCCGCCGTCTCTATTTGCGCTTACAAGCAATCTTGACAACAAACACTTAGTTGATATTTTTGCGTTTTGCTTACAGTCAAACATTACACATACGATTACTGAAAAGACAAACGTCAGATGTCACGAAACCTCTGACTCCAGGAACCCACTAAATCAAATTTTATTGGCTAAACTAAGCAGCCAGTCATTTTGCAGATATTTTGAAAATTCCGCCAACTTTAGTTCGTGCCCCCAGGGATGAGTTACACCGTGAAGAACGAACTCATTGCCCGAGCAAGGATTTGTAAAACTAGATAATTACGAAGCTTGGGTTCGTATCGCACAAAAGACAGAGCGAATCGCTCGTGATGAACGAACACATAGCTGTAGCAATGGCTTGAGAGATTATCGCACTAGAATTACAAGACAAATGTCCACATGAATCCTTAAACTACAAAAATGTTCATTTTCCTTGTATATGAATGTAACCATAACCCAGCAAAAATAGTGAGATTTTTATGGGAGAATAAATCAATCTGCAGTTCAATTTGCAAATAAATGATAATCTTTAGCTTTTTTATGCGCACAGAAGGTAATTTTCTTTACATCTATCTATTCTTATTTCAGTCGGTTCCTATCTATCTATCGATCTATCTATCTATGTCTAAGATCTACATTATGTTTATATGTAACCGCTACTCTACCAAAATGGTATATTATAGCGAGCTTTTTATTTGAGTGATATACGGCATGTCGTGCAGATTTCGTGACGCTAGGTTCTTCTCTTCTTGATCGAGTAATGACATTTCCAGTACCCGTCGTAGTGTAGAAATAAGACACTGTTAAGCTTACAAAATATCTTTTTATCTACAAAAACACTCATGATGCTGCAATAGCAGTCCATGATGATATTGACGCTTCTATTGAGGAAAGAATGGAGGATTCTAATTACCATTTAATAGCTAACAGCAGTCTATGATATAGACTCTTCTGTTTAGGAAAAATGGAGGATTCTAATTACCATTTAATTGTTAACAGCGGTCCATGATGATAATGACGCTTCTGTTTAGGAAAGAGTGGAGGATTCTAATTAACATTTAATTCTTAACAGCGGTCCATGATGATATTGACGCTTCTATTGAGGAAAGAGTAGAGGCTTCTAATTAACATTTAATAGTTAACAGCGGTCTATGATGATTATGACGTTTCTGTTTAGGAAAGAGTGGAGGCTTCTAATTAACATTTAATAGTTAACAGCGGTCCATGATGATATTGACACTTCTGTTTTGGAAAGACTGGAGGCTTCTAATTAACATTAAACTGTTAGCAACTGTCCGTTATGATATTCTAATTGATATTCTCATTAATATTCTGATCAGCGTTTCGTGGTTAACTCTTTTATAGCGAGAATTTGGATGATTAAAACTGATCATCAACCAACCAAACAAAAAGCTCTCGAGAATCATTTCAGTTCGATATTGAACTTGAAATTGGTTTATTCGATAAATGATAGTATTTCTATGGGTATTAATCATCATCATGTCGCTCCGCCTGCACGGATATCCCTGACCCTCTCACACCACTTCTCCCAATCGTTCATCGCCTCCGGTAGGTCTTCAGGGCTACATCCCGTATCCTCATACAGCTGCTGTATGTATGTTCGAGCTAGTCGTCCTGCTTTTGCCCAGCCATATGTGGGGGTCCATAGGAGTACATCACTTATGAGCTCGTCTCTGCTTCTCCCTGAATTCTTCACTTCTTCCTAAATAGAAGCATGGATAACTGTTACAGATGGAACCCAACGGAATTACACGTCATATCATAGATAAAAGCTTAACAAAGTTTTCCATAGATCTACAATAAGAAAACTACTGTAAAGTTCTTAGCCTGACAATGAAGGGAAAGACATAAGGCCATAAAACTTAGACGATATGCCATATATTGATATATGTGTGATATATGTGTGATATGGGACACAGGATTTTTCACGTGTTTTTAAACTCATAAAAAAAACAAAAAACAAAAGAAAACAAAAAAAAAACCGCAAATAAAAGAGAATAAAAATGTTTTCCTTTCTTTCTTACACCAAAAATATTGCTCGTTGTTGGATGAAGCGAGGACTGAATTTATACCTAGTTGTTTGCTTCACAGTCAACTGCATCTTTTTTCAAATAAGTTTCCAGTCTTGATTATTTTAGTATTTTACACTTTGTGAATTTTTCACATCAGTTTCAGCTTGTGGTTTTCACTGAAATCTAAGTGGCAGAAAGTCACCTCAGATATTCAGGACTCTTTCGATTATTTTCGCTGATATTAACAATGCTGTGGTCTGAAGGATGTCACTTCTCCCTCTGATTTACAGTTTCCCCAATATCAGCGTCATATTCATGTTTTTAGCTCTCTGGCAATTTTTTAGCTCTTGCATTTTTTTTTCACTCTCAGGCATTTTTTTTAGCCCTCGATCTATTTTTTTAAATCATTTTTTTTAGCCCACTTGTAATTTTTATCTAGCTCTCTGGCAATTATTTAGGTCTCGAGCAATTCTTTTAAGCTCTCTGGCAATTATTTTAGCTCTCTAGCCATTTTTTTTTAGCTCTCTGGCAATTATTTCTGCTCTCTAGCAATACTTTTTAGCTCTCTGGCAATTATCTTAGCTCTCTTGTATTTTTTTTTAATCTCTTTGGCAATTTTTTTTATCTCTCTGGCATTTTTTTTTTATCTCTCTGGCAATTTTTTTCACTTTCTTGTAATTGTTTTAGCAGACTAGCAATTCTATTAGCTATCGGGCATTTTTTTTTAACTCTCTGGCAATTCGTTTTCTTAGCTCCCTGGACATTTTTTTTTACTCTGTACCAATTGTTACATTGCCAAAACCATGATACATATACATGCAGAAACATAGTCAACACAATAATGACGAACGGACACAACTCCAACTAACTGAACCTGTCTGTGGCTCCGGGTTATATAATTGTTTGACATCCACCTGCTTCTTGTGGACGTCACATCTGCACCCAATTCAACCCGTCCACAGTCAAGGTTATACCCTGATATCTTTGACCGGATGCACCTGTTCCTTGATCGACGGCTGGGTCGGAGGTCAATATGTTACACCAATGGATGAATATTGCAGAATTGAATTAGTTTTAAGTAGCAATAATTGTAACCGCTTCACTTTCTGCAAACAAATGATTGATATTAGATTGTTCCTGTTACATACCAATACTTGAAACCATTTAATTATATGCAAAAGAATGAGTTCAGGTTCATTTAAAAATATATAAACAAAATGGTTTTACAAATCATATACGTATTTTTAATATATATGAAAAAACAGGATTTATCATTAATCAAACAACAATGGTTGATAAGCCATAAAACCAACCAACAAACCAACCAACCAACTTTATGGGTTATTTAATGTCGAAATTCGATTCATTTGTAAATGTTAGATTATAATTACAACAGTTTATAGGCTTATTTTGGTTTCGTTTGTTTAAAAGCATATCCTTGGGTTATTTCATGTCGAAATTCAACAGCTTAAGAAGTCATTCTTTAAGCACCAGTGTGGTATAAACCTTGGTTGCCATTACTCTTAGATCAACTCTACCCAGAATGGCAGTAACTATTAGGGTCCCATCTATCGGTCAATTAGATAAGTTTAAACATTATTTGTCTTAGATAAGAAAACTTGATACCAAATAAACGTATGCAAATTATTTGTTTGTTTCGGTTTATGGCATATCAACATTTGTTGGTTATTTAATGCCAAATCCGTTTTTATACTAATAAACATTTCTATTTCAAAAAGTTCAGTTTAGCATAAGTACACAGTTCAAATGTCAAAATAGTTCTATTTCAAGCAATTCAAGTTAGCATAAGTACACAGTTTAGTCTTATTTGACCCATAGATAGGACCCTATCAGGTGCTACCACTCCAGGCCAGAGTGGACCTGGGAGCAATGGCAATGAAGGGGTACTCCAGCATTACTGAAACCTTGCCGTCAGATTATTTAAGGTCATATCTAGGATACTCGTTGTGGGAGGGAGAACTTACCTCTCTGCAGAGATGCAGTCGGTTTATTCTACAGCCCCAGTCGATTGGGTCATAGGACACTCGTTAGAGGAGTTTTACCCCTCTGCAGAGATGCAGTCAGTGTATTCTACAGCCCCAGACGACTAAGCAAGCAAATTATTTGTATTTAGAATAGTCACTTGAAGCTGAAATTGTTTGATAAGTATTAGTTTTATTAGTTACTTGAAACCATGTAATTGCTGGAAAATTATTGGTGTTAGATAGGAATACTTGAAGCCACATAACTGTGTACAAACAAATCGTTTCTAAGAAGGAATAGTTGTAACTACGTGAGAAAATTTTTGGGAAAAAACAGTAGATTAAGGGTAGTTTCTTAATTTGAAAATCTGTCAAATCTTCATATTGTGATGTGGAAAGTCGTCCATATTTGAGGGTCAGACAAGACTGTGGTTTTAATTATATGAGAACGCTTGAAAGAAAGTAGAGAGGAATTAATGTGTAATTGTAAAAAAGGAATAAAAAATAAAAAAGAAAGAATGTCAAACGGCTCTCTCTCTCTCTCTCTCTCTCTCTGTGTCAACGAGTAATATTTTCATCAGGCAACTGCTTGAGCAGGTGATGCTGAGAGGAAAAGATGATTTATTTTTTATTTACGATAAGATTGCGTGCTGTCATTGAGTCACTGGCATAAAGCCTTTAAAAAAGACGACGTACTTACCTGCTATTTTGTTTGGAAATGACAGTGTTTGAAAGTATGCAAAAGCACTCGTCAAGAAAGGCTGGAGGCAGACGTAATTAAATATCGTGTCGCAATATAAGTAAATACACACAGACACAAAAAGACGCACAAATACAAATATACAAATACTTAGCTAAATGCACACGAACACATTACAATACACGAACACATAAATGCAGAAACACTTACGCAGAGAAACACATGTAAACACATTCAAACAACAATACACGAAGACACAAATGCAGAAACACACGTGTACACACAAGCACACCAGAATACAAAAACACAGAAATGGAGAAACACACATGTACACACACACACACACACACACACACACAACAATACACGAACACACAAATGCAGAAACACTTATGCAGTGACACACATATAAACACATTCAAACAACAATACACGAACACACAAATGCAGAAACACACGTGTATACACAAACACACAACAATACATGAACACACAAATGCAGAAACACTTATGCAGAGACACACATCTACACAAAAACACACAACAATACACGAACACACAAATGCGGAAACACACAAATGCAGAGACACACATGTACACACAATCACACCACAATACAAAAACACAGAAATGCAGAAACACACATGTACACACACACACAAAATAATAAACGAACATACAAATGCAGAGACACACATGTACACAAAACACAAAACAATACACGAACACACAAATGCAGAAACACTTATGCGGAGACACACATGCAGAGACACACATAAAACAATACAAAAACACACAAATGCAAAAACACATATGTACATACACATATAACAATACACGAACACACAAATGCAGAAACACACATTTACACACAATCATGAGCAAAAACAAACACATTGATACGGAGACACAAACACAGTTATCCACACAAATACACACAAAGACGCACACAAAAACATAGACATACACAAACAGAAACATCGACATTGTCACATACCGACATAAACATGCTTAAAGACACAAACACACTCACATAAACACATACACAAAGACGCACGCGGAAAGACATAAAAAGTCGCACGCAAAATTATATAAACACAGACACACAAAACTACGTTTTCCCAGTCGGCTGGGGCTGTTGAATACACTGACTGCACCTCTGCAGAGGGGTAAGATCTCCCAATCAGTGTCCTGGATAGGACACTAAACAGTCTGATGGTGAGGTCCCAGTAATGCTGGGGCCTTGGGGAATACGAAGCAACCCTTTATTGCCATTGCTCCCTGGTCCACTCGAGCCCGGGGTGGTAGCGCCTGATAGGGCCCTATCTATGGGTTAAATAGAACTAACGGCATATTTATGTTAAACTGAATTGTTTGATTAAACTGAATCGCTTGAAATAGAAATCCTTTTGACAATTAAACCGTACTTACATTTAAACTGCGTGCTTATGCTAAACTGAATTGTTTGAAATAGAACTGTTTTTTGACATTGAAACTTTATTTACACTAAACTGAATTGTTTAACATAGAACTTTTTGGACATATAACTGTGAGAAAACAAAATCTGTACTTATACTAAACTGAATTAGCTGAATTAGAACTGCTTGATTAAACTGAATAGCTCGAATTAGAAATGTATTTCACAATTAAACTGTACTTATATTTTAACTGCGTGCTTATGCTAAACTGAGTGGTTTGAAATTGAACTGTTTTTGACATTGAAACTGTACTTACCCTAAACTGAATTATTATATATAACTCCTTGAATAATTTAAAATAGAAATGTTTTTGACATTTAAACTGTATACTCATACTAAACTGAATTGTTTGAAATAGAACTGATTATTTACATAAAAATGGATTTCGCGTTAAATAGTCTACAAAGGTTGATATGTTATAAAACCCAACAAACCAAACAAAAGCACGTATACACGAAAACACACATTACACGAACACACACATTCACAAACACACATACACAAATACACCAACACCTACACAAACACAAACGGATATACACAGAGACACATTTATTTGTCTCTGCCTCCTACCAGACAGGACTTGGCAAAAAATTAAATGACACGAAAGTCGGATTATAGTGTGGGTTAGGGAATGGGAGGGTCGAACCCAAGCCGAGGCTCGATCCTTGCTGGTCTATGCCGGTCATCGGCTCACTTAGTGTAATGTGGGCCTGATGAGACTTGCTGGACATGGACCCTAACATGGGTCCAGGCGCGGATGCCTGATTATTGCTTAAATTGGACAGCAAGGTCCAGTGCTATACAAAGGTGACAAATGTATCAATGATGCAGCTAGCTCACCCGAAGGTGGCCCACTCGAAGCTGGGGCCTTTCAGCCTCAAGTCTGCCTTTGCTGGACAATGCCCCGTCCGATACGAATACCAGACAGTCCGGTTAAAAAGCCTCAGAGACACAGAAACGCACAGAAATATTGAATTATACTCATAAACTCAAGCACTTACACAAAAACACACACATACACAAACACTCACACATCTTCCACGCACACACACATATGCGCACGTAAACAAACAAAAAACACACTGAATTAATTTTACTGGCTACAACTGTTTCAGCGGTGAATTATCCTTATTACCCATTGCCTCACCAAGCGGAAGAATATGACCCAAAGCAGACTTGAATTCAGAGGTATTTTTCTCCTAGACTAGTTGCCTCATCAAGGCAAAAAAAACCTTTTTTTTTTCTATTTACTCAGAGCTGGTGGATAAGAGATGAAGACAGGCCTTGTGCAAGGGCATAAGTACAAAGTAAAGCGCCGGCAGAATTTGAACTCAGACCACAAAGTCCATTTCCAATAACGATAACCATTACGCTACAGACAAATAATTCTGCCACTCGCATGAATTGAACACTCTGGTATCCGGCAAGGCAAAATGTAAACAAACGAAAGTAACGACATAATGCCTTATAATTCCAGAGTTGACGTATTTCGACTGAAGACTGAGCGGTATGATACTAAGCCTAACGTAAAGTTGGGTGGGGTTCGATCCCAGATTAAAGCGTCCTACGTGTCTAGCCACACTGAAGAGTTATGATACAACGAAACAGTCTGTTTGTGGATGACTATATATATCATTGATAAGTAAGAAAACTAAGGTAAGTATGGTGCCCGTGGTGTAATGGTTACCGTCCTAGGAAGTGGACACGGCGACACGAGTTCAAATCCTGGCCGAGACTAATTTCATTTCACATAGAACTAATACCCTTGGGAAAGGTATGAATCCAATTATTCTCCCTCCAGCTATGGGTAAATAGTAGGGCAGACTAGGTTCTTCAGCCTTGGTGAGGCAACTAGTCTAGGAGAAGGAAAACTCTGAATTCAAAACCTGTTAAACTTCGCTTAAAAATTGACCTTGTGCCACATCCTGCCCGAGCAGAGGGGTTGGGTAAATATGATAAGTAAGAAAACTAATAATTATGTATAATGGAATATATGTCTTGATTTTCTCAATATTTTTTTTGCATAAGCTTTTTTATATATGTCCACATATATATATACATACATACATATATATATACATTGCTCATTAAAAAAGTTTCCAGACTTTTTTCGTATGTGCACTTTTATTGATAGCACACACATGAAACTCTTGTCCCCTTCGAAGTAATCTCCTCCGGCTGCAATCCACTTGTACCGTTCCAAAAACCTCTGGAAGGCCCCATGGAACTCCTCTTGTGTGAGGGTGTCAATGACCTTCGTCACAGCCTCTTTCATCTCCTCAATTATTTAATAAGGACAGCCTCTGAGCTCAGGGAATAACCAAAAGTCCCAGGGAGCAAGGTCTGGACTATAGGGAGGCTGAGGAACTGTCTTGATGCCCATCTTGGTCAAATAGTCTGGGACAAGGATGGAGTTGTGGACTGGTGCATTGTCCTGATGGAAATGCAACTGACCCGATTTGAAGAGTGCTAGCATCTTCCGACGGAATCTCTTCCTGAACTCCCTTAAAACCTAAACATAGTATTCCTTGTTGACTGTCTGTCCAGCGGGAACCCAGTGCATGTAGGTCATGCTAATGCTGTCAAAAAATGGGATCATCAAATGTTTGTGGCTGGATTTGTTCTGTCTAGCATTCTTGGGTCTGGGTTAGTCAGCATGCTTCCACTGGGAACTCTGTCTCTTGGTCTAGGGGTCATTACAGTAGATCCAGCTTTCATCGCAGGTCATCAGAGCATCAAGAACTGCGGGATCTGAATTGATCAGCTTGACCATCTCCCTGTTGTAATGACAACGTCTTTTTTCTGATCTTCACTGAGAACCCCTGGGACAAACCTCGCACAAATCTTCCGCATCTTCAGTTCCTCGCGAATAATTATATGTACAGTTCCCTCACTGACATCAAACAGTACACTCATCGTCTCTTTGGACACACGACGGTCCTTATTCATGAAATTGTTTATTTGGCCAATCAACTCTGGTGTATTGACTTCCTTACTCCTCCCATACCTCTGATCATCCCTCACAGACTCCCTGCCTTCCTTGAATCTCTTATGCTACTCAAAAGCTCATGCTCGATTCATGTAAGATGGTCGAAAAGCAGTCTGAAGCATTCCATCCGTTTCTGTGGAATTTTTCCAACTTTAAAACACAATTTTATTGCATATCGTTCTTCTAAAGTTTCCTCACGTCCAGATTGCATTTTTGAAATTCACCAGCTGTGCCAATCAGGCTTTAGTAGGGTGTATTCCAATTGGTGCTGTAGCTGTTCATTTGAAGCGAAATCATAAATATTGGTCAGTCATATCATAAGATGTATAGCAATAACATACTGAATTTTCAAGAGTCTATGACAATTTTAAATGCCTGTACAAAAAAGTCTAGAATCTTATTGAAGGCACCTTATATATATATATATATATATATATATATATATATATAAGGTTGAACTATGTAACTCCTGTAAAAATATTTAATGATTAACTACTGTTTCTTCCTAGAACCTCATTCCGTCTGTCAACAAGCTTATTGGTAACTTTTTCGTAAAATCATTTAGTATTTGATACAAAATATGAAACCGACTCGTGTTCAACCTCTTCTGTTGGTGTCAACTTAAGACCATCAAAATGATTCTGCAATCCCCTAAACAGTAGAATGTAGAGAATGAAGTAATTTTTCCCAACTAAGCTCCTTTAAGAGAGTCAATGGGCACTATTATGAAGGAAGATTACCACATTTCTGTTGACTAAGGTGAAGAGATTTTTCCAAAGTCATTGAAAAAAATAAAGGTGAAAGCAGTGAAGATTAAAGGTGATTGTTTAATTATTGTCAAACAGTTTGTAATGCACCATTTCTACAATATACTCAACATGATCATTTGATGAAGTCCCGCTCTTAGTCGTCGCTGAGCAGGTCTGTTTTCCAGAGGTATATATTGACGACGGTGTTTATTATCATATTTACCACCTCCCCCTCTTGGGCAGGATATGACACAAGATCAGTTTTTCAGCGGAGATTAACAGGTTTGAATTCAGAGTTTTCCTTCTAGAATAGTTGCCTCACCAAGGCTAAAGAACCTAGTCTGTCCTACTATTGACCCATAGCTGGAGGGAGAATAACTGGATTCATACCTTTCCCAAGGGTATTAATGCTATGTGAAATGCCATCAGTCTCCCTCAGGATTTGAACTCGTGTCGCCGTGTCCATTTCCTACGACGATAACCACGGCGCTTATAATTATGATAAAGGATTCATTTCTCATCACCAGTAAAATTTCTGTTTAAAGAATTTACCTGACGATGTTGTGTAAACAATGACTCACAACAAGCGATAACAGAATCATTTAGATGGTCTTAGTTTTTGTTGTACCTTAGTAAGGAAAAGATACATAGTGAAATAGAGTTAACTATTTATCAACTGAAGTGGTACAGTCCGACAAATATCTTGCACGAGCTGGACTATGCTGTTCATCGGCTCACTTGATACAATGTGGGCCTGATGAGCCTAGCTGGACTTGGACCCAAAATATGGGTCCAGGCACATATGCCTGATTTTAGCTTAAACGGGACAGCAAGGTCCAGTGCTTTACAAGGGTGACAAAGATGTCAGTGACGCAACTCGCCCTATCAAAGGTGGCCCAGCCGAAGCCGAGGACCTTTCGGCGTCAAGTCTGCCATGGAACATTGACCGTCCGACACGAATACAAGACAGTCCGCTGAAAAGCCTCTGCACGATGGAGAGATTTTTCAGGACTGACCATGCTTAAAAAACACGGCGTCTTTTATTCCTCCGAGGTACCGGAAGACACGTGGTACAAGCCACTATACAACAGTTTATCATCAAGAAAAGAGTTAACCTCATATCTTGCTTCAAAATTTAAAGAATTTTTAAGCTTGGCATCTTTAAGTTTGTTCACAAACGAAACTAGGTTCTTAAAATGCCCTGAAACAATGAAAATTTACCTTGGTTAAATATTATATACGAGGTGTATTCAATAAGTATCCAAACTTTTTTGTACAGGCATTTAAAATTGTTGTAGACTTTCCGCGTACCCAAAACTTCGGTGATAATTATCAGTAGACATGCGATTATTCGAATAGTCAACCAATGATCGCCACACGCTACCTGCGTAACAACCTCGATGTTAACCTCAGTTCCACTTATTCAAGGCCTCTCGTTCCTGGAGTAATCTTTCATATCCTTGTGCCCTTCTTTGAATTGCCTTTGCCACTCAAAAACAAGAGTGCGTGAAATGGTGATATCTCCATACACTTGTAGAAATAGTTCCAGTAATTGCGATGGAGGTTCCTTCAATCGGACCAAAAATCTAAAGATTACTCGTTCCTTTGTCCATGCTTATAACTGAACGACTTGAAAAAGAGGAGTAACGAACCGCCGCAGGCGTTGGCCTCCATGTGAATGCTCACAAAACGGAATATATGTGCTATAATCAAACAGGCGACATCACCACACTAGACGGAACCCCGCTGAAACTAGTAGACAAATTCACCTACCTAGGAAGCAGCGTCTCATCAACCGAAAAGGACATCGACACGCGGCTAACGAAGGTATGGACAGCTATCGATAGGCTATCGATCATATGGAAATCAGACCTGACCGATAAAATGAAACGAAGCTTCTTCCAGGCAGCGGTCGTATCGATACTGCTGTATGGATGCACCACTTGAACGCTAACAAAACGGCTGGAGAACAAGCTAGACGGCAATTACACAAGAATGTTGCGAGCAATATTGAACAAGTCCTGGCGGCAACACTCCACAGAGCACCAACTAAACGGCCACCTGCCTCCCATCACGAAAACTACCCAAGTTAGACGAACCAGACACGCAGGACACTGCTGGAGAAGCAGAGACGAGCTCATGAGTGATGTACTCCTATGGACTCCCACATATGGCCGAGCAAAAGCAGGACGACCAGCTCGTACATACAGCAGCTATGTGAGGATACGGGATGTAGCCCTGAAGACCTGTCGGAGGCGATGAACGATAAAGAGAAGTGGCGAGAGAGGGTCAGGGATATCCGTGCAAGCGGCATGGCATGATGAGGATGATTATATATAGATACTGTAATTGATAACGTCTTTGAAAATGGACACGGTGGCCCGAGTTCAAAGCCTTGACGGGCTGTTTGTATTTCATATAGCGCTAATACCAACGGAAAAGGTATGAATCCGACAACCTCGATACTAGGTATTTGCTACAGCTTGAACGTCTTCGGTCACGTGATATACGCATCACCAACTCGGAAGTATCAAAATGCTGCAGAACTTGTGACTCACCCTAGTAATACACAATGATATCCGTTTTGACAGAATAGTAATTATAAATCCCTGGTATCTTTACTTAGGAAAAAAATGAACTTTTTATTTAAAACATTGATTAGGGAGTACGAATTTATCGGTGACACTGTATCCGTCTATCTGCGAAGAGAGAGAGAGAGAAAGTGAGGGGGAACGGGGAAATAGAAATTCTACATGTTGAATGAGTAAAAACACTTCTATCTCTCTCTCTCTCTCTCTCTATCTATCTATCTATCAATCTAAATCTATTGATTTACCTACCACATTTTCTCTCTCTTTCTCTCTCTCTCTCTCTCTCTCTCTCTATCTATCTATCAATCTAAATCTATTGATTTACCTACCACATTTTCTCTCTCTCTCTCTCTCTATCTCTCTATCTATCTATCTATCAATCTAAATCTATTGATTTACCTACCACATTTTCTCTCTCTCTCTCTCTCTCTCTCTCTCTCTATCTATCTATCTATCTATCAATCTAAATCTATTGATTTACCTACCACATTTTCTCTCTCTCTCTCTCTCTCTCTCTCTCTCTCTATCTATCTATCAATCTAAATCTATTGATTTACCTACCATATTTTCTCTCTCTCTCTCTCTCTCTATCTATCTATCAATCTAAATCTATTGATTTACCTACCACATTTTCTCTCTCTTTCTCTCTCTCTCTCTCTCTCTATATATATATATATATATCGATAGATAGATGCATATATATATATATATATATATATATATATATATACATATTTGTTTGATTAAATAATAAAGACTCATTTTGTTTATATAATTTCTAGTTTCCTGACAAGTGTTTTGGTTTTAGGTTGGAATTGGTAAAACTAAAACACTTGTCAGGAAACTACACGGGTCCTAGTAAAATTATATTGACAAAATGTGTCTTTATTATTTAATCAAACATGCTTAAATGAGGGAGTGCTGCCCAACTTTACACACACACACACACACATATATATTCATCTAACCATCACATTTCTCCCTCTCGCCACCTATATATAGAGAGATAGATAGAGATAGAGAGAGAGAGAGAAAGAGAGAAAGAGAGAGAAAGAAGAAAAGAAAGAAAGAGAGAAAAAGAGAATAATATATATAGGTAGATCATTTCATATATATATATATATATATATATATATATTCCTCTCTTTCTCCCTCTCCTTCTCCTTCCCTCTCTCTCTCTTTCTCTCCCCCAGTATTCATATATGTATATATAAAGAGAGAGAGAGAGAGAGAGAGAGAGAGAGAGAGAGAGAGAAAGGAATATATATATATATATAGAGAGAGAAATTTGATGGGTATATATATATATATATATAAATTCTTCTCTCTCTCTCTCCCTCTCCCTCTCTCTCTCTCTCTATATATATAAAGTTCTGTAACCGAATAATCTCGCACATTTGGCTGAATTCAAGACTCCCTATTACGTGGAATGTTTATACGGTTAAAATTAGATCGTTTATATATATATATATATATATGTGTGTGTGTGTGTGTGTGTGTGTGTGTATGTATTACTCGTTTCTTTTACGCTAGTGAATGTTTTCTTTGGGATAAAATTTCACCACTGCTTCTTGAAATACGAGGAAGAGAGCAAAAATCGGTTCAAAGCAAATAGGAAACGTTTGCGAAACTCGACCAATCGTCTCTGGTTTGTGTCGAAGTAACATTTAACATATACTACCGCCACCTCTACTTGTTTTTTTTACGTGTAAAATAGGATAATCTGCAAACCAATTTGCAGCAACAAAGTCAACGTAAGCAAATCAGATTCATCCAGTTCGTGTATCTGCATTGAATGAATAACAACCTTTTAGCATAGCGTAACGGTTATCGTAATAAGAAATGGAGCTGGTGTTTCAACGTTCGAATCCTGTTCGAGGCTTTTTATGTTTCACTTTGTGCTAATACTCTCTGAAAAGTCATTTATCCATCTGTTTTTCCCAGAGCTATGAGTAAATAGTAGGGTAGACTTGGTTTTTCAGTTTTCGTTAGGTAACAGGTTTTGGAGACGGAAAACTGAATTAAAACCTGTTGTACTCAATTAAGAATTGATCTTGTGTCCTATGTCACCCATGGTGGAGGGATTAACTGAATAAATACTTATCTTTTAGCATTGATTAAAAGTTTATCAAATTCTATCAAATCAGTGATAGTTTTCAAAAGAAAAATTGTGTCGAATATTCTATTAGCGGTATTATAATCAAGTTGTTTGGTTTATCTCCCCTACTGAGATGATTTCCATTGACTAGGTGTCTATAATGTACTCTGTACTGCTCCCACATGTAACACATTTAAAATTCCCTGGTAAAACCCCCAAAGAAAATTCTTACAACAGATATGAAAGGAGCCACTTGTGGCGTAACAGTTATCAACGTTGGCAATGGTCTCAGTGACTCGAAGGCAAATCCTGATATGGATTGTTTGAATTTCTCATAGCTTTAATAATTTTGGAATATTATATGAATCCAACTATTTTTCCCTAAGCTATGGGTAAATAGTAAGGCAGACTGTTCTCTCAAACTTTCATATGGAAGAAAGAAAACTCTGAATTTAATCCAGTTGTATACCACCTAAAAAGGATTTTTGTCGCATCCTACCCATAGCAGAGAGGTTTAGAACTTTCTTTTTAATTGTTTCAGGAGATCTTATATATATATATATATAATATCCTAATAAGATGAGATGGGGATATTTCAATTTGAGAATATATAGGACGATTCTTATAAATCTCCAATGAATGCTCAATGAATGATAATTAATATAAGTAAAGTTTTCGACTGGAGTCAAGGAGGACCCAAAGGATCTCTTTTCAATAGCTCCAACACCAAGGTGTAGGAGAAGGCGCTACTCCTTTCTCTGGATTGCTCCACTTTACTTATTATACGTACCTTATAATGCTGAGTATTAAGCGAGGAGATATCAAGTACCATTTTTTGAGTCTTTGGTATGACTCGAACTGGGATTGAACCCCTGTCTCCCAGGTCATTAGCGAAAGTAAATTCCTATAATTGGAAAAATAATAGCTAAATGACGGTTTGTTCAGTCTTTTTCCAATTATATATATATGCCTGTGTATATATATATATATATATATATATATATATTGTCATCCACTTTTCAGTGTAGCGAGACACACAAGATGTTTCAAAATTAGATCAAAACCCACGTGATTTTATATCCGTCGGATATCTTACCTCAGAACCATCGTCAATCCCAGCGTAAATGAAGGATTTTTTTACACATACCTTTTTACATATGCATTATTGGTTACCGGAGTGCTCAATTCACGAGAAAATCTATTGTATTTTAGCGTATATTGCAGCCGGTAAATTCCCCACTCGAGTGCTCAACCTACGAGCTTGGGGGTGAATATATATCATCATCCACAGACAGATTGTTTTATGTCCATACTACTATAAAACAACCTTGTCACCAACAAAGCTTTTCTCAAACAAGTCAGACATAATTTCGAGACCAAAGCATCCTTACCGTTTGATGAGATTTGCCCTCAATACCAAACGATAAAACTAAACTTTGTTGGTTTTCCATTGCAATGTCTCTGACGCTAAGCATATGCTGATTGTATCCTTTGCTGAGAAATATCCCGAGGGTATGACACAAAATTAAACTCACCGATTGTGAGGCTTTAGTTCAGGATCCCTGGGAAGTGTGGCTTACCCTTTCATTGCCATTATTCTCCATTCTTTACATTCCCCAAAGCTTCTGCATTACTGCAGCCTGACCAACAGATTCTTTAGTGGCATATGTACGACACACGTTGGAGGAAGTCTTACCCCTCGACAGAGATGCAGATGGTGTATTCTACACCCCCAGCCGACTGGGTTACCCGGATACTCGTTGGGGGAGCCTTACCCTTCTGCAGGGATGCAGTCAGTGTATTCTGCAGCCCGAGACGAATGGGCCACCGGGCACTTGTTGGGAGAGTTTTACCCTTCGACAGAGATGCAAACGGTGTATTCTGCAGTCACAGCCGACTGGGCTACCCGGACACTCGTTGGGGGAGTCTTACCCTTCTGCAGAGATGCAGTCAGTGTATTCTGCAGCCCGAGCCGAATGGGCCACCGGGCACTTGTTGGGAGAGTTTTACCCTTCGACAGAGATGCAAACGGTGTATTCTGCAGTCACAGCCGACTGGGCTACCCGGACACTCGTTGGGGGAGTCTTACCCTTCTGCAGAGATGCAGTCAGTGTATTCTGCAGCCACATCCGACTGGGTCACCCGGACACTCGTTGGGGGAGTCTTACCCTTCTGCAGAGATGCAGTCATTGTATTCTGAAGTCCCAGATGACTGAGCAACATTATTATTAAATAAGAACACTGGATTTTGTATTTTATAGAATTCTTGACATAATATAATTGTGTACAAATAAATCATCATTATAAAAAAAAAGTGCGCTTAAAAAAGATTATAATGAAACGAACAAAAATAGCTTTGATTTTAATGAAGCATTTACAAATGAATCAAACACCGATATCAAATGAGCCATAAGGAGTTGATATGCCGTTAAATAAACGAAATCAGGTCAGACATTGTTGGGATGCCAGATAAAACTCCAACTTTGTCGTTCAGTCAAATTTCAAGACAAAACGTTGATTTAACGCTGAATCGACTGATATGATGATGACGTCAAAACACTGTACGAAGAATTAGACGTGAAATTCATGTGCAAATCAGAGTACAAGAACCCAGTAATGAAGCGTTCATTTTCTTTTTGATGAAAGATATAATCATTTTATTTATAAACACATTTTTAAACTTCTGTTTATTTCCTTTAGATCCAAAAGACCAATTAGTCTTCTCGATCTTGTAAAAAGATTGAAATATTGTCCGAACTCAACTCTAAATGTTGCTGTTGCTGTTGAAGTTGTTGCTCTGCGCGAAACGCAAATTCACTTAACGAAAAATTTGCTTTATTTTTGAGAAAAGAAGTAAAAACGTTTATTTTGATACCCTAATCAAGATTAAACAAGTTAATCCTGAAGAGAGAATAAATCATAATTTTCAGTTGAAGCTGCAGCTGAGCCTATAGTTTATTTCATGTAGTGTTTATAGAATAAAACCCAACATTACATTTCATATATTGTTCATTGAATAAAAACCTGGAGTTTTGCTCTGATTTCTAGTTCTAATCTTTTTAAGGCCTTACAGACCGTTCCAAGGGTTCTAACAATAACACTGGTTTACAAAGAAATTGAGGCAAGCACAAAAATACCTGTTTTTACCTTATTTGAGGGTGCTGAATTCAAATTTGAAATCCGTTTTTACTCATCACCTCTAGTTTTTTACATATGCATAGTGTGCATTTTGTGCATATACGGTACATAAAGGCGTATATGAATTCAGGGTTAATTCTAATATTGTGAGACTTATGGCTTATTTTTTTAGTTATTATGCACGAAATGTAAGTGATAGCATTACATTATATATATATATATATAGTTATATATCAAGACGGATTTTGACAGTTAAGGCAGCAGGTCTCAATCCACACTCTGGCAGTCATTGGAAGAGGTTGTCTCGCAGGCGGTGCAGGAGGTTGGTGTCCCTCAACTATCGTGTTACACATCTTTTGGGTTACTCAATATTAGTATTACATTTTCAAATGCACATTTAATTTTCAACTTTGCTTTCAACTTTGCTGTCCCGATGGTTTGGAGAGAGCCACGAAACCACGCAGATGATTGTCATTTTTGTTTAACTAATATAACTAGTTCCAATGCATCTTCTAGGAAAAAGATCAAATATCCCAACTTTCGATCTGCTATGAGACCCGTGCTCCATTCATATGATCTTCCTGTACCCACACCTCCAGTAAATAAGGATCTTCTTTTCTCATCAGATGAAGAAATGTTTTCAAGGGAGGATTCTGCCGAGTCAATATCTTTGGAAGATATTGAGTCTACATATTCAGGAACAAGTGGCAATGAGCTACACTGGATCTTGAATGATCTTGTTCGTGATTTGTATCTGTCAAAACAGTAATCAGAGTTCTTGGCTTCTCGGCTTAAACAGTGGAACCTAGTCCAGGAAGATGTAAGGATCACCAGTTTCAGGAATCGGAACAAAGATCTTGCTTCCTTTTTCGATATGGAAAACAAGTTGTACAACTGCACAAACATACCTGGCTTGTTTACGTCCCTTGGTTTGCCACAAAACCCTTCAGACTGGCGTCTTTTCATAGACTCTTCCAAGCGAAGTCTCAAGAGTGTTCTTCTGCACAACGGGAATAAATATCCCTGCATTCCCATTGCACACTCTGTCCATCTAAAGGAGTCCTATGACAACATGGAGCTTCTTTTAGAAGCTATTAAGTACAGCGAGTACCAATGGAGTCTGTGTGGGGACCACAAGGTCATTGGTTTTCTTATGGGTATGCAAGCGGGCTTCACAAAGTACTGTTGTTTTCTCTGTCTCTGGAATAGTCGAGCTGTATCCCAGCATTACAAGCAGAAAGACTGGGGGTCTAGAAGCACTTTTGTTCCTGGCGAACACAGTCTCAAGAAGACTCCTCTGGTGGACATGAATAAGGTGCTTCTTCCTCCTCTTCACATCAAGCTTGGTTCGATGAAGAATTTCGTGAAGGCGTTGCACAAAAATGGTGCTGCCTTCCAACAGTTGTCTACTGTGTTCCCAGGTCTTAGTGCTGCTAAGCTCAAAGAGGGCATCTTTGTCGGACCTCAGATCCGAGAAGTGCTGAAGGATACAGATTTTGAGGAGCTTCTTAACTTAAAGGAACTGAGAGCATGGGAAGCATTCAAGTCAGTTTGTAGTGGCTTCCTTGGTAACACACGCGTACCAGATTACCAAGCCTGTATTGATACGTTGCTAAAGTCTTACGAGGATATGGGGTGCCGAATGTCACTCAAAATTCCTTTTCTCTATTCCCACCTCAACTTCTTCCCGCCAAACCTTGGAGCAGTGAGTGATGAGCAAAGAGAAAGATTCCACCAAGACATTACGAAGATGGAGAGCAACTATCAAGGCAAATGGAACCCCGGCATGATGGGAGACTTCTGCTGGATGCTCTTGCATGACACCCCGGAGGCAAAATACACCAGATCTTCAAAGAAAACACACTTTTGACTCTCTGTGGTACTATGAATTGTGTAATTGTGTCATCCAAGTATATTGATTCAATCAGTGTTCTTTATCTATCTTGTTTTATCTGTTATAAGCTGCTGCAACTCTTGAAATATGCACATATATTCTCTGTTTATACCAAAATGAGACTATTTAAAAGCCAGAAAACTAGAGGTAATAGAGCAAAACTATTCATAAATTTGAATTCAGCACACCCAAATTAACAAAAAACACCTATCCCCATTCTTGCCTCAGACCAAAAATTTATTTTTGTGAACCAGTGTAATTGGCATTACCATAAGCTTCATGTTCAACATGTATTGATACTTTCCCTTTTTGGGCAATTCTATTCTTTCCATTTTATTTTTTCTTAATTTTTGGTAAATATTTTAATATCATCCTTATACATGAGATAGTTTAGTTTTTCCTGCGACTTCGTAAATTTGTAGCCTTTTTTTTTGCATTTTCTTGATATATAATTTAGTGGCATCATTGCTATACGAATAGCTAGTAATCATAATAACTCTCTTGGGAAGATACCTTTTTGAATTTTAACTTCTACAAGGGTTAGTCCTCCTACAGATAGTTCAATTCTCCGGTTTAAAATATGTTGCGTTCTGGTTAGTGAACGCTTGTAATATTAAATTAAGGACAAACCACGATATGAGAGGAAATAGAGATATATTCTCAGGAAAAAAGTATATACAATAGAGAAACTATTTGTAGACAAGAACATAGGAGTAGTGAATACAGAATAAAGATATAGTCCAACGATAGTATTGGCTTCCATTATTACGGTAGGAAATAAGGTGATCTAGTGCGATCTCCAGTCTCTAACGCTCTAATACTATTCCTATAAGAAGCTGCTCTTCACCTTCTAGTCTGCTTTATTTCTGTGTAGTGTACACAGAAGGCACAAGGCCTTGAAGTTTTTGGGGAGGGGAAGGGAGCGGTCATACTTTTCTATATAAACTAAGGAGACCTAGCTAGCCACATTCGCCGACCCATTCAACAATACAATAAATATCCATTCATCCATCGCCTTTTGCGCTACAATCACCACAATACCACATTTGCTCTATGAAGAAGTCCTACTTAAAATCCCGAGATTCGTGAATGATTTTATTTACAAGTATGATTTATTTACAATGAATGTGATGGGAATGGGAGAAAAACCCCGAAATATATATAAAAACAAGGAAAAATCCCCCGTTTGGTTGCCCTCCCATCCCCCCGTCTATGAAATTGGAGGCCGACTGTTTTCCGGGGCGAAAGAACCGGAAACAAGTCGGACCTACCCTAGGTGGGGCAGGGATCCTAATCTACAGGGGTGAAAAGAATTTAGGGGTCGGGCGCGGTATGGGTTAATACAAGTAGGTGATATGATTTTTATACATATGAATGTTCAAGATCTTCAGTAAACGTGGACTGGGATACGGATTGAGGTACAAAAATAATGGGGATGGGGAAGATCTTGAGAACTAACAACTAGATGACGGGGACAATGACTCACAAACATACTGCTAACTAGGTACCTGGGTACCAAAGAAAAAGGGAACAGTTTTACTCACCAGGGGTGGGGTCCCTAAGGACCCGTACCGTAGACGCCATGAGCCGGCAGAGGAGGGAAGGATGACTCCAACGTTGCTCCCTTTCGCACGACCAGGCTCGCTGCATTCACCCACCTTTTGCTGAATGTTATGCGATCCAAGCGTTTTCTATCGCATCTGATTTTGACCCTCAGCTGATGCCGAAAATACAAAATCAGATCACGATGAGAAAAGTTTGCATCGTCATACAATCCCTTGTTTCGCGTCGTCCAAATCACCATTCTAGCTACAGCTAGGATCGCGAGAAACACCACACGCTTCTCACCCTGATACGGAGGAAGAACGTTGTCCACGACGTAACCAACGTCGAGCAGCACGAGCTGTTTGGGTTCGATGCGAGCCGTCCACTCGCCGACGTGATCCCAAAACGGGCGAACTCGCTCGCAGTAGTAGAAGGCGTGCTCAGCCGTTTCTTCCAAGCCACTGCCGCAGCGAGCGCAATCGGGCATGTCTGCCAGGCCCGCTTTGTAGTTCAAGCCGACAAGGGGTAACGCATTTCGCACAAGTCGCCAGGTGAGCGAGAACTCGGAGTTGTTCAAGAAGCTCGATCCTGGCGCCCAATTCCAATGAGAGCGAATCTCCTCCGTCGTCCAGCCGTGCCGCTCGCTGAGAGGATCAGAAGCGGAACCCACCACTAGCTCCCGATATAGTTCTTTTCGAGGCCGTGAAAGGTCACTGGACCCAAGAAGGTTACGAAGGGCCGTTCGGCACTCGCGGACAAACAGTGTTTCGCCCAAAGGCCTACGTCGACCTTCAGCCTTTGGGTCTGACTTTAGGCGAGGAAAAGTCCGACTCGCCTTCAGTCTCCACACTGCGTCCCCCGTCAAAGCTCTGCCCAAGTATGCAAGTCTTTCAGCAAGCCAGTGGCTCTCCAGATCAGGCATACCTAGACCCCCGTTGCGTGTACGTTGGATACAGACCTGCCTACGGACCATCGGCCTTGCACCTCCCCAGAGCAATCTGGAAAGGGATCGTTGCAGCGCCAACCGATTTACCTTAGGCAGAGGAAGTACAGCCAATCGGTAAAGGATCAAGGGGAAGACGTACACGGCGCACGCCTCCGCCCTGCCCTTTAAGGACAACCTCCTTGAAAGCCAGATTCCCACCTGAGCATTCACCTTGGCTTGTACTTCCGACCAATTTCGCTCCAGTTGGAGGCCGGGCCCGAACCACACCCCGAGGATGCGGACGGGTCCGTCACTCCAGCGGAACGGCCCCGGAAGAGTATTGCTACCCCTCCAAGCACCGAGCCGCAAACCTTCGCTTTTGTCAAAATTGACCTTGGCTCCTGCAATCCGCTCGTACTCGCTAACCGCCTTCTTCACAGCCTTTATATCCAGACGGCGGGATACAAACACTGTGATATCATCGGCGAACGCGGAAACCCTTGCCGTAAGAGGGCCAGCAAAAGGGACACCGCGCAGGGCCGGATTTGCCGTCCTATCCCTAAGCCTACGGAGCAGGGGCTCCAAAGCTAGGACATAGAGAAGAGGAGACAACGGGCAGCCCTGCCGGACCGACCGCTCGACCGCGAACACCGTCGAACGCCTTCCGTTCACCTGCACCACTGCCTGAGGGTTGTGGTACATCATGCTAATCCATCTGCGGAACTCCGGTTTGAATCCGGCAGTCTCCAAAACAGTCGCCAAAAACCGATGGTCAACCCTATCGAAGGCCTTGGACTGATCTAAACTGATCAGCGCGGCCTCGGTGCCGTCTTCTATACCCTCTAGGACCTCGCGAATCAAGTGCAGGTTGTCCTGGATCGATCTTCCCTTCACAGCAAAGGTCTGCTCAGAGCCGATCAGATCGCTAATGACAAGCTGTAAACGATTCGCTAAGACCCGGGCCAAAATCTTTAACTCTGTGTTAAGCAGAGTTATGGGCCTGTAATCGTCTAAACCCTCCCAAACATGCCTGCCACCTTTCTTCAGCAATGTGATCACGCCCTTGGTAACGCTACCAGGGATGGCTCCCTGGGCGAACCAATGGTTGAACATATCCGTCAGAATAGGCACAAACATGTGCGACATCCTCAAGTACACTTCGTAGGGCAAACCATCTAGTCCCGGCGACTTGTTCAGGCCGACCTGCTTCAACGCGTCACGGACTTCGCATTCAGTAACCACACCCTCGCAGCTAGCCGCTTCAGCCACCCCAAGGCGGGGAAAGTCGGCAAGATAGCTACGAAACTCCCGGAGCGGGAGATCAGTACAGCGGGCAAAGCGATCCCGAAAGTGCGCCCGAAAGGCGTCACGAATCTCGCGAGCCGATCGCAGCAGTCGCCCATCCGGGGCCTTGACAGAACCGATATACCGATCGGGGAACCTTCGCACTTCTTCTTCACGCGCAGTCGCGTTCGTTTTCACAGCTTCGTTGAGAACTCTCTTTAACCTAGATCTAACTACGTATCCCTTGTAGCGCTCGCTACTCTCACGCTCAAGGTCCCCCCTAGCTAGCTCTACGTTTAGGGAGTCCCCCCCCGCCACCGCCCGGGAAAGTCTATCGTCTATAGATTTCGCTTCCTTGGTCCTATCTAGGTTGAGCTGTCGACCGTACTTGGTAGCGAAATCTCTAATCCTATGTTTAAGAGATCCCCACCACCTATTCCCGGTAACCGCCCCCACTAACGCCCGTTGAATTAGGGATTCCAGCCGGTCCCGGAAGTCCCGTATCTCCAGTAAGGAGGTATTGAACTTCCAGTAGCCGGCCAGACTAGGCCTATTTGCTAACCGTAGACTGACTCTAACAAGTTTATGGTCAGTCCACGCTATCAAGTGGAACGTGGGACAACTAACAAAGTCAATGTCAGCTCGTCTCACTAACACTCTGTCCAAGTAGGAAGCTACTTTGGCAGAGGGCGAACTATCTAGCCACGTCCACATCTCCCGCCCTGGGTGATCCAGATGAAACCTGTCGACGAGGTCATGACGAGTCATGAGGCCGGCAAGGCTGCTTTCACACCTTCCCACACGCCTAGCTCCCCACCCGACCTTATCTATCTTGGGATCAAGGATCGCATTCCAATCACCCATTAAAACTAGCCGCTTCGTATCGTCCAGGAACGGCGCCAACCGACGAAAAAAGGAAACCCTCTCCACAACGATATTGGGCGCATAAACCGCAACCAGACGAAACTTGAAACTTTTCACGGCAACATCGGCCACAACCAGTCGGCCCCCGTCACCTGCAAAAACAACGTCAACATCAGCATCAAGGCTGCGTCCAACTAGCAAAGAAACCCCAACGCTGGTACGGCTGCCGTATGCTGAGAAAACGTTAAAATCGCTTTCCAGCACACGACAGTCGGCACCGCAAGTGAAGTGGGTTTCCTGCACTGCAGCAACATCTACGCCGAGAGTTTTAAGTTCACCAAGCAAGCGCGTACACTTGCCCGGATCCCTCAATCCCCTCACATTCAAAGTAGCAAGGTTTAGAGCCATCAATCCCACTTACCTTACTCAGTGTCGACTACGGGCCGGAAATCCTTGGGAGTAAGGATGCCGACGGCCTGACGCAGGGATCCGGTGCCGAGCTCAGTACTTACTCGGTCGTCCCTGGTAATTCCACCGACATCCATAGGGTACCGCAATTTTAGGGACCTATAGAAGGTAGGGTGAACTAAAATCGGGACCCTGCCCGAACAAAAAGGAAGCAATTTTTTAAAACTTTGGTGGCGCAAATCCGCCAACATTGCGTCCGCTCGACTGGCCCCCTCAAGAAAGTGCCAAAGCTCTTTGGTTCGGGGTCCAGCCGAACGGACGAATGTGGTCACCATTGCGGCACTCTTAAAAAGATACGGGTTGGTGACGTCCTTGCCATCTATTTTTTTTAGTGATGATAAGGGTTTTAAAGTTTTTTTTAAAATGTGGTCCATATTTTGGGGCTCGAGGATGTCCTCGCAGAAATGGAATGCGGTGAAGGCACGTCGGACTTCGTTTGAAGCCGACCGTGACCTTGGCTTGACTTCTGTTGATGATGGTGATGCTGCTGCTGTTGGTGACTCCCTGGTCACCGATTGTGCCCGTGTAAGGAGCTTAGGGGTTGTGATGGGTGAGAGTGAAGGTGATTTTGGGGAAAGTGGGAAGTCAGAGAGGTGTGCTGGGGTATTTTGATGTTTTTGTGGGGGAGGAATAATTTGGGCTGGTCTTTCAATTTTTTCGCCCTTTTCTTGAGGTTGGGAGGGTGTTTGGGACTGTGTTTGTGTTTCTTTTGCTGGTCCCTTAATGTGTTTTTACTCCCCCTCCCCAGCTACCGAGTCATCACTATCCCTTCGCCGTTTTAGGTTAATTGAATAATCCATGGCTTCGTCTTCTTTTTCAATGTGTTTTTCTTTGTTTTTCTTTTTTGTTAATGACGATGATGATGATGATCTTGCAGATGTCGATGATGATGATGGTTTGGCTGTGCTTGTGGTAGGAGTACTACTAGAGTCAATTTTAGCAGTCGTGGTGATGTTTGGTTTGTTTGAAACTGTTGCTGTTGCTGGTTCCCCGATGGGGGCCTGCTCTGCTGGTTCCTTGATGGGAGTTTCCCTCTCCCTTCCCCCCTTCACCACCTGGGTCCAGCCCTCCTCCCTGTTGGGGCCGTCCCCGGTTCTAGCTTTAGGGGTCTCGCCCTTGTTCACTTCAGCTGCCGCCGCTGCTGCTGCTACAGTTGTCGCCGCGTTCGCTGCGCTCGCTGTCGCTTCCGCTGCTGTTGCCGCGGCCGGAGCTGCTCTGGTTGCTTTTCGAGGGCAGGACCCTGAAAAGTGCCCCAGCCGCCTGCAATTCCAGCACCGGGGCCTCCTGCCCTCAACAACCACCGCCATGATCCGACGTTCGTACTCGACCACGTGAGGCACGGCTGTGAACCCCCCTCTGTCCAGGCACATGGTGAAGATACAACCACCGTGCGCCGCCCCGCTAACCGACTTTGCCTTGGTTATGTCCTCCACCTCGCCGTGTTTAACGAGGCAGGCAGCCAGGACCTCCTCATCCAGCCGCATCGGGACATTACACACGGCGATTCGTACTTTACGTCCTCCCATGTACTCCGGCTGAAGCCGGAAGCACCTGGAGATGACACCCTCGCCGGCCAGCTTGGCTGCAAGGTCCTCCGATGGCAACAGAACATCCCACGCTGCGAAGCCACGCCCACAGCAGCACCTCGCGGGGATGCCCGCTGCCCCTAATAAGCCTCCAAATGTATCCCCTTCAACACCTGCCAGCCTCTCCGCCTTCAAGTCTGTGACTACAAACGAGACCACTTTTGGCTGCACTTCCTGTACAAGTTCGGGAACAGGGAGGATCCCACTCCCCTGGAAGTACCTCTCGCATTTCTGTCTTATTTTGCTGTAGTCTTTTGGTGTTTTTTGAATTACTTTTGTTGTCCAAGAGGCTGGCAGTGAAGGCACCTCCCGCGCCGGTTGGATTGAGCTGGCCGACGAAGATGGCCGCGAAAGCGCAGGCCATCCTTCTTCCGGCTTTGAGGGGGGACTCTGGTCTTCAAAAATGTCGGGTGATAATGACCCCGGTGAAATTGGCGCCCCTGCCACAGCCGCCTACGAGGCAGCTAGGAGAGGACGACCGTCGAATGTTCTTGCTCACATGTAGGTGAAAATACGTTGGATGATGATGCAGCAAGTCGCTATGTTTTTTCAAAACGATCCGAGGGCAACAAGCGCTGACCCCCCTCAACAAACAAAACAACAATCGCTTGGGGGAGGGGCAGCCAACAACAATAGTTCAAAACAGTAACAAAAAATTCCAACAAATAACAATACTTTTCAAAGCAATAACAATTTCAACAATAAAACAACTTACCTTTCCAAATTGAAAAGAACTCAGACAAAAAATTCACTTTCTGGTCTGCTCTGGTATTCGTAACTACTGTTATATATGACAGATGGACTTGTTCATTGTGTGGAAAAAGGTGGGTGATAACCAACAAAATAAGAGTATGAAATTGTCTCAGTTCAATTCATATGAAAAGAATTAGATCATAAACTCACACCGTGACTTACCGTTCCAGGCTGAGGAGTCTTCTTTCCCCAGTTAGCGAATATATAGTTGAATATTGAAAGACTTCATGAAATAAACGACCTCTAATATTCAGCAACAAGTAAAGTAAAGTTGGTGACCATAGTCGAGGGTGACCCAAAGTCTCCCTTTTCAATAGCTACTACACCAAGGTGTAAGGGAAGGTGCTAATACATTCCCTGCATTCACTTTACCCTTTAACCTTATCTTATAATACTGAGTGTTAAGCAACTCAGCATCAAATACCATTTTTTGAGTCTTTGGTATGATCGACCTGCAATTGAACCCCAATCTCCCGGGCCACTGGCGAACACTCAACTCATTAGGACAATGAAAGTTTTTTTTTTATCATATAGAGCTTGTAATGAACAACACATGACTTTTGTCCATGTCAGCCAACAAAAATATTTCAGTAATATCCAGAAATATAAAAAGAACATATTTTAACATTTATTTATACTTTAAATTTGCTGTAAGACAATTAAAATCAGTGCAATACGGTAAATAAACAATGTAGTATCAAATTTGATGCAGCCTATCCTATTTACTTTGTAGTTTTAAACCTACTAAAACTACGCAACGGATACATAAGTTTCGATAATATAATGATTACGTATGTAATTGATTCGGCATTTTTGGCAGGTATTATTTACTTTCTTTAATCAACAAAATCACGCAAAATTGTCTCGAAAGTTCAGCTAATCGAATGCCATCGTATCTATGAATCGGTCAATTTTCCTGTTAGTGTGATCCATCGTGTTTCTGCATAGCCGAGTTAATCTCAAAACGAAGGCTTTTATTTCAGATAATGAAGTTTTTACGTAACTTTACTTTTTATAATATTTGTACATATTATATGCACAGATGTTAGAAGTAGTCACAATGTTTGGAATAAATTTTATTATCTTAATTAATAGACTTTCTCAGGCTATGTGGAAACATTTTGGATCGATATCACAGTAAAAGAAGACTGAGAAACAGGTTAAGCTACGACCTTTCAAAAACACATCTCGTGTAATGAACGACTCTTTGATTTTCAAGTAAGAAATTAGATAATTAATTTTAAAAAGTTGTTCATAAGACTATATATATATATATATATATATATATATATATATATATATATATATATCTTTGAATGTCGATAGATTTATTTAAAGAAAATGACCTTACACTAAAAAAGCCAAGAAGCAGACGATACCCCGCACAAACTATTACGGACGCGGACTACACTGATGACATGGCACTGCTGGCAAATACACCCGTCCAGGCTGAATCCGGGCAGCATAGTCTGGAGATGGCAGCAGGCAGTATAGGCCTTCACGTCAATGCAGACAAAACAGAGTACATGTGCTTTAATCAAACCAGGGACATCTCCACCCTAACAGGTAGCTCCTTGAAACTTGTAGACAAATTCACTTACCTCGGAAGCAACGTCTCATTTACTAAAAATGACATCGATATGCCTCTAGCAAATGCATAGTCAGCTATCGATAGGCTATTGGTCATATGGAAATCGGACCTATCCGATAAAATAAAATACAATTTTTTTTCCAAACAGCAGTCTTGTTCATACGACTATATGGATGCACCACATTGACGCTGACTAAGCGCATGGAGAAAAAGCTTGATGGCAATTGCACAAGAATATTGCGATCTATATTGAACAAATCCTGGGAGCAGCATCCCACAAAACAGCAGCTATACGGTCACCTACCTTCCTCCTCTAAAACCATTCAAATCAGGCGAACAAAACATGCGGGACACAACAGAAGTGAAGTTCTCCTGTGGACTCCTTCACACGGTGGAGTAGGTGTTGGACATCTGGCTTGAACCTATCTACAACAGCTCTGTACAGACACAGGATGTAGTCTAGAGGACTTGCCGAATGCTATGGATAATAGAGACGAATGGAGAGGGAGAGTCAGGGAAATCCATGCTCGCAGCACGACATGATATATATATATATATATATATATATCCTTGGAAAAAATATAGCACAACCCTCAAAAACGAAGAAAAAGATATTGTTTATAATTTTTAAATTATGAAAATCAAATATATGAAAGATAAGGCATAAAGACAATGAAATTGAAAGTACGAAGAAATTTCAATTGATTTTTATATGTATATTACCATTTATGCTTAATTTTAAAATTTTGTTTTGACATAAATATAAGACCAATGAGCAGAACTATAGAATATAAGGGCAAAATTCTAATTTAATATTTTGTAGATCCACCGTCAGCTTTGATAACCTCAAAAATTCGGCTAGGCATACTATCAACCAGTTTCTGAAGTTGAACCGAAGGTATTTTTCCATGGGTCAAAGATTGCGTTTTTGAGTTCAGAAATTGCTGAATACTGTCGATCTCCTTCATAAACATTTGCAACAATCAATCCCCATAAATCTTCTCTAAGACTGAGCACACTGGGTGGTCAAGAAGTCTTCTTTTTTGTTAAAGCAAGGACCTCTTTGGTATTGTGGATAGCAGCATTCTCTTGCAGAAAAATCAATTCTTCTCCACATAGACAATGCCCTTCTTGTGCGAGAGATAAATCATTTAGCATCTTCACATAATCTGTTGCTTTTTGTCGACCCCTGACAAATTGTAGTTTAAGTTTTCCGGAAGATAAGTAGCCCCCCCCCAAGATCATGAGAGAACCTCCTCCACTATGCTTTGTTGAGTATTTATCTTCTGGAAAATATTTTGCGTGTAAGTACTTCTGAAAGCCATCTGGACTGTCTAAATTGAATTTCTTTTCGTCCGAGAAAACAACTTTTCGCCATTCTTTAGCACTCATGGTTTGATATTGACGAGCATATTCCAGTCGTTTCTCTTTATGCTTCATAGTTAACCTTGGACGATGAATTCTTTTCTTATGCTTAGATTTTTCGTTGTTTGAATGCCTTTTAATTGTTCTAGTTCTGCAAGGAGCATCCACAAGAGATTTCAATATTTTCGATGTTAACCAAGTTTTCTTTTTTACTTCGCGAACAATTCTTCTCTTGAATTGTGGTGATAATTTTTCAGGCCTGCTAGTCGTTTTCTTGTTCGATACTTATTTGAACGTTTCAAGTAATTGCAGAAAACGGTTTTACTGCGTCCTAAGGCTTTTGAAATTTCTCTGAGATTTTCCAATTCTTTTTAGAGTTGTAATCTCGCCTTTCTCAAATTCAGATAATTTTGTTCATTTAGACATTTATGTTTTTAGTATTTTAAATATTACTGTTTTAATAGCTTTTATATTACATAGATTAATATAATAAATTTTTCAATTGAATTAAGTCTTTTTTTCTTTAGTTTTTATTGGTGGTCTTATATTTATGTAAAAAACTCTGAAACTTAGTATAAATGCTAATATACATATAAAAATGGATTGAAATTACTTATATTTTAAATTTAAATGTCTCCTTTATCTTTTATCTTTTATATATCTGATTTTCATCATTTGAAAATTGTAAACAATATCTTTTTCTTCATTTTTGCGGGTGGTCTTACATTTTTGTCAAAGGGTATATATATATATATATATATATAAGGTTGTGTGTGTGTGTGTGTGTGTGTGTGTGTGTGTTATCATGAGAATAGATCATCGTTCCAAAACCAAATGTAAAAAATCCTGTTAAATGCCTTTTGGGCATAACTGTCCTTGATGAATCTGTAAAAAGAACAAAGTGTAGAACAATAAAGAATTGGAAAGGTTTTAAGTTATAAAATGACTTTATGTCCTTCAGCTGATAAGTAGGATACAATTTTAAAAACCTTAGAGCGGTATTTTTTGTTTTTCTATGGATTGCTGAAAATGTCCCTGACATCTGAAAGCCGATGTTGTTCAGAAATAAATCTTTTGTGTCTTCAACAATGTCTTTGAGACAATAATGGTATGGAAGCAAGGCTGAAAGTGAATGATTCAATTTAGAAAAGTGAAAATATGAAGACATGCAGAAAAGAAAGAAAGAGAGAAAGAAAGGCAGAGAGAGGGGGGTGAGGGAAAATATTCAAATTGGTAAAGAAAGAATACTTACAAGAAAGAAAAAGTAAAGAAAAAGCATAGACAAAAAAATGAAAGACAACAAGAAACGTATAAAGAAACGTGTAAAGAAACGTGTAAGTGTTAAAAAGAAAGAAAGAAAGAAAGAAAGAAAGAAAGAAAGAATAAGGGTAGCAAACGGGAAAGTATCAGAAAAAATGAGAAGGTAGGTTAGAGTAAAAAGAAAATTGGAAAGGAAGGAAATAAAGAACTAAGCCGCGAGACTCATCAAGCAGAAAGGAAACAGACAAAAGGATACCATAAAAATTTATTGGAAAGAAAGAAAGAAAGAAAGAACGAAAGAAAGAAAGAAAGAAAGAAGTGATGGGGAGCAAGTAAAAACGAAAATAAATAAATGAATTGATAAGTGAATAAAGGAACGAAGCAAGGAAATATAGACGGAACGATGCAAAAAAGGAAGAATAGAAAATAAGCAAGCAAGGAAAATCAGATTGGGAGATAGAAAGAAGAAGAGCGTCAAACAAAAATTAGGAATGAAATTAAGAAGGAAGGAAGAACAGATAGTAAACGAGCAAGAAGAAAACAGAGAGAAGATTGTAGAAAGAAAGAAAGAAAGAAAGAAACAAACAAACAAACAAACAAACAAACAAACAAACAAACAAAGATTATAAGAAAGAAAGTAAGAAAGAAAGAAAGAAAGATTATAAGAAAGAAAGAAAGAAAGAAAGAAAGAAAGAAGGAAAGATTATAAGAAAGAAAGTGAGAAAAAAAGAAAGAAAGAAAGAAAGATTATCAGAAAGAAAGAAAGATTATAAGAAAGAAAGAAAGAAAGAAAGATTATAAGAAAGAAAGAAAGAAAGAAAGATAAGATAAGCAAACAGTACAAAATCAGAGAGAAAGCAAGAAAGGAAGAAATCTTTAAATGAAAATGGAGATTAAAAATAAATAAATAAATAAATAAATAAAGAGAAACTGAAAGAAAGCAAAATATGAAGAAAAAAAATTAAGTATGGATGCTCAGACAGTAACGCCTCCACAAAACTATAACTGATAAAACAAGCAGAATAACATCGTTGAATAGAAGATTTCAGCAAGAAAAATCTTCCCCAGCAGTTAAAAAGTTAACAGGACAATAAAGTAATGCCTTTTATTTTATGTTTGTTGCAGATTGTATAGATTCAACATTCCGACTCTCATCTCTTAGTTATTCTGACCCAGTTTCCTGGGGCTGTAGAATACACCGACTGCATCTCTGGACAGGGGTAAACCCAACCTCCCAACGAGTGTCCTGGATATGTCATTAATCTGAAAGTGAGGCTCCTGTAATGCAGTAACTTTTGGGAATTGCTAGTACCCCTTCCTGGCTATCGCTCCAAGGTCCACTCTGGCCCGGAGTAGTAACACCTGATAGGGTCTTATCTATGGGTCAAATAGAAACGTTTGACATTTAAACTGAGAAAATAAATGACTTCTAAATCAAATTGTTAAAAATAGAACTGCTTGATCATTTAACGGTGTGTAAACAAATGACTGATATTCAATTGAATTGTTAGTTATACATAGCAATGCTTGGAACCATTTAACTTTAATTTATGCTAAATTGAATATTTAGAAATAGAACTGTTTGATCATTTAACAGTGTGTATCTATAAATGTTTTTACAAATCATATATTTTATATATATATATATATATATATATATATATATATAAAACAGAAATTTTATATATATATTTGTAATTTAGTTTTTAATTTTAATTTTGTTTTATTATATGTTTATATCTTCATAATAAGCTAAAAGCCATATGAAATATGTAAAAATGGACCTTCACAATCACATCACCGGTAAATATTTCATATTTGGTGGCACTATCCATTTTTACCAACCCCTCCGCTCAGGCAGGATATGAGACAAGGTCAATTTTTAAGCGGAGTTTAACAGGTTTGAATTCAGAGTATTCCTTCTCCTAGACTAGTTGCCTCAACAAGGCTGAAGAAATCAGTCTATCCTACTAATTACCCATAGCTGGAGGGAAAATAACTGGATTCATACCTTTCCCAAGGGTATTAGTGCTATGTAAAATGCAATCAGCCTCGTCCAGGATTTGAACTCGTGTCGCCGTGTCCATTTCTTACGACGATAACCATTGCACCACGGGCACTATCAATGGTTGGTTGGTTGGTTGGTGTTTTATAGAATATAAACCATTGTATATATATATATATATATATATATATATATATATATATATATATATATATATATATATATATATTATAACAGTGTTGGTTGTCACTAAATCACTTGTAGGTTAGTGTCGAACTAAGTGCAATATAATATGGAGAGAGCTCAATATTTAGGATAGAGCTATATAATAATAATAATAATAATAATAATAATAATAATAATAATAATATATTAGATATATATATATTTATTCATTCCATGAATTAAAAATATATATTATATATATATATATATATATATATATATATTGATTTGTAAGGGAATAGTTTTTGTGGGTAACCTTATCTTTAAACGAGTAGTTAGAGGTCATTTGTTTACACGCAGTTAAATGGTTTCAAGCATTCCTATCTATCATTAATAATTCTATTTGATATTAACCATTTGTTTACACACAGTTAAATGTTTTCAACTACTCCTGTCTGACACGAATAATTCTATTGAACATTAATCATTTGTCTGCACACTGTTAAATGTTTTCAAGTACTGTTATTTAACATTGATAATTCTATTAATCAAGTATTCCTATGTAATGGGAATAATTTGCAAGCAACGAATGATAATAATAAGGGGTACTTCATATTTTTTTTCTTTGCTTAACACTGAGCAATATAAGGTAGTATCGAGGGTAAAGTGGAGCAATTCAGGAAAAGGAATAGCGACCTCCCCTACACTTCGTTGTAGAAGTTATTGAAAAGGGAGCCTTCTAGTTGCCCTCGACTACGGTCGTCAACCTACCAACCTACTTCATATTTTACAAAGCTCCAAGACTGGAGCTTCACAATCCGATGCAGTATAATTTCATATCCAAGGCACAATAAGATGCAGTTGAGTGTAAGACAAAGTAAGACCCTCCTCCAATTTGATGGTAGTTGGGTCTTACCCTTCTGCAGAGGTGCAGTCGGGTATTCTGCGACCCCAACCGACAGAATAGTATCAATATATAAAAATAACAAGAAAAAAGTCATACGGAGTTAAGTACGATGAGTATGGAGTGTGCTGCATTTGCATAATCTGGTATTTTACCTAAAACTGTTTATGGGGTCATACTCAGGACAGGGGGAGTCTTAGCCCCTTGCAGGGGATGCAGTCAGCATATTCCAATAAAAAACATACACGTACAATCTTGCAAATAACAGTCAAAATGCTGTTCAATTGCTGGTGATATTCAGCTAGCCGATATAACAAATTATCAATACCTACTTACGATGACAGTATATTAAAAGATGATATTGTACTTTGATAAAATAAGTTGGCCAACCGTTGTCGAGGGCGACCCGAAGGTTCCCTTTTCAATTGTTACTAAACCAAGGTTTAGAGAAGGCGCTACTACTTTCCTTGGATTGCACTACTTACCCTTGATCCGTACCTTATAATACTGTGTTAAGGCAGGAGACATCGAGTAATATTTTCTGTGTCTTTGGTATGACTCGACCTAGAATTGAACCCCGGTCTCCTGGACCATTGGCGAACACTCTATCACTGGGCACACTGTTTCTAACGATTTTTTAAAGAATAGTTTTCATTTCCCAACGTCTTTGTTGAATTCTTGTCCGTCTTTGTTGTCTGGTAACGCGCGTCCAATGACCTTTGTCAGTTGTCATCGCATGTAAAGTTAATCTTAATCTCCGAAGTTTATCAGCGTGCTGAGCAGATAAATCCAGTGAATCAAGATTTAGGTTCAATGTACTGTATATCCTATATGCGTATTTTATTTATTTATTTATTTATCTATTTATCTATTTATTTATTATTAATGTTTGTAACGAAAGATTTAATATCTACTGCTTATTTAGTAGTTGAAAGTTGGTGCTTATTTTAGTTGAACTTCAAAATAACTCAGTTAACTTATTAAAAAATAAAAAAAAACATTAAAAAAAAAGGGAAAATAGAATAGTGTTGACTAAATCAGTTTTTACAGCTTTTAAAGTTAAAATGATTCACACTAAAAAAAAACAAACTTTGAAATATTTGATTTCGTAAAAGATTCCCCCCCCCACAAAAAAAATCTTTTGATGTTTAGTTTGGTTTGGTTTTGTTTTATGGCATATCAACCTCTGTAGGTTATTTAACGCCAAATACACAGTTTAATTGTCAAAAACATTTCTATTTCAAACTATTCAGTTATGTATAACAATTTAGTTTAGTGTAAGTACAGTTTCAGTGTCAAAAATAGTTAAATTTAAAACAATTCAGTTTAGCAAAAGCACGCAGTTTAAATGTAAGTAGAGTTTAATTGTAAAAAACCATTTCTATTTCGAGCCACTCAGCTGAGCCAAGCAATTCCACTTCAGCTAATTCAGTTCCGTAAAAGTACAGATTCTGCACACACACAGTTACACGTCAGAACAGTTCTATGTTAAACAATTTAGTTTAGTGTAAATACAGTTTCAATGTCAAAAAACAGTTGCAGTTATATGTAACAATTCAATTAAGTGTAAATACAGTTTTAATGTCGAAAAAACAGTTACATTCCAAACAATTCAGTTAAGCAAAAGCACGCAGTTCAAATGTAAGTACGGTTTAATTGTCAAAAACATTTCCACCCCAAGCCATTCAGCTCAGTCAAACAATTCAGTTTAGTATAAGTATGCCGTTAGTTCTATTTAACCCATAGATAGGGCCCTATCAGGGTCTACCACTCAGGGCCAGAGTGGACCTGGGAGCAATGGCAATGAAGGGGTACTCTGCATTTCCCAAAGCTCCAGCATTGCTGGAACCTCACCCTCAGATTGTTTAGTGTCATAACAGGACACTCGTTGGGGGGTTCTTACCCCTCTGCAGAGAAGCAGTCGGTGTATTCTACAGCCCCAGCCGACTGGGCAACTTTTGAGTTCCAGAATACTTTCGTACCATACACACACACACACACACACACACACACACATATATATATATATATATATATATATATATATATATATATATATATATATATATATATATATATATATATAGATATATATAATGGTTTGAGCGTTTGCAAAAGGTTCTGGAGACCAAAGTTCAATTCTAGGTCGAGTCATACCAAAGTCTCAAGAAATGGTACTTGATGCCTCCTTACTTAACACTCAGGTATGGATTAAGGTTAAGTGGAGCAATCCAAGGAAAAGAATAGCACCATCTCCTTCATCTCGGTGTTGTAACTATTAAAAAGGGAGCTTTCGGGTCACCTTCGACTACGGTTGACCAACTTACAACTATATATATATATATATATCCAACAAACTTTGATAAATATATATATATATATATATAGTGTTAGTTGTAAGTTGGAGAAAACTGTAGATTCAACGGCAATTGGTGATGCGTTCATCCAAGGCTACCACCTTGCGAGTATCTCTTTTTATACTATTGTGCGGGGCATGATAGGAAGGGAAATCAAATACCTTGTAATCTGGGGAGGGTAGTGTAGTCTATACTGATTTTTGTTTCATCAACGAAGATACATGGTTCCTTTCTGTCGCATAGTTTTATCTACGCGTCTTTATTACGTTATTTTTATTGGTTAATTGATTAACTCCATTACGTTTAATCCATTATTTTCTTATGTTTATTATTATTTTACTTTTTGCAAAATTTTATGCCAGCAATAGCAGGTGGTCTTTCACTGGCGCCTCTTTGACAGCAAGTCTCTTCAGGCCTCCAGGACTCTTCTCAGTATTTTGGCCGATCTCAATAATGTTGTTGTCTGGATGGTTTCAATTCATCCTCTGATTTCCAATCCCTGCTATTATTTTTCTTTAGCTTTTAGGGACCGTTCCAAGTGCACCCACTATAACTGGAACCACCACCACCCTCATTTTCCAGAGGTTTCTTATTTCTCTGGCAATGTTCAAGTATTTGTCCCTTCGTTTTCTTTTATTTTCATTCATATTTCACTATACGCTAAATTCTCTCTCTCGTTTTTTTTTTTTTTTTTTGTTAATCATCACTTGGTTTAGTCTTCTGGCCGGGCGGGATTAGGTGATCTTTTTGTATCTCAAGATCTCAGAGAATTTTATGCGTCTCATTCTCTAGGGCGGATTCTGGTTTGACGCATACCATTTGGTAGTATGGTTAAATGTCAGTTTCTTGCACAGTTCTCAGTAGATCACCTTTTCCCACTCAGTCACTCCAGGTCTTCTTCTTCTTCTTTAGAGAGTTTTTCACTCCAGCGTCAGCTGATGCTTTCCCACTGGAGTTTGAGAGACGACAAGTCTCAGTAATCTGATCGTTCTCAATAATGTTGTTGTTTGGATGGTCTCGACTCGTCCTCTTATTTCCAAGTCCTTCAGTCTCTGTATCAATCCTTTGATGTCTGCACAATTGGCACCAATTACAACTGGTATAAACGTCACTTTCATGATCCACAGTTTTTCAATTCACTAACAAGATCAAGATATTTATCTTTCTTTTCTCTTTCTTTCAATTTTACTATATGGTGAGCCGGGACAGCAAATTCCACTCTTCGGCAGGTTCTCTTTTTTTGTTAACTATCACAAGGTCTGGTCGTCTGGTCAAGATTAGGTGATCCGTTTGTATTTCAAAATTCCAGAGGAGTTTGTGCATCTCAATTTTTAGGACAGATTCAGGATTGTGTATATACCATTTCTTCGTGTGGTCAGACTTAAATTTCTTGCACAACTCCAAATGGATCACCTTGCCCACCCAGTTTTGTCTAATCTTATACTCTTTCTGTGCTAGTTTGCTGCATTCGCTTATTATGTGATTGATCGTTTCGTCTCTATCATCACATGACCTACGTTTATAATTTTTTTGCGTCTTACCTTGCTTTGATATGATTGGTCCTTATGGCGTTATTTTGTGCTGGTATTAGAAGAAACTCAGTTTTTCTCGTAAGAGGGAAACTGAATCCCTTTTTTTTTCTTTATTTTTTTAGCTACGTCCGAGTTTTATCAAGTGAGATTTTCCTTATTTGACGCTTGAAATATCCATACAGTTGTTTTCTTCCCATTTTCGTTTTCTTTTTATTTTTGTTCTGTTGATTCTTGTATTGTCAGTATTGTTTCTGGTGGTTGTAATTAGTCTTCTTCCGTACTTTTTTATTTAGTCTTCGAGTCGTTGTATCAATGCATCGACGCTATCTTGAATGCTGGGAAGTCCTCTTCCTCCTTCTTTTCTTTATATGTTAACATCATCTCTAGGAAGTAAGGCATTACTATTATTATCATTATTATTTACTCCTTTAGAGTTTTTCACATCAGTGTTAGCTGATGGTTTTTCACTGAAGTCTGAGTGACAGCAAGTCTCCCCAAGTCTCCAGGACTCGTCTCAGGATTCTGGCTGTTCTTAGCAATGCTGTCGTTTGGATAGTCTCTACCCGTCCGCCAACTTCCAAGTCCTCCAGGCCTTTTAATAATCCTTTAGTTATTGTGCCTAACGAACCAATCACAATTGGCACAATCGTTACTTTCATGTTCTACAGCTTTTTCAGTTCTCTAGCAAGGTCGAGGTCCTTATCCTTCTTTTCACTTTCCTTCAGATTTATTATGTGGTCAGCCAGGACAGCAAAGTCTACAATTTTGCAGATTCTCTTTCTTTTGTTGATTATTATGAGATCTGGTCTTCTGGTCGGGGTTAGGTGATCCGTTTGTATGTTAAAGTCCCATAGGAGTTTATGCGAGTCATTTTCTAGGACAGGCGCCGGGTTGTGCATATACCATTTGTTTGTATGGTCGAATTGAAATTTCCTACATATTTCCCAGTGGATCACCTTGCCGACCCAGTCGTGTGTCGCCTTATACTCCTTTTGTGCTAATTTGGTGCATTCGCTTATAATGTGATTGATCGTTTCGTCTCTGTCACTGCATAGCCTACATTTACTGTTTTGTTGCGTCTTATCTATTCTCGCTTTGATATGATTGGTTCTTATGGCGTTGTCCAGTGCTGCCATTAGGAGGGGTTCCGTTTCTCTCTTAAGGTTTCCTTTTCTTAGCCAGGTCCAGGTTTTCTGGTGTGAGATGTTGTTGTTTATTAGACGTTTAAAGCAGCCATCGAGTTGTTTTCCCTCCCATTTTTGTTTACTAGTTGTCATTCTTTCGTCTATCGTGTTGTCCGTATCGTTTCTGATGGTTGTAATTAGTCCTCGTTCGTGTTTTTCTATGTAGTCTTCGAGCCGTTGTATCGATGCCTTACCGTTGTCTTCGATGCTGGCAGGTCCTCTTCCTCCCTCTTTTCTAGATACATATAGTCTGTCAGCGTCGTCTCTGTGGAGTAATGCCTTATGCATGGTCATTAGTTTTCTTGTTCTTTGGTTCATTTGTTTAAGTTCGTCTCTGGTCCACTTGAGAAAGGGACCGGAATATCTAACGATGGGTACAGCCCAAGTATTTATTCTTTTGATGAGGTTTCTGTTGGAGAGTTTTGTCTCGAGTAGTTTTCCCGTTCTCCTGAGATATTCTTTTCGGATTGTGTCTTTTTTTTGCACATGTTTGATGGTGTCAGCCCCCAAGATCCCCAAGTATTTGTAGGTTTCCTTTTCTTCGAGCGTTCTAATTTTGTCGTGATTTGGTCGTTCCATTCCGTCAGTCATATGTCGTTTGCCACTTTTCATGATGAGAAGGGTTTGTATCCGGCTGCGCATTTTCTGAGTATGTGGTTCAGTGGCATTATGGCTATTATGATGGTGCATCTCCTTGGAAAATGCCTCTTTGGATCTTTGTTTCAGCTATGCCTCTTCCTCCTGCTGTCAACTCCACTCTCCAGGTTTTCATGGTCTGTTCGATGAAGTTTATGACTTCATGTGATATTTTGTACATTTTGAGACAGAGTAGTATCCAGCTTTGTGGGACCATATCATATCATCATTATTATTATTATAGTAACTGTCATCAAGTGCAGTCGATTCTACGTTGTATTTAGGAATAGTTACTTGAAGCAATACCTGTTTATAAATGATTATTTTATTAGATAGAAATAGTTTGTTGAAGTCATATTATTTCTTGAAGAAAAAGCTGATACCCACAAAGGTTGACTTACTTTACTAGGAATCAACTATCCAACAAACATTTTCAACATATTACAGGGAGTCTCAAAATAGATGCAACCGATTAATATGATAATGATATATTACTGAATCTAGCACAATGGCGGTCATTTGGAACTCGTCATGTAAAAAGTATATCCTTTGAGCCAGAAAAATCAATTCAATGTTTTTTTAATCATTATTATATCAGCTTCCAGGACATGCAATCTTTCTTTTTTAGTTTCTTGTCTAAGTAAAAAATCATTATCATATTGATGAGTTGCATCTATTTTGAGGCCGTTTTGAATGATTTTGTCTTCAAATAAGTAGTGATGCAAAATATTTTTCCTCTCTTGTCCAAGACATCGTGATCAAGGATTAATAGTTGTTAGAGAATACCATTTTCAAATCTGAAACAAAAAAGAAAACAACATTATTATTAGTAGTCAAATGGGTCCTATGTATATTGAGACACATCATATATAACTTACATTCATTTTGTTAGCGGCAAATCCTGAACCACTGTTAATGTTGGGTATCACCTACCTTTTCAGCATAATGAGCTATTCCATCTGCCATATATGGCAGTAGCGGAGATCAGTCTGCGAAGGGATAAGCCTACGAGTCAGACCAGAAGAGCCGTTCCTATTGTTGAAGTATATCATTACTCTATCACTAATCCTATGTTCTTATTACTAACAGTTTCTCTCTTGTAAATACTCTTTCCTGTAAATATAACTATTTTTCCTCACATATCGTGATTTGTCTTATTATTACTACTACTTGTGTTCACTAACCAGAACACAACAGTTAATTATGCTATAATATCATAAAATATTCGCTGATACAAAATGATACCCACATATTTTCATATCACCAGATTATCACTTAGATAATCACACCCAAAAAGACGAGGTACCGAAAGCAACCATAGGCTTATCTTCAAGACTCAGTCGTCTGGGGCTGTAGAATACAACGACTGCATCTCTGCAGAGGGGTAAACCCCTCCCTCAACGAGTGTCCTGATATGAGATTAAATCATTCGATGGTGAGGCTCTAGTCCTTGGGCTTTGGTGAATGGGAAGTGTCCTTTCATTGCCCCCACGTTCACTCTGGCCCGGAGTTGTAGTAACTGATTGGGTCCTATCAATGGGTCAAATAGAACTGTTTGATATTTAAACTGAGTGCAAACAAATGACTTTAATAGTTAGAAATAGAACTGTTTGATCATTTAACTGTGTTTAATTGAATTGTCAGTGATATATTACAATACTTGGAGTTATCTAATCGTTTGCAAATGAATGAGAAATATTGAACAGAATAATTAATGTTGTATTGCAAATAATTGAAACGACTTCACTGTCTTAAACCAAATGATTAATAATGAATAGAATTATTAGTTTTAGATTGTAATAAATGAAACTAACTGTTTAGAAATAATAGCAATCCTAATATGCAAACAAATTAGTTCTAACTTATATAAAAATAAAATTACGAACAACTTAATCTCTGACATATCAGGTATATATGTATAAATGATTACAAACAAATGACTGATGTTTCATTGTTACTGTTACTTAGCAAAACTTGAAACCATTTAACAGTGTGCAAAAAAATAAGCTCAGTCTCATTTACAAATGTCATCAATAAAATATGTTTACAAATAATATATATTCAATATATATGTATAAATAGGATTTAGCATTAAATAAGCTCCAAGGGTTGATATACGTGGTGCCTTCAATAAGTTTCCAGAATTTTTTGTACAGGCGTTTCAAATAGTCATAGACTCTTGAAAATTCTCTATGTTATTGCTTTCCATCTTATGAGATGACTGGCCAATGTTTATGATTTCAGCTTCAAATGAACAGCTACAGCAGCAATTGGAATACACCCTACTAAAACCTGATTGTTACAGTTGGTGAATTTCAAAAACGCAATCTGGACATGAGAAGAACGATATGCAATAAAACTGTGTTTTAAACTTGGAAAAAATGCCACAGAAACGTATGGAATGCTTCAGACTGCTTTTGGAGCATCTTGTATGAATCGAGCATGAGTTTTTGAGTGGCATAAGAGATTCAAGGAAGGCAGGGAGTCTGTGAGGGATGATGAGAGGTGTGGGAGGAGTAAGGAAGTCAATACATCAGAGTTGGTTGGCCAAAGGATTAGGGTTAGGGTTACTATGTTGAGGTTTTAAGGGAACTCAGGAAGAGATTCCTATGGAAGAGGCCAGCACTCTTCAAATCAGGTCAGTGGCATTTCCACCAGGACAATGCACCAGTCCACAACTCCATCCTTGTCGCAGACTATTTGACTAAGATAGGCATCAAGACAGTTCCTCAGCCAAGATAGGCATCAAGACAGTTCCTCAGCCAAGATAGGCATCAGACAGTTCCTCAGATCTTGCTCCCTGTGAGTTTTGGTAATTCCCTAAGCTCACAGGCTGTCATTATGAGAATTGAGGAGATGAAAGAGGCTGTGACACGCTCATACAAGAGGACTTCCATGGGACCTTCCAGAAGTTGTTGGAACGGTGCAACAAGTGTATTGTAGATGGATGAGATTATTTGGAAGGGGACTAGAGTTTCATGTGTATACTATCAATAAAAGTGCCCATAAGAAAAAAGTCTAGAAACTTATTCAATGATCCTCGTACCATACAACCAAATGAAACCAAATCATATATATTTAATATATATGTATAAAGAGGATTTGGCATTGAATAACCTGCAAGGGTTGATATGCTGTAGAACCAAACCGAATCATATATAAAAAAGTAAAGTTGGCGACCATAGTCGAGGGTAACCCGAAGGCTCCCTTTTCGATAGCTACTACACCAATGTGTAGGGGAGGGCGCTACTCCTTTCCTGGATTGCTCTACTTTACCCTTGATCCGTACCTTATAATGCTGAGTGCTAAGCAAGGAAGCATCAAGTACCATTTTTTGAGTCTTTGGTATGACTCGACCTGGGATTGAACCTACAATGGTTGATATGCCATAAAACCTAACGAACCCAACCCTAAGACAAACTTAGTTTTAAGAACTTTAATTAAAATTTTTCAAAGTTTTCTCTTCTTGACTGTTTCCTTAACAAAAGATAAAGAACCCATTGATGGTGCTGAAGAAAATATTGGAATACATACGTTTTCATAGGGCATTAGCCCGAAGAGAAACATAAACAGCCTTGTTCAGGAAGTGAACTCTGGTCGCCGATTCCATTCCTATGATGATTTGCGAGAGTTGTGGTATAAGATACTGAAAGCGTGTGTTTATTGAAATTTAAAGAGATAAGGAAAAATGGACAGATTTCCTTCCTGTCTCGTATTGCTTCCTAAAGAAATACCTCCAAAAATATAAAATGGATTTTTAAAATCATAAAAGAGAGAAAAATTTGTTCAACTTAATAGTTAAATGGAGCCCAAATCCGATCCGTAGACTTTTAAGTACATCACAATGAAGGAAATACGTTAATCTATACAGTATGCGTGAATAAATAACACCGAAAAAATATGTTTGATTAAAAGAGAAAATGCTGCGTATATATATATATATATATATATATATATATAGAGAGAGAGAGAGAGAGAGAGAGAAGGGGGAAACAATTTGGAAAGAACATTGACTAGAAAGAAAATTGATTTTCTGTAGGGTTAAGTTTTTTCTGCTGCGTCATTTAAATATTTTCCAATATATCAATTTTCTTAACATTTATAATGTCGTTTTTCACTGTTTTTTTGTTTTTTTACTTACCTCACTTCTCTCTCTCTCTCTCACTCTCTCTCTCTCTCTCTCTCTCTCTCTCTCTCTCTCTCTCTGTTTCTTTTGCCAGTAGCTCTTTTCATTCTTTTTTTATTGCTCGTTACCCACTTTTATCATAACTTTCGCTGATCTTTATATTCTTTCTTTTGTCTTTCTCCCATTCTTTTTCCTTCCTTCCTTTCTCTCTTTCTTTCTTTCTTTCTTTTTCATACTTGTTCCTTCTATTTTTCTTTATTTACTTATTTTTCCAGGTGTTCGTCTCTTCTTTCTTTCTTTCTTTCTTTCTTTCTTTCAGATACTTATTCCTATATTCTTTTTTCTTCCTTTCTTTCTTTGTTTATCTATATTTTACAGGTACCTGTTCTTTCTTTCTTTCTTTCTTTCTTTCAACCATTTATCTTCATCGTTTCTTTCTTCAGGTATATCCTATCTTTTCCTTTCCCACCTTCAAAGTTTTTCATATCTTCTTTTTGTATTCTTTTTTTCTTTCTTTTTTTCTTTCTTTAACCGATTTTAACTTCAAATCTTTCTGTCTTATTTGTCTTTCCTATTTTCAATATTTTTCCTGGCTTTCTTCCTTTGTATTTTTATTCAGTTAGTATCTCCTTCAATTCTGATATCTCTGCTTTCTTTCTTGTCCGCCTACTTTCTAACTTCAAGAACATTTTACGAATCGAAAACTTTTAATATAAGTACTTCTTATATCAAATCAAGTAAGAAATAAAAATAAAAGTCACAGTAATTTCTATAAATGTACTAAAACTTAAATAGTTAAATTGCCGAAATATTTAAATTTCCTTTGATTGGTTTCCGTTCCACTTTTTTTTTTTAGTTTTATTCAATAGCCAAATATTTTAATGTGAAATACCCATAAATATTCCCAGGGTAAAGTTTAAAAAATTTATTTAGAACTTTTTATGAGGTTAGAAATGAGTGAAAGAATCTGAAGAAAAAATCATGTTTCATTTGCTATATTTTTGTATACAAACTATCTTTATATTACTTTATACATTTACAGACAAGTCTGCACACACACACACACACACATACACACACACACACACACACATTGTGTTATTACCCCTGGTTGGCGGCTGATGAGGACAGGATATCACACGTGCTTTCACACGTTGTATGATGAAAAAAAATATACATTTACAGACAAGTCTGCACACACACACATACAAACACACACACACACACACACATACATATTGTGTTATTACCCCTGGTTTCCAAAGAAACCATGAATAGTACTTTTACTGTTATTCTTCAAGGATGGTTTTGGTATTAAACACACACACACATACGTAGTGTGTTATCAATCCTGGTTGGCGGCTGATGAGGACAGGGTATCGCAGGTGCTTTCACACGTTGTATGATGAAAAAAATATTATACGTTTACAAACAAGTCTGCACACACACACACACACACACACACACACACACACACACACACACACACACACACACACACACACACACACACACATACCTCTGTATGTATTTACCCAAACCTTTCGACCACGGGAAAGATGCGTCACAAGGTCAATTTTCAAGTAGAGTTTACTAAGTTTAAATTCAGAGTTTTCTTTCTCCTAGCCTTGTTGTCTTATCGAGGTTTAAGAGCTGCCTTGTCCTACCATTTACCCAAAGCTGGTGGGAAAATAGTTGACTGTATACTTTTCCAAAGTGTATGTTAAAGTGAAGAAGCTCGTCTAAGATATCTGTCCATCTCTATCCTTCACTCTCTCTCTCTCTCTCTCTCTCTCTCTCTCTCTCTCTCTCTCTCTCTCTCTCTCTATCTATATATATATATATTCGTTGGTACATTAATATTTGCAGCCTAACGATGCATAGCTTCCTTTTCATTACCATCAAGTCAAACTGACAACACGGATTTCCCTGACTCTCACTCTCCATCCGTACCTATTATTCATCACTCCCGGCAGGCCTTTAAAACTTCATCCTGTGTTGAACAGAGCTGATGCAAATAAGTTCTTGTTGGTCGGCTAAAACTGTCGCGTCCATGTGTAGTGGTCCACAGCAGTTTCCTGCATGTCTTGTTCATCTTATTTGAATATTTTGTCGGTTGTTGCTTCCAGGATTTATTCCAAAGAACACGTAGCATTTTTGTGTAGTTCCCATCTAGCTTTTTCTCCATTCGTTTTGTTAGTGTCCATGTGGTGGATCCAGACAGTAGTATTGACTCAGCCACTGTTTGAAAAAAATCCCGTTTTATCTAATCGGATAGATAAGACTTCCATATGATCGATAAACAATTGATAGCAGTCCATGCCTTCGTTAGGCGTATATTAACATCACTTTCAGTTGATGAGATATTGCTACCGAGGTATATGAACGTGTCCACAACTTTTACAGGCCTGTCAGTTTGAGTTAGAATGATAAAGAATTTTGTAATAAAAAACGACTTATAATATTTACTTAGGAATAATCAAATCGTGTTATTTTTTGATTTAGAAGAAATCTTTTCATAAAAAATTTAAGGGGTCTATTTATGAGGGATACTTTATGTGTGATTCTATGATCTCTTGTCTCTAGGAGGAATCCTCTTGGTAACGTGACTAACGTGCTGGACTATCACATCGTAGTAAACGAGCTCGACTTTCAGTTGTTACGTTCACTTTCGGAAAAAAGTATGAACTCCCTTATCCTCCTTCCTTGGCTATGGGTTAAATATTTGCACTACTGTTCTTCGAGAGGGATGGCTTTAGCGTTAGATAACCCAACAAGTTTGATATGCCATTAAACAAAAAAAAAAGCTTGAATAGTACTTTTACTGTTCTTTTTCAAGGATGGTTTTGGTATTAAATAACCCAATATAATTGATATAACATTAAACAAAGAAACCATGAATAGTACTACAATTGTTTTTCTACAAGAATGGTTTTGTTGTCAAATCATATTTACCAACCCCTCCACTCGGGCAGGATATGACACGAGGTCAATTTTTAAGCAGAGTTTAACAAGTTTGAATTCAGGGTTTTCCTTCTCCTAGACTAGTTGCCTTACCAAGGCTGAAGAATTCAGTCTGTCCTACTATTTACCCATAGCTGGAGGGAGAATAATTGGATTAATACCTTTCCCAAGGGTATGAGGGCTATGTGAAATGCAATCAGTCTCGTCCAGGATTTGAACTCGTTTCGTCGTGTCAATTTCCTACGACGATAACCATTACACCACGGGCAAATAACACAAGTTTGATATGCCATAAAAAAAAACAAAAAAAAAACAAACCCTGAAATAGTAGCACTACTGTTCTTCTACAAGAATGATTTTCGTATTAAATAACCCAGTTAGGTTGGTATGCCATTAAACAAAGAAACTGAAGCCATATCTACTGTCTCCTCGGTGCATATGTTTAAATGCAGTAAAACACAATTAGTTGGTGCTACCGTATGAGTATGCACACATATAAATGTATTGTGCATGTGGATGTGTGCGTATCTGATTGATTGATTGATTGTGTGCGTATCTGATTGGTTTTAAGAGCATGTTAATCTGTCTGTGATTATTTTATGTCTAAAGTCAGAGAATCACGTTCATCTTACATATATATTTACTTTTTTTTTTAGTTTAGATGTTTCTTTAAAGTTTTTTTCCATATAGTTATATGATGACATAACAAGTAATCCTATCTCATATAAGTAATTTGCAAACAGTTTTATGGTTTCAGGTATTCCTATCTAATACTAATATTTACATGGTTTAAAGTAACTATTTCTATTTGATAATAAGTTTGCGCACAGTTATATTGTTTTAAATAACATTCTTTGTGGTGGGTGTCGTCATAGCTAAATGGACTGCGGAATCGTTATAAGCGAGTTCGACCTACAATAACGCTATTACGTTCACTTCGGACAAATACTCTTTGGAAAGGTATGAACCCCCTTATTCTGCTAGCCATGTATTAAATGGTATGACTATCTATTTTTTTAGAAGGATGGCTCTGGCATCAAATAACCCCCGAAGGTTAATATGCCATTAAAAAAATAAAGAAATTCTTAGTAAATAATTACAGCTTCAAGTAACTTATTCTAGATGCAAATATAGCATTACATATTGAGAGAGAGAGAGAGAGAGAGAGAGAGAGAGAGAGAGAGTAAACAACGTCATTTGAACTAAGTGATATAGCTTGAGGATATTACAAAGGATTCTATAGCCAATGTGACGTCACGATGATAAGAATGCAAATCAGTTCACCAAATAGAAACAAGAAACGTCGAATATCTAATAGTACAAAAAACAAGACTATAAGTAGAAAAAACAAAACAAAAAGGGATCAGCAGCAGTTCTTGATTTAAAGCGGAAAACATAAAAAAAAACAGATATGATTTTCCATTAGTTCTTAAACGAATATATTTCGAAGAAACGACTGGAAAAAAAAAAAAAAAAAAAGAAAAAAAAACGTAGAAAAAAGAAAGTAGAAAGAACAATAATGTCTATTCTTGATTCGAATTTAAAGAAAAGCAAATCGAAACCACCAATATACAACAGTTTGATTGACTTGTTTCCTCTTGACGGATTAACATCGTTACAATCTTTGTTATTCACTGGCATCATTGTGGTCTATTTTACCATCATATGGCGTTTACTTAGACACAGTTGCCAGGTAATTGTCATCATCTCAGCAATTCTTTGTGCTGAATATGCCCTGGACGTGATAGAAGAGAGTTTGTGCTCGGAAACAGGCCCGAAAACCCTACCGAAATTCTTCAACTTCAATTTAAAACAGTTTCGTTTGCATGACAAGGACGCTATTTGCACGATGCTTCACTACAAAAGAGTGGTTTCGTTGCGGTACGTTCTCGATTTTCTGTGGGAATTCTGCTCTGGTTTCGACTTTGAGAACTTTATAGAAAGTAAATTTAAAGGAGATTAACTCAAAAGCTATTTAAGAAACTTGTGGTGCGACGAGTAAAATTAAAGAAGTAATCATAAAACAAATACGTTGAAATATTTATCTAAATTTCTGAGATGAGGGGTTGTTATTATTTACATTATTTACACGATTCGGACGATCATCTTTATTACAATGTTTCAATAGTTGTACTCTCCGTTTATTTGTCGCTGCCTCCCACCAGACAGGACTTGACACAAGGTCAAAAGCCCGAAGGCCGATTAAAGTGGGAATAAAGGGAAGGGGGAGATCGTTAACGAGCCGAGACTCGAACCCTGCTGGTCTATGCAGTTCATCGGCTCACTTGGTGCAATATGAGCCTGATGAGGCAAGCAGTTTCACGAACCCAAATGTGGGTCCGGGCACGTTTGCCGGGTTATGGATTGAACTAGACAGCAAGGTTTAGTGCCATACATAGGTTTCGAGAATGTCCACGGGGACCTCTCTCCGGCCTTAAAAGAAAAGAAAAAAAGCAGGAAAAATATCATAGTACGCTGCTTAAAGTGTCTGACAAAACTGATATTAGGTTTTAAAATAGTATCTGAATACTCCTATGTGTAAGAGGATAAAGGCTTTGCTACCATCCATAAAGATGTGAGTTTAATCCTGCACATAAATAAAATAAGGCGAATTAACCAACCACAAAGCGTGGTCATCTGAATTACGTAATAAAGTTTATATCTAGAAATGGTCGGTTGATAAAAGGGTATGGGTATTACAACTAAAAAAGGGTCAATAGTCTGATTCGTGTAAAAAAGTAAATAGTTATGTCAAATCTTCCATACTTTTAGATAATGTCATTGTCACCATTTGCTTTGAACAGGTTGTTTGTTTGTTTGGTTGGTAGTTTTGTTCTATGGCGTATCAACTCTTTTAGGATCATTTAATTAAGTCATTTTGATTAAAGTTCCAAGTAAATCAGTTTTGTATAATTTTTTTGTTTACACAGAGTTAAATGTCAAAACAGCTCTATTTCAAATAATCCAGTTTAGCATAAGTACACAGTTTCAATCTCAAAAACAGTTCTATTTCAAACACTTCAGTTTAGCATACAAAAACAGTTCTATTTAAAAATATTCTGTTTCGCATAAGTACTCAGTTTAGTTCTATTTGACCCATAAATAGGACCCCATCAGGTGCTATCACTCCGGGCCAAGGTGGACCTGGGAGCGATGGCAATGAAACGGTTCTCCATATTACCCAAAGCTCCGGTATTACTGGAGCCTCACCATCAGATTGTTTAGTGTCATATCCAAGACACGCATCGGGAGAATCTTATCTCTCTGCAGAGGTAAAGTTGGTGCATTCTACAGCCCCTGTCGACTAGGCCAGACTTGGACAGGGCATTTCCACGTGGTTTATACTGACCAATGAGCGTGAATAAATGTTCGGCAGGGTGATTATTAGCATATTAGTTTGCGTTCATAAATCACTTCATTGCAGGATAAAAATCGCTGGATCATTGAGATGAGTTGCCAAAAAGCATACACTTAGCAGAACGCCTGATTGGGTGTCGTTCATATACGACCCATTTAGAACATACGACTCTGTCTCTGACGGAAAAGATCCGTGTCTTTTGGGCGTTGTTAACGACAAATATAATCATATTTTCACGAAAGAAAACATTTTAAAAAATGATATTTTAATCTTTTTTTTTCTTAAAATAATGAATTCTAAAATATCCTTTTTTTACAATAGGTTATAAGATGAATTTATTAAAATGTACAAAGATTGATATTAAAAGTAAAATTTAAAACAGGAAAGAAAAATAATGAAGAATTAAAATTAAAAGAGAATGCCCGACATTTCAAATCTTTCCCATTTTGACAGAATTTTATTGAATAAAGTTATAATCAAATTATTATTAATTGAAAATCTCGCAATGACCAAAAATAACCAGGAGTTTCACCTAAGTCAATTTCAGTTTTGTCCAGTATTTGTTGTGGTGGATGTTATCATATGATTTAATATTTCATGTATAATAACTTTTCATTATTTTTTAAAATTTCTAATCTGAAAACCGACAACATTAAAAAAGAAAAACAACCTCACTTTAGCATCCAGTGATACTTAGTAAAAATGTCGGCAATATTCGATTGATTTATTTTGTGAGTGAATGGAAATTAAATTTAGTTACAAGAGGTACATCAAGTAAAAAGTCTGTGAAATCCTGATCGACTAGAATTGATCAATAACTCGTGTAGTCTAACACTTAATAAACGGGGCAAGGGGACCATTGATAATGAGTTTGATTCTCAGATTCAGTTGTCTCTAACTATGGGCCTTGCGCTAAACTAAGCTAAGCTTAGGGAATAGCAACAATTATTAATCTACAAGAATTTTATAGTTAATTTTGCAAATCAGTTACCATTGAGTAATGAGTTAGATTCTTACTGGGTGCCCCTTAATTAAGACCTGTAAAGGATGTTGGTTCAAATCGTATACATACACACACACGCTTATATATATATATATATATATATATATATATATATATGATAGGGTGCAGAAACAAAATATGGAATTATCTTTTTAAATGCTTTTTAGTCAGATTAGTCCAATTTTTTTTAAAATCACGACAAATCTAAATTTTCGTTATTAGCTCTATTATTCAACCACTTTTTAAAGTAAAATCTTTAAAGTAAAATTTAGCCCAGTATGAGTGAGCAAGAAAAGAAACAACAAAGAATCTATGATTTGCTTAACGCCCAAACCAAGCCTAAAGAATTTCCGAAATAAGTGGAGTTTCTTTATGGCTTTCATCAAGCCCTGATCTAAACCGCCTAGATTATGCTCTATGGGACATTTTAGAAAACAAATAGAATGCAAACCCAATACATAAAGCGTTGTAATTGCCGAGCTGACGTAGGTCTGCCTGATGACTGAGTGGTTAGATACTAAGTCTAACGTAAAGTTGGGCAGATTCCTACGTCTAGCCACGCTGAAGAGTTGTGATACAACGAAACAGCCTGTCTGTGGATGACAGTATATATATTAGAAGCTTCTTTTTAAAAGAGCTTCTAAAACCTTAAAAAAACAATGAAAGAAAAACAGTAAAACAAACATGTCAATTGTGACGTTGTGCAGGACTGAAAACTTGCAAAAAATCAAACTCTGTCAGGTTTGTTTCAATTGAGGTGGCCCTTAACTTGTCACTTGCCCATCAACGTCTCCAGGGTTTCGCTGACCCGCTGGGCGTGTTGATAGAGGGATGTTATTACAAAACACGTAATAATCATCACTATTAAAATTTACCAGTAAATAAAGTGTATTAACATATGAATTACACCCCAACAAACGTCTAAAAAAAAGTCGTATAATTTTTCTGTTCATAATGTATACATCAAAGGTAAAAAGCGCCTAACGTAACGGTGTTTGTCTTAGGAAATGAACCCGGCATAAAATTAAAACGAATCTGTTTGCTTTGGTTTGGTTTTATGGCATATCAACCATTGTAGGTGATTTAATGCAAAATTAATTTTTATAAATATAAACAGTTCAATTTCAAAGAATTCAGTTTAGCATAATTACAGTCTATTTCAAACAATTCTGTTTAGCAAAGTACACATTTTAGTTCTATCAGATACATAGACAGGACCCTATCAGGGGCTACCACTCCAGGCCAAAGTGGACCTGGGAGCGATGGCAATAAAGGGGTACTCCGCATTCCCTAAAGCTCTAGCATTACTGGAGACTCACCATCAGTTTGTTTAGTGTCATAACCAGGACTCGTTGGTAGGGGGTCTCACCTCTCTGCAGAGATGCAGTCAGTGTATTCTGCAACAAATACTAATGCCCAGAAACTTAAGAAAGTCCAAAGAGAAATAACACCTACAAAAAAGAACAACTAGAATGCATTAATGGCCAAATCAAGATCAGGAACACGGTAGAAGGCTGACAATCACGATTAGCATGGCAGAGACTATTGAAGTAAACAGAAGGAAAAACACCTCTAGGGTAAAACTAAAAGCTGCCAGCCAAGAAGTAAGAATACATAAGTGGAAAGAATATTGCAAGAGTCTGCTTGGAAAGTCCCCAAAACTGATTAATCAACCAATTAAAAAAGCCAACAAGACATCAAAGTTAGACAGTTTACAAAGGAAGAACTTAACGTAGTACTGACAAAAATTAAAAACAGAAAAGCTGCAGACATCAACGAAAAACCTTCAGATGTTTGGAAGACAAGGAAGTTGTATGACTTATTTCTTCCGTTATATAATGCTGTCTATAAACAAAATACAAAAGTGAAATAAACAAAACGCTGAATCCTCTCCTTTGCTAAGAAAGGTGGTCTCGGAATCACTATGAACTACAGAGACGTAACTCTTACTGTAACAGCTGCAAAGGTTTATACAGTTCTACTTCTCAACCATATAAAACCTGAAATAGAGAAACTATTTTGGAAAAATCAGAACGTTTTTATAAGAAATCGATCCATAACTTCACAAATTCTGTCTATCCATCAAATCCTCAAAGGAGTAAGGCATTTGATTCCATACATAGAGGGAAGATGGAGCAAGTACTACTAGCATATGTTCTCTTCAAAGAAATTGTTACAGCTATAATGATGCTTTATAGAAACTCAAAATCAATGGTTTGCTCTTTTGATGGAGACACAGACTTCCTCGACATTGTCGCTTGAGTTTTACACCACAGGTACCTATATTAAAATGAATAGGCCTTCATATGATTTTGAATTTAGTATTTAGGTTTTTATTGTTTCATATACTTGTGTTTTGGTCTTTACGTCTGTTTCAGGAAATTTTGAATGGCCAAGTCAAATCCCGGTTGTTGTTTTTATAGAAAAGATTGTTTTGATTGGATGTAATCTTTTTTTAATTCCAGGATTTATGTCTGTGACGTGAAGACCTTTGATGAAATAATAAAAATCTAAATACCAAATTCGAAATCATTTGCGCAACTGTTCATTTTAAAATATTTACTTTTTCCTGGAACAATCTTGCCCAGTCGTCAGGGGCGGTAGAATAAATCGACTGCTTCTCTGCAGAGGAGTAAAACCCCTTACTAAACGAGTGTTCTGGATATGTCACTAAACAATCTGATATTGCGGTTCCACTAATACTGGAGCTTTTGAAAATGCGGAGAGTTCATTTATTGCCATCGCTCCCAGGCCCACTTCGGCCTGGAGTGCTAGCACCTGAAACGGTCTTATCTATGGATCAAATAGAACTAAACAATCTACTTATGCTAAACTGAATTGTTTGAAATAGAACTGTTTTTGTATGCTAAACTGTGTTCTTATGCTAAACTGAATTGTTTGAAATAGAACTGTGGCGACATTTACCTGTGTGTAAACAAAAAGTATACTCATACCAAACTGAATTGTTTGAAATAGAGATCTTTATATATATAAAAATGAATTTGGCATTAAATAAACTTTAATGGTTGATGTGACATAAAACCAAACCAAACAAAAACAAAACATGCAATATTATTATATATATATATATATATATATATATGTGTGTGTGTGTGTGTGTGTGTGTGTGTGTGAGTGTGTGAAGAAGAGCATTGAATCTGATAGTATTAAAAAAAGGTAAAAACGGAAAAAAGATATGTTTGATGGTTTGTTTATTTACCAACGCGTTTCAACTTTAAGGTTTTGTCTGAATACAAAAATATTTTATAAAAATTATTTTTGTATGATAAATAACTATAATAGATAGATTTTTTGATTCAGTTGGAAGACTTCATCAGGGCTTGTAGATGTTGCTCTGTGAACAACGGAATAATACTGGCGATGTTCAAATAACGTTATGCCGTGCGATTGAATTTTTTTGAAAAGTAAATAGAGTTTTGTGGTTTGAGAAACATATTGGTGACATTTTATTACTTTAAATGTTTAGAAAAGCGTAAAAGAGGCAAATCTTTCTTTTAGTATTATTTTTCCTAGAGACGGTGATATTTTGAAAAAAACCTTGTTGTTGTGGTATGCTATGAAACATGCTTCAATTATTCTTCGTTTATCTCTGTCATTGACGAAAACAAATATGGCAGAGTTTTGAAAATCGAAAGTGTGGTTGATTAAAATATTCTGAGAAACTAAAGAGTTTGTTGTGTTACCAGTTTTAAAGTCTTTTTATGTTGATGGATTCTTTTATTTAAATTTCTACTCGTTTCTCCTATGTAAAATTTATAGCAATTTAGGTAACAGATTTTGTAAACAAATAGGGATAGGGGATTTGTGTTTTTGGAGTTGTTCGTTACTATTCGTTTTATTGTTTTTGTCTTGCAGGTAGTACTTTTTATGCCTAAGTAACTTAATTTTTCTTTTCAATGAGTGTGGTTGTGGGATTTTGGAGTAATATTTTGTGTCTTTTTATTGGGTTGGTATTTGAGCTTGGGTTATTTTTATTCATATTGTGGGATGAATGTTTGTGGATATTTATGGATTTTGATTTGGCTCGGCGAATGAAAGATTCGGGATTGGTTGTTTGGAAAAAGAGTTTTTGATGTGTTCAAATTCTTCGTTTAGAAATTTCGGGGAGCAAATTCTAAAACTCTCAGGAAAAAACGGGGGTGTCCTCGTGATGTAATGGCTAAAGCGATGGACTGCGGAATCGTAGTAAGCGAGTTCATACTCCAGTCACGCTATTACGTTCACTTTCGGGCAAATATAATTGGGAAAGGTATGAACCCCCTTATCCTTCGAGCTATGGGTTAAATAGTACCACTACTGTTCTTCTAGGAGAATAGCTTTGGCATTAAATAACCTACAAAAGGTTGATATGCCATTAAACAAAAAAACAAAAACAAAACAAACCATCGGGAAAAACCTGTAAGAATGCCACATTTTATTTTATCGCTATGGTTCAAATAAAAGGTTTTTTATCTGTGGATCAAATAGAAGTAAGCAGTGTACTTATGCTAAACTGAAATGTTTGAAATAGAACAGTTTTCATCATTTTAAACTGTGTACTTATGCTAAATGTAGTCATTTATGTTGTTTATCTTGTAGTAAAATTTGAATTCTGATTTAATGTAGTTGCTTATTCGTAGGATGTATTAAGAGTGTTTATTGAAACTAACACGTAACATCGACCTTCTTTCACACACAACAAACTCTTTAGTATCTCAGAATATTTTAACCAACCACACTTTCGATTTTCAAAACTCTGCCATATTTGTTTTCATCAATGACAGAGATTTCTTTGGATTTCTTTGTTTTTTCATTTTTTTCTCCACATTGTCGGATTATTTTCCATTATTTACTTCCATATATATATATATATATATATATATATATATATATATATATATATATATATAAGCATGTTTGATTAATCAATAAAAAAACATTTTATCTATACAATTTTATTAATATCCTTTCAAGTCTCCTGATAAGTGTCTTGGTTTCGGGTTTCAAGTTGGCATTAGTGGATGAATTTACCAAAATTGTCCCTGATGATGGCCTATGAAAGGTCCGAAAGTGCTCGGGACAATTTTGGTAAATTCATCCACTAATGCCAACTTGAAACCAAGACACATATCAGGAAACTTGAAAGGATCTAAATAAAATTATATAGACAAAAGGTGTCTTTATTATTTGATTAAACATGCTTAAGTGAAAGACTGCTGCCCAACTACACACATACACACGCACATATATATTTAGTATTTCTCCTTATGTGTGTTACACAATATTAACATGATTTTAAATATTTTCTGAAGCAGCACCTATTCTAATTAATGTCAAGAACTATTACTGATAATGTAGCTTTATTTAGGCGTGGTCTTGAATCCATCATATTTGCTTAATGACCGTTCGACGAAGGCCAAGGCCAAGCTAATTATAAGCTTTGACGTAAATACTCAATATATCATCTCATTGAACAATATTCTCGTGAATGGCTTCTTCTCTTGCTTTGGATTTCTCATTTTCTTTGGATTTTTTTTTTCATTCTCCCCCGCATCAATATATTTATTGTGGCGACTATGCGACTCGTCCAAGCATGTGTCGTACTTTGAGGAACGTGGGATAATGGGATACAACAAGGACGGAAATGAAAAAAGAAGAAAAGAATTGATAGGAGGCATTTGAAGATTTGCCGAAAATAAATAGATAAAGCGTGGATAGTTTCTCCTTCGGAGAGAAGAATAAAAAGTCAAAATGATTGAATGGGTTTGATGAAAGATGAATGGTTAGAATGTTGCAAGTCTATATGAAGAAAATTAAAACTTTATAATTGCATTGGATTAAGCGTGAAAAGAGAAAGAAAGAAAGAAATATTGAAAGAAAAAAGAAAGAAATAGTAAAAAAATATTCAGTTGTACAGGATTAAAAGTGAAAATAGAAAGAAAGAAAGAAAGCAAGAAAGAAAGAAGTAAAATATAAACACATTGGATTAAAGACGAAACAAACAAACAAACAAACAAACAAACAAACGAAAGGAAAATTAGAAAAGTATAAAATATACATAGGAGGAATTTTAAAGAAAGAAGGAAAGAAAGGAAGAATAAATATATGCGGTAAATTGCGGAAAAATGTAAAAAGGGGAAGAAAGAACGGGAGAAGAAAAAGAAAAAAGAAAATATGGTTTTGGATGGGTTGGTTGGTTGATTTTACGGCAAATCAACACTTATTGGGTTATCTAAAGCTGAAGTTAATCATTTAAAAGTAATTGTGTGGTTTCAATTGCCTTCCTATCTAACAATTATTATTTTTCACTCAGTTTTATGGTTTCAAGTATTTCTATCTCATAATAATAATCTATTCGATACATAAATGTGACCTTGAGGTCACACCTATCTGTCGAACAGTTATTCTGAAAAATATTTCTTCACAGTTTAGTGATTCTAATGATTGCTAACTAACACTTATGATTCTATTCAATATTAATTATTTGTTTGCACACAATGAAGTTGTTACAAATATTGCTATTTAACACTAATGATTCTATTCAACTCAATTCATTCATTTTCATATAGGTTTCAAGTATTGCTATGTATCATTAACAATTCAATTGGACATCAGTCATTTATTTTCACATAGTTAAATTGCCAAACAGTTCTATTTCTAATAATTCAATTTAGTATGAGTAATTTTTTGACTCTCAGTTTAAATTCTCAAACAGTTCTATTTGACCCTTCGATAGGGCTCTATCAGGTGCTACCACTCCGAGACAGAGTGGACCTGAGATCAATGGAAATGAAGGGGTACATCATATTCCCCAAATCTCCAAGCCTGGAGCCTCAACATCAGATTGTTTAATATCATATCCAGGACACTCGGTAGTGGGGTTTTAACCCTCTGCAGAGATGCAGTCGATGTATTCTACTGCCTCAGCCGGCTTGGGTAATACCTGAAATTTTAAAAATAATTATCACTTCTTCGATACAAAAAAGAAATTAAAACCATCCTCTTGATCTTACAAGAATTCATACCCAAGTAGGTACCACTCTAGCAAACCGTTAAGCAGTCTATAAATGATAGATCGACTTTTAATTATTAAGATAAATGTTTTTCTTTTATCCCGATTAGGATAGGCCTCCTCCCCCATAGGGACAGCCGGCTTGTTTTTCGGTCTATCTTTGAGACCGGAAAAAGTCGGCTCTCCACATCATAGAAGGGGGTATGGGAGGGAAACCAAACAGGGTTTATTTTTTGTTCTCTTGGGGCTTTTTTCTCCAATCCCCCATCATGCTGTTTTTTCAATTGTATATATATATCATCTCACCTCATCGAGTTTTTAAGTAGATCTCCTGTCCATGGAGTTAATGAGGTATTATGTTGCTGTTTGTGCGTTTTAGCGACGAAAAAATGTAATTTATTGTCAAGAGCGAATGAAGATGATTGGAACAAGCAAGGGCTCCCTAGAAAAACACTGTTCTCTTCCTTTTCCCCCTCCCCTCAAAACATTTCAGGCCTTGTGCCCACTTTTTAAATGTATTCATTTTTTAAATAAAAAAAATCGCTATATAGACTGGGTATGATTTCTCGGTTTAATGGCATATCAACATCGTGGGTTATCAAATACCAAAACCATCGTTCTAGAAGAACAATAGGAATACTATTTAACCCCAAACTGAGATGAATATGAGGGTTCATAGCTTTCATAAAGTGAACATAATAGCACGACTGGATTTTGAACTAGCCTTTACCGCGATGTCATACCCCAGAACGATTGTCATTGCACCTCAGTAACTCTGCCCAATACAAATAGGTACATCAGTAAGTGAAGAGGCGTGCGTGGTGTAAAAGTAATCAACGTATGAAATGGGCTCGATGACTTGAGTTCAAATCCTAAAGCCGGTGGTTACGTTTTACTTCGCACTTGTTGGTTGCCAAATCGGTTACGGAGAAGAAAAAACGTGTTAATGTTACTTGGAAGTTTGTTGCGTTGAATCAGGAGTAACATTATAAGCAAGTGTTCACGGGGTGTGAATGAATAACTTTTTCTTATAGCCAGCAATTGGAAGAGTGACTAGTCGACAAAGTTCAAAATCTCGTCCAGTAAGCTGTAACGTTAGAGAGACCGAATAGACCGTGTGTGACATAGCCCCACTGGCCTGGCACTGTCTTGAATATCAGTAGGTGTTTATACTCATCAAATAAAAGACGAACTCTTGTTTCCAAATACGGAAGTGTTTTATGAGCGACAACAACATTTCATGCAGTAGCGATCGCCATCTGCAACACAAGAGAGAAATAGAATAAAAGATTTACGTTATTACACACTCGTATCAGAAACATGGGTGACAGACGAAACAGCCCACCCTACTTACTTCACCCTTATCACCCTCTCCTTGTCCCTGAAGGCGCTGGGCTCAACTGAACGTCTCTGCCTCTGAACTGTAATTGACTCGACTGAATAAATAACTTTGCTTATATAAAAAAGTGAAGTTGGTGACCGTAGTCGAGGGCCTCCCGAAGGCTCCCCTTTTCATTAGCTACCACACTGAGGTGTAAGTGCGGGCCCAACTATTTTCCCTGGATTGCTCCACTTTTTTTTTATAACTCTGAATGTTAAGCAATGCCGCATTAAGTACCATTTTTTTT
>OY757915.1:89602949-89627201 GCA_963585895.1 Sepioteuthis lessoniana | reverse complement strand
CATCGCTTTAACCATTACACCACGAGGACACTCCCATCGTGGTAATAAGTTATGCTTTATTTAGAACTCTGTACAGAAAATAGCAATTAATCAAAAGTTACGAAATCACCATCACTTTATGAGTCATCTAAGTGTTCGTGAGTACTGGCGAGCCATGTCATCCATACAAACTAGGAATAGGGGTTCGGTGTTTTCTGAACCCAAATCAAAGAAGCTGTTTTTTTAATTCGATCTCTTTGGTGGCTCAGGATACGAGGAACAAGCGGTTGCGTGGACGGAGACGATCGAACCGATTAAAGATTCAAGAACTGGTTCCTACTAAATCAAAGAACATACCCTGTATGTTATGTTCGTTAATTGTTTTCGTACGTTTTTATGGTCATCAGAAGTTGAATAAGACAAGAAAAGGTCGTACATTTGCGGTGAGTTGTGTTTTTAAGTTTTTCCTTATCCACTAGACGATCACTATCATTGAAATTGAAGTCATCGGAGACTATCATATTTACCAACCCCACCGCTCAGGCAGGATATGACACAAGGTCAAATTTTAAGCGGAGTTTAGCAGGTTAATTTTTTTTCGTGTTTTTTGATTTTATCAAAAACACATAACAGGATGGAAATAAATTTGTAATCCTAATGTGACCAGTTTGTGTTTTCTCTCTCTCTCTCTCTATATATATATATATATATATATAATGAAGCAGTAAGAGGATCATATCATATTGGTAAGTTTTTATGAGGGAGTAAAAAATAAGTTCCAATGTTGAGCCATACAAAAATAGGAGGTGCCCGTGGTGTAATCGTCGTAGAAATACACACGGTGACACGAGTTCAAATCCTGGACAAGATTAAATTGCATTTCACATAGCACTAATACCCTTGGAAAAAGTATAACTCCATTTATTCTTCCTCAGCTATATAGTAGGGAAGTTTAGGTTCTTCAGTCTTTGTTAGGAAACTAATCTAGGAGAAAGAAAACTCTGAGTTCAGATCAGCTCTACTCTGTTTAAGAAATTGACCTATCATACACTTGGCGGTAGGGGGGATAAATAAATATACATGTGATTTATTCATCATGGTGAAGGGTTGTGTAGAGCTACCAGTATTTTTGGATGAACTGATAACAGGAGAATAGTGAACCAGTGAAGCATTTATTCTCTAAACAATAACCCGTTGCAAGATTTTTAATTCTGAGTCTTTCTTTCTTCTATATACTAATCCTACCAAGACCAGAGAGCCTAGTCAGACCAACTATTTTTTTACTCATAGCTGGGCGAGGAGAGAAGAGACGGATACGTGCATTTTCGTGCATTTTGCATCAAGTGAAACTCAAACAGCTTCGTCCGTTATTTGAACTCAGCTCGTCGGGTTTATTTTAGCTAATGATTGTGAGTCATTGATTGGCACTCCTATTTCGAAGAAATTTATTCATCAGGCGGAGCAGACGATATTTTAATCTTGAGCGCCTGATATCGATGTTTAAGTTTCCGGATATGATCGAACGTTTATTTCTTAAACTGGCGTCTGTATCACGTGATTCATGTCATAAAATTGGACAATCACATAGCGGTGACTATTATGAATGTATTGAAAAACAAAAATAAATCATATATTTACCTATCAAATCATACGATCCAATCATTAACGATGAGTATTATAGAATCTGCCAATACAATTTTTTATCTTTCGCGCTACCTCTGACTCAATGCCTTTATTTTAAGTTAGGTGCTGTCTCCGAATAGAATTTGCTTAAAGAAATGCTCTATTTGCGTTTTGATTGGACATCTGCTCGCGGAAGTCACCGGATGACGTTACTCTTTTTCCGGTATCAAAAACCCATTTCGGGTATCGCGTAAATCTTAACAATTTGATATGACCGATGTGAGATGCAAAATTTTACATATTGATAAAAAAAAGCGATCAATAACTTTACCACGGAAAATCAATTCTAGAAAAAACGAAGCGTGGAGTTCAATGATTTGTCATAAAATTATTGACAACTAATTTCATTCGGTGAAAAATCAGATCATTTGAAGGCAATAGATAGAAAGATAGATAGATAGATAGAAAGATAGATAGAAAGATAGATATACATATGTATGCTTTTCTTTCAATACGTTCTAAACCTCTCCCAGAGAGAAAAGTAGTGCAGAAAACTTTTGATGTGACCGCGCACACTGCTACTTTTTATAAGTTTTGAAAAAAGAACTTAATTTATTCTTGGTTTATAAAAAGTGTTACAATGGCCAAATGTTTAGTTCAGGCTTTTCATTCTGGATGTGGTTTAGAACATTTTGAATGACTTTCGGATAGATAGATAGATAGATAGATAGATAGATAGATAGATATGAATCTAAAGTTATATATATATATATATATATATATATATAGAGAGAGAGAGAGAGAGAGAGAGAGAGAGATTAGAGAAAAGAGAGACAGAGACAAATGTAGATTGATAGACAAACATATTAATAGATCGATAGAAATTATATATATGTATATATATATATATATATATATATACGTGGCGCCTTCAATAAGTTTCCAGACTTTTTTGTACAGGCATTTAAAATTGTTGTAGACACTTGAAAATTCAGTATGTTATTGCTATACATCTTATGAGATTACTGACCAATTTTTATGATTTCCCGTACAACTGAACAACTACAGCAGCAATTGTAATACACCTTACTAAAGCCTGATTTTGACAGCTGGTGAATTTCAAAAATGAAATGTGGACGTGAGGACACTTTAAAAGAACGATATGCAATAAAATTCTGTTTTAAACTTGAAAAAATGCCACAGAAACGTATGGAATGCTTCAGACTGATTTTCGACCACCTTGCATGAATCGAGCATCAGTTTTTGCATGGCATAAGAGATTCAAGGAAAGCAGGGAGTCTGTGAGGGATGATGAGAGGTGTGTGAGGAGTACGGAAGTCAATACACAAGAGTTGATTGGCCAAACGGTTAGGGTTACTACGTTGAGGTTTTAAGGGAGTTCAGGTAGAGATTCTTTTTCGAAGAGGCCAGCACTCTTCAAATCGGGTCAGTGGCATTTCCACCAGGACAATGCACCAGTCAACAACTCCATCCTTGTCACTGACTATTTGACCAAGATGGGCATCAAGACAGTTCCTCACTCTCCCTATAGTCCAGACGTTGCTCCCTGTGGCTTTTGGTTATTCCCAAAGCTCGGAGGCTGTCGTTATGAGACAATTGAGGAGATGAAAGAGGCTGTGACGAAGGCCATTGATACGCTCACACAAGAGGACTTCCATGGGGCCTTCCAGAAATTGTTGGAAACGTATTTAATGATCCTCGTATATAATCCAGGCCATTGGCCTAATGAGTATAGTATTCGCCAATGGTCCGGAAGACCGGAGTTCAATCCTAGGTCAAGTCATACCAAAGACACAAAAAAATGGTGCTTGATGCTGCCTTGCTTAACACTTAGCATTATAAAATAAGGATCAAGGGTAAAATGGAGCAATCCAGGGAATGGAGTAGCGCCCTCCCCTACACCTCGGTGTTATACTATTGAAAAGGAAGCCTTCGGGTCACACTCGACTAAGATCGCCAACTTTACTTTTATATATATATTATGTGTGTGTGTGTGGTTTCTTTAATTTTAATGGTATACCAACATTCGTTGGCATAAGAGGGTTCATACCTTCCCAAAGGGTATTAGTCCAAAAGTAAAAATTATAGCATGGTTGGAATTAAAACTTTATTCCTACAATATCGCTGTACAGCATTTTAACCAAGATGGCACGGAAAAAGCCCCATATATATATATATATATATATATATATATATATATATATATATATATATTTAATGGCATATCAACCTTTTGGGTTATTTAATCCCAAAGCCATCCTTCTTGAAGAACAGCAGCAACGTGATAAAATCCATAGCTGGGAAGTTAAAGGGGTTCATACCTTTCCCAAGGGTATTTGTCCGAAAGTGATATATATATATATATATTATATATATATATATATATATATATATGTATATATATATATATATATGTATGTATATATAGTGACAGTGTGCGAGAGAGAAGTAAATTAAGATTCTTTAACTTTAGATAAACAGTAGACGATCCGTAAACACATAAACAGCAGTACATGACAATATTTATGCTTCTATTTAGAAAAAGGGGGGATGATTTTTATTTGTATTTCATAATTATATCCATTATATCGAGAATTTGCAGGATTCAAAAATGGCGTTTAGCCTTAATACTAAATGCAAAATAATTATCCAGTTGTAAATTAAAATGTTAATCATTATATTGTCAAAATTAAAACATTTTAATCAAATACTTTGCTCCAATAGAAATTTTGTTATGATGTACTGTTTTTTGCTGGGTTACGTTTGCTTACACACCCACACACACTTATATATATATATATATATATATATATATATATATATATATATATATATATATATATATATATATATATATATATATAATCCGAGGAGAAAATCCAAGGGAAAAAAGTATCCAATTTGAGTGCTCAATGCCAACGGTTATCAGTGTATAATTAATCTGGGTTTAAGAATACAGCTAAATTCAACGTGCAGAGCCAAACAAATTGTTTTGCTATAAAAAGAATTCTCATGTAAAAATGCAAAGAAAAAAATCATTTTGTAAGAATTTTACTAATTGTTCATAAATTCAATTTATTATGTATAAGCCAACTAATCGTGTCAATTAGACCACCTCATCAAAGTATAGAAAATCAGTATAGGGGGAGTCCCACAGGTGTAGTGGCTAACGTACTGGACTGCAATATTTGAACTGCGAGTTCAAACTCCAGTCGAACCATAAATTTCATTTTCGGATTAATTATTTTGGAAAAGGTATGAAACCTCTAATTTCCCGGCAGTTTCTCGACTGAGTTACAATCTAATCTTTAACTTGTCCAATGAAAGCAAAACTTTTAACTGACTTTAAACAGTCAACCAAATCTATTTGACACCAACAGTTTCCGTTTATTGAACATGAGAAATAAAAACTGTTCAATGTAACATACAGAAAATTTGTAAAGAAAATAATTATCCTTATTGTTGGCATCGACAAGGCCGAATTCTTTTATCTCTTGTTGAAAGAATGTAAGATTCTGGGTGGGAAAGCGTTGACAATAGCTAAACCAACGCAGAACACCCACACGGTCTTGATAAGATTTCGAAATAATACATAAGATTTCGTCTACTTTGTGTGTCAAAGTCAAAGCAGATTGTTATTGCGAAAACGAGTGTAGAATGAAATTTTACACAAAAATACTCTGGTTTAGTCAAAAGGTAGACAGTGAAAATCCAAGCTCACGAATAATAAAAATACACTTTTCTTTAGATTAAGATATTTTACTAAATCCGCTTATCTCTTTGCCATGAGATTTCTATCTAATCAGATAAATGGAACAACTTCTTAATAGGAAAAAATAAAACCTTTAAAAGTTGAGGAGAGACTAAGATTAAGAATTATCAAAATGTTGTTATCTAAAATACCACAAATATACAATAAAGAATAAAACAATTAATCTCTCGTATAATCCTACAAAACCAAAAATATCAGAATACATAATTTCAAAAGTTGAATTCCTTCATTAACGCAGAGAATAATGATGGCTTTGAGGTTAGATATCCGGCTGATTTTACGTCAGTCGGGTTTCGGTCCCAGCTTTAAATATCTCGCATGTCAAGTCACTCTGAAGATTAGTAATACAAAGTGACAACCTGTCTGTGAATGACAATATATATGTAAAATCACAAATTCAGTTTTCGTCACTTCACTTGAAGCATATAAACTTTTCTAAAAAGCATACAAACACTTTTATAAAGTATTTTATAAACTTTATCAAAAAACATTTTTTCTTGACGATAACCTTTTGTCAAAACTAGTTGAGATAAAAAAACAAAACAAAAAAAAAACGTAGAATAGATATTTTTATTTCTCTTATGATTGGTGTTTATATATATACAGCCTTTGAGATTCCGCTCCCTCGTTGGACTCTGTCGAGTAAGGACTTACTCGGGCGATTAAAGTTATTCTTCTAGTCACCTGGCGGTCGATCAGAAATGTGTATATTCAAATACAGAAAAAGGAAAACTGATGTATTCTACGACCCAAAAGTATGCCATTGAAGTTTCACAAGTTACTTAGAAAGACCTACAATGATATTAGTGAATTCTTTGGTATTGTGCCAGGCGCCTGACGATCGTCGAAATGTCTGGTTAAAAAAAGGGAGTTTCATCCCCGAAATATACCACAATCATCAAAAGAATATCTGACAATGGAATTTAAAATGACCAGCCTCTCTCTCTCTCTCTCTCTCTCTTGGACGTCCAGTCATTGTAAACATTCGTATAATTAACGCTTCCACAGTAGAGCCAAAATGCTTCTGTTGTCCAGATTGAAGACGCTCACAGATTTTTAGAAATTCATTCGGAAAAAATGATCATTGACTCAACACCAATATTCGCTCCCCGCTTACAAAAATTGAAAAGGAACATTTGAAAGATAGAAAGAAAAACGTATATTTCTGTCAACCACGCACCGAAAAACTAATTATACAAGTAAGTAATATTCATATTTTCTTCTCTTTTTTCTTACCTTCTAGAATGTCTGGACTTGTAAAATTATTGATTATTATTGATTGAAACTGGAGTTGGTCGAGTAAAATAATTTTGGGACGAGTAAATTTTCCTTCATTCACGACCACCGGTCGAGGGATTTCTTTTTCTAATGTTAAGGCTATATATGTATATATATAGAGAGTAAGTTGGCGACTGTCGGCGAGGGTGACCCGAAAGCTCTCTTTTCAGTAGCTACTACACCGACGTGTAGAGGAGGGTGCTACTCTTTTCCCTGGATTGCTCTACTACCCTTGATACGCACCTAATCAGGCTGAGTGTTAAGTAAGGAGCTATCAAGTACCATTTTTTAAGTCCTTGGTATGACTCGATCTGGGATTGAACCCCGGTCTTAATTATATATATATATATATATACTAGACTGTTTCATACCGAAGTCATTTCCTTTTGCCAAACAATTACATAGTTTTAAGTATTCAATAATAATCATTTGTAAAAAAATGTCCCTTCAATTAACTATTTTTAATACAAATGATTTGCACGCTTATATAGTTTCAAGTATTCTTATCTACTACGAATAATGTTCAAACAGATGAATTTGATTTATCGATGAGACCCTAACACCTATTCCCATTGCGACTCAGACCATGGAAGGGAGAAATGAGAGTGAAGATTTAAATTTGTATTCTACTAAATTCCAGAACTAGAGCCTCAAAACCGAGTGCATTTTAGTGTCATACCCTGGTTACCTGTTTGTTTTTATTGTGAGTCCCGACAAAGGAGTGTTTTACTTTCGGTAACAAAATTTCAATGCTGTAGAGTTTGGTAATAAATAATCCTTAATGATATCCATTTTGATTGTTTTATGTTCAAATAAAAATGATTGTATACCTTGGTATCTTTAGTTGAAAAGTAAATTTACATTTTATGAGAGAAAAAAATGGTAGGTTTTTATATGAAATAAAGTAAAATGAATTCTCATGAAATTGTATTTTGGTTTTATTTTGCATTTCAATATTATTTTTAATAACCTGTATTAAAAAATCTTTTAACAACCGATCGTTTTACTAAGCCCTTTTATAATTATTCTTGACTGCAATAGTGTTGTTATCAAACAAGACCTTCTCGCAAACTGGTAACGTTAGCCTTACTGTAAATCAAACTACTTCCCTAAAATGTTTGCTAAAATAAAATAAATGTATCAACTGCAAAAGTGAGGTGCATAATTTATATAAAAGTCTATTTTCCATTTCATGCTTGTTTTTCGTTATTGTAAAGTTATTAAGTATTTATTTCAGTTATATGACACTATGGGTGGCATCCGTTTCTGTGTGTGTGGCTGCCAGTCAGAGAATCCCTTTGTCTGTTTTGGCACGAAACTCACACAAAGGGCCTGCACACGAGATCTCCCACAAGACCGGAAGGATGAGGGAAAGAGGATCTGAGAGAAGAGAGAAGAAGGCAGTCAGAAGGGAGCAGAAGGAACCAGTCGACAGAACAGGTCAGTCAGGGAGATGAGAGTCGGGAAGAGAGGAGACCAATCAACAAAAGTCAGAAAGGCGGCTGCTAGGACCTGTTGACCTACAGATGCCGGGTGGACCAAAGCGAGAAGTCAAGTCAAGTCAGCATTGCTTGTGGTTTTGTGCTTTGCTGTAAAGAAATGTGAAATACCCAAGGCCAGAGATGAGAAAAACCGCTGGATGAATCACTGGCAATGAGTGGTTTAAGGAAGCTGAGATAGTGGGGTCGGCCGGCGGCTATTGTCACAGTTAAGTATTTTATACTTATCATTATTGAAATAAAAATATCATTTTATTTATTATTTTGTTTGTATTCGCTTTGCGACAAATTTTAAAAAAATCGGCATAAAACTGGAAATCAACAAGATTTTATTTCACAATAGTTTAACTCCATAAAAGTTATGAGCTTATGTGTAAAAGTTATCCCTTAGAATTTCATCAGGTAAATTAGTGCACATATATATATATATATATATATATATATATATATATATCGTCGCAACAGTCAATTTTACGCTTCCAAAATCATAAAGCGATAATGAAAGTTTTTTTCAGATAGACGTAAAACTGATTGTCGCGATTATCATATTTGCATTTTGATATTTTAAGAAATAACAGTAACGTGAATATTGAGCACTTTTCCGGGAAGGACATCCTCTCAACAGTGATTTGTTCTTTATATTTACCAATATTAAAGAGGAACTATATATATATATATATATATAACTGGAAGAAAAACTCAACAGACCGTCATTTTGCTATTATAAATTTATTTTAGAGAAGTACAAGCAACCTCTTCAAATAGCTCTCATATGACTATCTGAAGAGGTAGGTTGTTTCTATCGAGTGGCCAGCTGAAATAAATTTATAGTCGCCAAATAATGGTCTGCTGAGGTTTTTTTTTTTCCCAATTATATGAATTGTCTCCGTATGATATTTATAAATCTATATATTGATAATCATACATAGAGGACCTCTGAAAGATCATAAGAATCCTCTTATATATTCTTAATTTGAATCATTCCCAACTAACCTTCTCTAGATATATACATATATATATATATATATATATATATATATATATATATAATTTATTTTGTACAAGACTGAGGTTTGGGGATGTAGAGGACTTTATATAAATACGATATGAGCCTTACACCATATCTTGAAAATATTTCCACATGTACTTCGCCCAATGAAAAACTTGTTGGAATAAATGAGTTGAAGTCTAGGGGAAATATTTTGAAGAAAATTTGTTTCATTCATTGCTCATTTCTGTCTTGTGAAATACAACTTCAATTGTATTAAATAACGCTTCTTATTTTACAACTTCCTGTCGGGAGATTGAGTTTTTTTTTAACTACGCTAGACACAGAAACCCAGTGAGGCAATAATTCATCAACTTTTATATTGCTATGATTGTCAGCGTTTCAGTACTTTTTATTATTCATCTAAAGTCTTTATTCCAACGACCGTATTTCGCATATCATTTTTTCTATTTTGTTACTTTCTCTCTCTGTCTTTGTTTTTCTGTCTCACTGTTTCTCTGTCTCTCTCTCACACTGTCTGTCTCTCTGTCTCTCTCTCTCTCTTTATATATATATATGTATATATATTTATTTAATCATGATTTAAATTTAACGCTCAAACGTTTTAAATCAGTGAAATCTTAAAAGTACTCAGCGTACGCAAATACTGAGCAATATTACAATATTTTCAAGTATTGAATAAGGTAATCCTCCCCCAATCACTCAGATTTTCAGGCGACTAATACTCAGTTGAGCTAGTATTCGACACGAATATGTATTGGTCTCGTGAGTAGAATGCTCACCAATAGCTCGGGAGACCAGCGTTCAATCCTAAGTTGAATCCTACCTAAGACTAAAAAAAAAAAAATGGTACCTGAGGACGCGTTGCTTAACACTCAGTATTATCAGGTACAGATCAAGGAAAGTAGTAGCGCCTGCCCCTGTACCTTGATGTAGTTGGTATTGAAAAGGGAACCTTCGGGTTACCCTCGACGACAGTCGCCAACTTTACTTTATATATATATATATATGTTGGTCTAATGAAATAAAAGTAAATATTTAAAATGAATAGATCCGCAAATGAATTTGAATGTGCTATTTTTATTTCATATAATCATTACATAAAATAAAAAGCACAAAATACCACATTCTAATTCATTAGCAGACATATTCATATATATATATATATATATATATATATATATATATATATATAATCTGGAATGAGGAAATACGGAATGTATTAGATAATATCACATTCTTTTATTTGTAGTTTTATTTAGTTCGATACACGAACACGAACTATTTACATAACAATGTTCTTCTAAGCAGGCACCCATCTTAATACTGGCTTGGTTCGATGTTGCTTAACTTCCCCACTCACACAACAACTAGTATCTTCAGGTGGATTTTACTTTAAGCCTAGTCAAAACTGAACCCATTTTATTTACAGGAATCTGTGAAGTGGATTTGTTTAGTTTCACTTTGCAATATGCATGCTTAAATATATATATATATATATATATATATATATATATATATATATATATATATATATATATATGCGTGGTCACAACATGCACACAATACCTTTCTTTCAGTGTGCCACTATTTTAAAAGAAGGAATATACGCATGCATAAAGTGAGAAATTGTCTATGCGATTCGTTGTTGATAAACAAGGTACAGCAAAAGCCCGAAACGACGAGTGGAAGAAACGCTCGCCAATGACGTCTGCTAAAACTACTGACGTCATTCCTCTGAATAATCGTACGGTAATCAGTGAGCTAAATTATAGCCTGCGAAGGAGAAACACGGGATTTTAAGAGACATATAGACAGAGAAATAAAAAAGTGGCGTAAGAGGAGTCTATAAAATAAAAGGAGAGAGAAATAGAAAGGTGCAGAGAAAGTGGGAGAGTGGACGATGTAGGTGCAAGAAAATAGAGAACGATATCGTGAGAATGAAAGTGAATAGTGAAAACGTATAGAAAGTAGAAGCAGTTAAGAAAAGAAAGAAAGAAAACACCCACTTTTAAATAAAGTAAAGCTATGTTTTTTATTTAGATAAAATTCGATGGAAAGTTTGTGTTTTATTGATTTCTCGTTCGATACAATCAGACGCCAACTGTCTCGACTAGTCATTGCTTTTAACATCATTTCTCCTGGTAGATGATAGTATTACGTAAATAATGTATTGAGAGGTTGCCCCCAGGACAGAAATACATAGGTCGGTTGAAAAGTTCATATGCTGACCAAGATACTCTCATGGAATGCGACCAAATAAGGTTTAATTTTCTACATAGTTTTACTTGTGGTCCACACATTTCTCTCCTCGATATTGCCGTGCTTGGATCCCATTTGTAAAAATAATCATCAATAGCAGTTTGGATGTTTTCATATGATAATTCGAATTTATTTTACTCATTGGGAATAATTCAGAATAAAACAACTGACCAACAAGATTAACCCTCTCAGTCAATGGGATTTAGAATACCCTCGACAAAAGAGTTCTTGGTAGTAATTGACTTAGCTTTTTGTTTAGATTTATTACAAGGCCATATGAATGGGCCTCCCAACGAGACGATTTCGAGATAGGACACTAAACTAAATCTGATGGTTTGGCTCAGCTCTGAATCTCTGGATTGGATAGTGTCACCCCTTCGTTGCCATTATTCCCAGGTCAACTTTGACCAGGAGTAATTGTATCTCTTAGGTCCTATTTGTGGATCGAATTGATCTGTTTCCAAATTATTCGTATTTGATAGAAATAGCTGACATTATATCACCATGACCCAAAATCTCTTAAGGCTAAAATGAATAATAATAATAATAATAATAATTATTATTATTATTATTATTATTATTATTATTATTATTATTATTAAGAGAATTTTTCACACCAGCATTAGCTGATGGTTTCTCACTGGAGTTTGAGTTTCCGCAAGTCTCCGGGACTCGTCTCAGTATTCTGGCCGATTTTAGTAATGCTGGAGTTTGGATGGTTTTCACTCGTTCATTTATTTCCATGTCCCTTTACCAATCCTTTGGTGACTGTTCCGAGCACACCCATTATAATTGGTATCACCGTAATTTTCATCTTCCATAGTGTTTTGAGTTCTCACTGGAATTTAAGAGGTAGCAAGTTTCCTCAAGTCTACAAGACTCTTCTCAGTATTCTGGCCGATCTCAATAATGGATAGTATCGATTCTTCCTCTGATTTCCAACTCTTCTAGCCCCCTTTTCAAGCCTTTGGGGACCGTTCCAAGCGCACCAATTAAAATTGTTATCATTATCACTCTCATATTCCACGGCTTTCTTAGTTCTCTGGCAAGGTCCAAGCACTTGTCTCTCTTTTCGATTTCTTTGATTTTCACTCTGTTTTCAGCAGAGACAGCAAGTTCTTTGTTGATGTTAAATATCACCAGGTCTGGTCTTCTTGCCGGGGTTTGGTGATCTGTTGCAACACCGTTTGTCGAGACACTCTTCGATCGGCCGTGTTTGTCCATACATGGATCTGTGTGTACGGTTCCAGTGGCAGCCAGTCGAGACCGTCTGGCATAGATTCCAGGAAGCTGTCATTCATTTCAGACGCGCTAAGACCAGCATCCTCCAGTCTCGGGGGTGGGGGACCGTCCCCTCAGGTTCTAACCTTCCTCGTAGGGGCTAGATTTATTGCTGGCTCCTGAGGCGCCACTTTTTAGAGGAATGCCGACGAAGCCCAAGGCATTTTTGAAGCCGCCGGGCGTGCCTTGTCTATGGCCCTGTGCCTGTACCCACCAAAAAACCCTTATGCCACTCTCGTCCGGTCAGTGGGACGAACGACAAATACTGATTTGGTGATCTGTTTGTATCCTAAAATCCCAGATAATTTTATGCTTCTTACTTTCTAGGGCAAATTCTAGTTTGTGCATGTACCCTTTTGTAGTATGGTCAAATTTCGTTTACTAGCACAATTCTCAGTGGATCATCTTCACTACTCAGTCGTGTCTAGTCTTATAGTTCTTATGAGCTAGTTTGCTCCATTCGCTTATTCTGTGATTAATCGTCTCGTCTTTGTCAGCACATAACTTACACTTGCTGTTCTGTTGTGTCTTATCTATTTTCACTGTAACACCATTGTCCCTTCATTGCGTTGTTTTGTGCTGTTATTTGATGGGATTCAGGTTCTCTCATTAGGTTTCTTTTCCATAGCCATGTCCTGGTCTTTTCGCGTTAGAATTCACTAGTTTATCGCTTGAAATAGCCATACAGTTGTTTTTCTTCCCATTTCTGTTCCCGAGTTGTTGTTCTCCTGTTTGTTGTTAATGCTATTAGTCGTTGCTATAATTAGTCTTCATTTGATCTTTTTAATGTAGACTTCAAGTGCTCACGTTGATGCATTCACGCTTTCTTCAATGTTAGAGAGTCCTATTCCTCCTTCTTTTCTTGACGCATAAAGTCTTTCCATGTCATCTCTTGGATGTAAGGCCTAGTGCATCATTAACTTTATTGTCTTCAGGTCCATGTGTCTGGGTTCTTCCCTTGTCCATTATAAGAATGATCCTGAGTATCTTACAAAGGCGACTGCTCAAGTGGTTTTCTCTTTCATGAGATTTCTACTGCAATGTTTGGTTTCGAGAAGCTTCCACGTTTGTCAGAGCTACTCGTTTGTTATTTTTCTTTCACCTCCGCCTGTTTGATGGTGTCTGCTTTCAAAATTCTTGTGAACTTGTTATTATATTTCACTTCAAGGGTTCTGATTCTTTCTTAATTTGGTTGTCCTATTCTGTCTACCAGTTGTTTTAAAAAATCTTCATTATAAGCACATTTTTCAGTGCCATAATCCATTCCTATATCCTGGCGGTATATTCTTATTATTTGTTTCAGAGTCTTCAGGTCTTTTTCATTTTTTGAAAACAACTTGATGTCATCCGTATACATAAAGTGATAATTATTTTCTTTTGTTTTGTAAATTTGTTGCCTCCAATGCATATCCAAAGTAACAGAGTGATATAATTTCTATTACAAATAGTAATGGTGAAAGCGCATCTCACTGGAAGATGCCTTCCAAGATTTTCACCTGATATAATTTTTCTTTCAGCAGTCAATTCCATTTTCTAGTTTTTCATGGCTTTCGAAATTAATTTTATGACTTTATCGGGTATCTTGTACATTTCCGATAATCTACAATGTAGGATTGCAAAACCATATCTTAGGCCTTTTTTAGTCAATCCACGCTGTGCCTACATTTTTCTCACTTACTTTGCTTTCCTTGGGGATGTGCTGACCACTATACAGTAACCCATTTGTTCCTCTTGTTCTCTTGAGAAAACCTTTTTGTTTTTCGGAAAACAGTTTGTGATATACAAGAGAGTTATAGATCACCTTCCTACTTTGTGTTGTTAGGATTTTTCACATAACAGGTAGACACGCCATCGGTCGATAGTTGGAGGGGATGGTTCCTTTTTTGGGGTCTTCTGGGTCAGGGTGGTCTTCCTCTTAGCCATCCATTCAGGTATATTTGTGTCTTCTAAGCCTCTACTCAGTTGAAGAGTCAGTATCTCATGAATGGACGTAATTCTTTTTAAACCAGAATTTATGTATGCCATCATGGCCTGGGGCCTTCCAATTTGGTATTTTCTTGAGTGTTGCTTTCAGCGATTTCTGGTGTATGTCTGCCTCAGGGCCTTTTTAGAGTCCTTGTAATTCTATTTCCATGTTATTTATCCATTCGGCTTTTCTGTTATTTCTGTTCCCATATTTTTCTCCAAAATTATGTTTTTCCTTTGCACCCAATTGTTAGTTTATCCTTGTGCATTCTCCACCTTTATGTTTGTTTAATTGTCCCTTATTATTTCAGAATGTCCTGTTTTATTTGTTTTGCTTTACGCTGCCTCGACATCTTTTCGTCTCCCTTATTTCGTCAATATCTTTTGATTTATCTCTTCTAGTGACAAACAAATGACTGATGTTGAATTGCTGCTGGTGCATAGCAGTGTTCAAGACTGTTTGACAGTGTTCAAACTGATGATTAAAAGTGAATAGAATTACTTGTATTGGATGAATATACTTGAAATCATTTGGCTCTGAAGAAAAATAAACTCGAGCTTGTTGAAAAATATTATAAGCAAAATATTTACAAATCATGTGTATTCGCTTACGGAGCATGTGTATAACTATTTAACTATGTGCAAACAAATTGCCGATGTTGGGTTGAATTATTGGTGTTGTGTAGCAGCGATGCTTGGAGCCATTTGTTTGTGTGCAGGCAAGTGGGCTCTGACTCGTTTGGAATATTATCTACTAAGGATTCTTTGTAAATTTTAAGTTTAATATGGATATAAACGAAGTTTGGCATTAAGTGGCCTGCAGGGGTTCTTGTGCCATAAAACCAGCCAAACCAAACCAAACCAAACTAAACTAGAGAACATCTTGTGTTTTCCAAAAAACCTCACTTTTTCACAGAAAGCTAACCAAATCAACCGGTTCACCAATATATGGCCAAATAGAATAAAAAAACTATCATAAAAACCCATGCCTTAGAACCCACATAGAAGACAAAACCAACCTAACCTTTCTTAGCATTAATGACCCACAGAGGTTGATATGCCATTAAACAAAACTCAAACTCATCTATTTACATTGTCAGATTTGTCCTTTTGTTTTGGTCTTTTCATCTCAAAATATTGTTTTTTCTTCCATGGATTTTAGCTTGTTGTGTCGCGATTTCTTTACTTGTCCTTCTTGCCAAATTTCCCATCCAGGTTTTGCATTTCCGTCAGGGTTCCTTAGGGGAACACCGATCACATCTATGAGTATTTTTTTCTCTCGATCTTTAGTTCAGTGATGTTGTGCGTTGGAATATTTGGGAATAATTTGTTTACCTTTACGGTTTTTACCCTCACGTTTTTTCCATTCTTGGTTCCTGAGGGATGGAAATATTGTCTTCTTTTCAGTCATGATTTTCTTTGTTAGTCTTGTTTATTTTATCTTCTTATGTTAACATTTGTTGGGTGCTGCTGAGGGATGTGGTGTTTTAATTTTCGGTATTTTGCGTTTCAGTTCGCTTAGGAGGCTCTTTTTTTTTTTTTTTTTTTTTTGTTTAGTATTTAGAGTTTCAATTCGGGTTGGTAGATCTTGTTGATATTCTTTCCTATTAACTTGTTTACATAATTCTAGCATTTCAAATCAGAATACCAACCATTTTTTATGATCATTCTAACTTGGTATTGCCCGGTCGGCTAGGACTGCAAAATACACAGACTGCTTCTCTGCAGAGGGGTCAGACCTCCCTACAACAAATGTCCTGGATGACACTAAACAATCTGATGGTGAGGTTCCAGTAATACTGGAGGTTAGGGGAATGCGGAATACCCCCCTCGCCTCATTGCCATCACTCCCAGGTCCTCTCTAGCCCGGAGTGGCAGCACGTGATAGGGTCCTATCTATGGGTCAAATAGAACTAAAGTGAGGACTTATGCTAAACTGAATTGTTTGAAATATAACTGTTTTGACACTGAATCTGCGTACTTATGCTAAACTGAACTGTTTGAAAATGGATTGTTTTTAGATAGAACTAAACTGTGTACTTATGCTAAACTGAATTGTTTGAAATAGAACCGCTTTCGGAATTCAACTGTTTGTAAACAAAAACTATATTTATACTAAACTGAATTCTTTGAAATTTAATCCGGCGTTAAATGATTAAAAAAGAGTTTTCTACTTTCCTTTTTCTTCCCACTATATATATATATCTTAAAATCTAAGAGGAAAACAAAACAACCAACCAAACATAAAACCAACCATCTAGCTTGCTCAGCAAAGCTTTGGCTTGTATTCTTGGATTCTGCCCCAAATTATCTTTCTTTGTATATGATTGCTCCTAAAATTACTGTGATGTACATTGGGAGCACCTACCGTTCATGACACTCAGACCTATTACTTGAGTCCTCAGTTGAATTATGTTTGGATTTGTCACTTTTCCTGGATAGTATATTGTGGCTATACTAGATCCAGGAGTTGTTTATCATCTTCCCTACTGTCACAAATGTGACCAGGTACTCTTGTTGTATACCCAGCTGTGTTTTTATGATCAACAAGGAACAAAATCAAAGAAAATGAACGAGCGAAACACACAGTTTATTCTTGAAAGGGTCCACAGTTTGTTGGTAGTTGAGAGATAGATGGAGAAACATAAACTCAGAGAGGAGACTTTTTCTTGTCCCATATCTTCTTCCGCGAGCCAGGGGGTGCCAACGCTTGCACCCCCTTTGCAAGCCCTATCGTCAGAGACGCCTCTGATCGGTTGCGTGTCCCTGGCTCGACTCTCCATTCTCTACCTCTGTCTAGATCTTTGCAGGGGTGTCCTCGTGGTGTAATGGTTAAAGCGATGAACTGCAGAATCGTAGTACGCGAGTTCGTACTCCAGTCGCGCTATTACGTTCACTTTCGGGCAAATACCCTAGGGAAAGGTATGAACCCCCTTATTCTCCCTCCAGCTATGGATAAATAGTTGGACGGACTAGCTTCTTCAGCCTTGGTGAGGCAACTTGTCTAGGAGAAGGAAAACTCTGAATTCAAACCTGTTAAACTCCGCTTAAAATTGACCTTGTGTCATATCCTGCCCGAGCGGAGGGGTTGGTAAATAGTACCTCTGTCTAGATCTGACAGCATGGTTATCACGTGGTCTCCTTCCAGTTACACACGTGTTGGACTTGACTGCCATGGCGCGCTGTCATCCCCCTGTTCACTAATCACAACCTGACAGCTAGTCAAAACACACGGGGTCACTAGGAACGAACAGAAAATCCATGTCATATGTTATATAACTCTTACCAGAAAGAAGACACTTAAGCTAGTCACAAAAATACTCCGGTTTTTAATTTATTAAGTTTTAACTTGGTAAAAGTTATCAGGTCACCTTTTATTAAAAAAAAACTGTTTGACTAACATCTTCATTCGTTACTTAAGTTGCTACGTAATGTTTGGATTGGCTTATAATTGATACAACTGTTAATTTATTAAAATCCAAACAATTATGTGATATTCGTCAATTCCTGATCTTTTCTCAACCTTTCAAGTATTTTAAATCCTTTACAACAACCCTATCTGAAACGTTTTGTTTAACGGCTTTTCATCAAAATAAGTTCTAGTCACGTGACTTGGGAATAGGAAGAGGACAATGTTACTTCAACATTTATGTTCATTTTCCCATTTTTTCTAATTTCCTTTTTGTTCCTGCTATATATATATATATATATATATAAATTCATTTTAAAATCTAAGAGGAAAAGCATTAAATACTACTTTGAGAGTACAGCAGAATTATCTGCAGACAAGTGACAGTTCTCAATATATCAACGTTGATGAATAAATAAAAAATTTAATAAGCTTTTTACCGTTCTCTTTTTTGCTCCAACTACTTCTCTTCTAACTTACTGAATATTTCTTATGTTGCCACTAATTATTAACATTATTGTTATTATTCACAACTGCGTTAGCCGATGGTCTTTCTGAGAGAAGCAAGTCTCCTCAAGTCTCCAGGATTCTTCTCAGTATTCTAGCCAATCTCAGCAATGATATATGGATTGTTTCGAGTCTCCCACTTATTTCCAGTCCCTCTAGTCCCTTCTCCGGGCTCCTGAGAACTGTTTCGTGCGTACCTACAACAATTGGTATTACCTTGACCCTCATGTTCCACAGCCTTTTCAGTATTTTGGAAAGGTCCGAGTATTTTTTTTTTTTTTCATCCTTTCGCTTTCTTTTGCTATTATCATTTTGCTCATTCGAGAGTTTTTTTTTACCACCATCGTTAGCTGATGGTTTTCCTCTGGATTCTGAGAGACTGCAAGTCTCTTCAAGTCTCTAGGATTCTTATTACTATTCTGACAGATCTTAATAATGCCGTAGATTGGATGGTCTCCACTTGTCCAATTATTATTATTATTATTATTTACTCCTCTAGAGTTTTTCACATCAGTATTAGCTGATGGTTTTTCACTGGAGTTTGAGTGACAGCAAGTCTCCTCAAGTCTCCAGGACTCGTCTCAGTATTCTGGTCGTCCTCAGCAATGCTGTTGTTTGGATAGTCTCTACCCGTCCGCCAACTTCCAAGTCCTCCAGGCCCTTTAATAATCCTTTAGTTACTGTGCCTAACGAACCAATCACAATTGGCACAATCGTTACTTTCATGTTCTACAGCTTTTTCAATTCTCTAGCAAGGTCGAGGTACTAATCTTTCTTTTCACTCTCCTTCAGATTTATTCTGTGGTCTGCCGGGACAGCAAAGTCAACAATTTTGCAGATTCTCTTTCTTTTGTTGATTATTATGAGGTCTGGTCTTCTGGCCGCGATTAGGGGATCCGTTTGTATGTTAAAGTCCCATAGGAGTTTATGCGAGTCATTTTCTAGGACAGGCGCCGGGTTGTGCATATACCATTTGTTTGTATGGTCGAATTGAAATTTCCTGCACATTTCCCAGTGGATTACCTTGCCGACCTAGTTGTGTCTCGCCTTGTTCTCTGTGGTTGATTATAATTTTATTTTATTTATTTTATTTTTTCAAACCTCGCGTTAAATTTTTCATGCGTTCGTAATAGCTAATTTTATCTTTTCGTGCCTCTCCCCACAACAAAAAAAAATTGATTATTTAAATAGATTCTAAAATCAATCATAGACATTCTATATATACACACCCTGCTCTCTCACACACACATGAATATATATATTTATGTATTTAATTATAATTCTAGTCGATCTCAACATCCGTGTTCTTATTTCTAATTCCTTCAGTCCCTGTACCAATCATTTAATGACTGTGCCTGGTGCGCCAGTTACTACTGATATCATCGTTACTTTCATGTTCCACAGTTTTTTCACTTCTCTAGCAACGTCTATGTATTCATCTCTCTTTTCGCTTTCTTTCAGTTTGACTCTATGGTCAGCTGGAATATCAAAGTCCACTATTCGGCAGATTCTCTCTTTTCTTTGTTGGCTATCACTACGTCTGGTCGTTTGGCCGATATAAAATGATCCGTTTATATCTCAAAATCCCAGTGAAGTTTGTGTGTCTCCTTTTCCAGGGTGGGTTCTGGGTTGTGCATATACCACTTGTTCGTGTGGTCAAATTTAAACTTCTTGCATAATTCTCTGTGGATCACCTAGCTCACCTAATCGTGTCTAGTCTTATACTCTTTTTGCGCTGATTTATTACATTACCTTATTATGTGATTGTTCCTTTTGTCTCTTTCCCTACACAATCTACATCGGCTATTTTGCTGCGTCTTGACAATTTTTGCTTTGACATTGTCCTTATGGCATTGTTTTGTGCTGCTATCAGGAGAGATTAAGTTTCTTTCTTAAGGTTTCCCTTTCTTAACCATGTCCAAGTTTTCTCATGTGATATTTCGCTTGTTTGTCGCTTGAAATATCCATACAGTTGGTTTTTTCACACTTTTGTTTCCTGTTTATTTTCTTCTTTTGATACTTGTTTTGTCAGTATTGTTTCTGGCGGCTGTAATCAGTCTTCCTCGACACTTTTTATGTTGTCTTCGAGCCATTATATCGATGTATTAACGCTGTCTTGAATGCTGGCAAGTCCTCTTCCTTATTGTCATGACACATACCATCTGTCTACATCATCTCTTCGATGTAAGGCCTTATGCATAGTCATGAATTTTCATGTTCTCTGGTCCATTTGTTGGAGTTTTTCTCGGGCTCACTTTAAGAATGTTCCAAAGTATCTTACGAGAGAGACAGCCCAAATATTGATCCCTTTGATGAGATTTCTGCTCTGTTGTTTGGTTTCAAATAGTTTTCTAGTTCTCCAGAGTTTTTTTTTCATTTTAATTTATTTTCATCATTGCATGTTTAATGTTATCCACTTCCAATATTCCCAAGTATTTGTAGGTTTTCATTTCTCCCAGCGTTCTGATTTTTTCATGATTTGGAAGTTCCATTCCTTCCGTCATTTGTCGTTTTCTGCTTTTCATTATAATCATGACTCATTTTTCAATATCAAATTCCATCCTTATATCATGATTTTATATTCTCACTGTCTGTATTAGGGTTTCCAATTCTTTCTCATTTTTGGCAAACAGTTTGATGTACATTAGGTGGCTGATTTTTTCCTGCGGTTTATGAATTCTGTATCCGCCTGTTCATTTCCTAAGTATGTGATTGCGTGGTATCATCACTATTACAAATAGTAGTAGGGCATTTTCCTGGAAGATCCCTCTCTGGATTTTCACTTTAGTTTAGCTTTTTCATCCTACTTCAGTTCGACTCTCAAGTGCTCCATTGTATATTTCATAAACTTAATGACTTCGTCGGATATCATGTACATTTTGAGACAGTCTATTATTCTGCTTTGCGGGACCATATACGCCTTTTTATCGTCAATCCACTCTGTAGCTAAGTTTTTTCGTCTCGGTTTTCTCTCTTTGAGGATGCGTTAATCAATGTAGAGTAGCTCTCCTGTAGCCCTCGTCAACTTGCAGCATCCTTTCAGTTCCTCGGGGAAGAGCCCACATATTCCTTGTTGGGTCTCACACCAGTGATAACTGCGAGTTTTCACAGCAAATATCCCCAGCTCTTCAGCGTTTCCAAGTATTCTTGTTGATTTCAGCAGTGTTGTGGTTTGGACAGTGCCAATTTCTTCATCGAATAAACAGGCTTCAACTATGACTGATATTTCTGTCACGACACTTTATGTTCTCTGGTAAGATCCAAGTACTAATATCGTATTTTGTACCGCTGGACAAACAACGAAGACCACGTAGATATATAAAAATATAATTTATATTTTTATTCTTCGACGACGACGTTTGTGTGAAGTAAGAGTACAGTCAGAGAGAGTTCGCACATCTGTTTCTTCTGTGTGTGTATTAGAGCGACGACCGGAGAACAGACTCGTGGGAGCTGACAGGTTTACTTGAGTGTTTAGCGGGTCTCTCTCTCAGTCCAAAATTGCAGACCTTATATTGTCTTTCAATTCCCACGCAGAAATATGAACACGCCTCTTCGCCCATGTATTTTCTGTTTATGGCTGGTTATAGGAGCTTACATACTTAGTTTTCTTGTTTTTTCCGGTAATTTGTTGATCTAATCGACAAACGGAAATATTTGACACTCTATCCACAGGCAATAAATTATCCCTCGCCATCCTCCTTTATTTTCTCTTTCCTATGAAACCACTTTGTTGATGTTATCTTTCGACCGCACTGAATCCGCTAAGTTCATCCACGGCACTCCGTCGCCAGCTAAGCCAGTATATTACACAAATCAAGTTTTTCGGTTTTCTTTTTTATCTATTCTGTGATCTTCTGGAACTGCGAAGTCCACGGGTTGATATGTAGGATTACGACTTGGTCTGGTCAAGATCGTTGATCCAATTACGTGGAAAGATCCCAGAGAATTTCTCTGTCTTATTTTCCGGAAGAGATTTTCGTTTTGTGAATGCACTAATTGTTTTTCCATTCGGCTTTTCTAATATGATCTTTCCGTTTCCATATTTTGCTCCAAAATAGTTTTACTTCTCTTACATCCGGTTGTTGGTATGTCTGTACATTCTCCCTCTTCGTGCTGGTATATTTTTTTCGTTGTTTTGTTTGTGTTCTTTCATAAACACCGATTTTAGTAAAGACTATTTTTGCTTCTGAATAAATTATGAGTTTGTTTAATTGTTGTATATTGACCTCCGACCCGGCCAAACATGCTATTCCAAAGACGGCGGAAGTGCATATTCCGTTGGCGTGGGCGTGCTTGGCTGACAATTTGGGACAGGGTTAAAATCCTACGGTACAGTCACAGACTGATGAACCGGAAGAGAGTGACCTGTGAACTGCATAACAGTTATTTCCGCTTGATGACGATCAAACATGCCATTCCAAAGACGGCTGAATTGCATAGTCCGATGGCCAGTTATGGGGAGATATTGAGTGGGCGTGAACTATTATATAACTGAGTGCACAGGAAATTCAATCAGTTTAGAGAAGATGCGGTAGAGAAAGCCAGCACTCGGCAGAAGGGGCATCAAGACCTCCGATTGAGGAGTTTGGAGATCAGAGAGTTTTGGAGACAAGATGTGGTAGAGAAAGCCAGCACCTAGCAGACAGCTGGGCCCCCGGGCCTCCGGTTGAGCAACCCTGGAGAACGGAAAAAAAACGCTGATGGCCATAAGAGTGGGGAGGTCAATATGTTGCAGTTCTTTTCGGTCTCCAACTCCCTCTAACACACAAACCTTTCAAATAAAGTGAGAGGTATATATTTTTCTAAGAACTGTGTCGCTCGTTATTATTGTATTGTCGTTTGTTTGGCCAGAGTGAAATACAATATAATTCTGTAATGTTGATTTTTTCTCAATAGTCAAATCTTAATTTCTTGCACAATTTCTAGCAGACCACCTTCACTACTAAGTCGTGTCAGCTCTTGCACATTATTTGCACGAGTTTACTGTATTCGCTAATTATGTGCTTTACTGCCACCTCATCTCTCTCTTGCTCATAATCTACATTTTATAAATTATTATTTTACTCCTTGCATGTTTTTACACCAGCTCTCATTGGTTGTCTTTTTAATGGAATGTTGAATAAAACATTAGCTGTATGTATTATTTGAAAGGTAGTGTAAATGATTTTAAAAGGTTTAAATAGTGGAAACCGTTGTGTCACATTGGTTTAACTGACATGTGATGACCCCAAAATTAATTTGAGGATTTGGCTTTGAGAACTTCGCTGTAATTAGATAGTTTCAATCAGGTAGCCAGGGTGTTCTAAAAGTTTAAAAGTTAGATTTAAACTTTTATTATTTTGCCGAGAAGCAGCAGAGAGCACAGACCTAGTTTCCAGCAATGATTCAGAAGCTGATTCCTGGCTTTCATACGGAGTTGGTGGTGTATGTGAAAAAGACTTTATGAAATTATCAAAAAAAATGTACGAAAAAAGAAATTATCTTGCTATTCATCCGAGTAAAAAAAGAAAAGGAGAATGAAAAGCAGGGGTCTCGACGAAAGATGAAACAGCAAGAAAACAAACAGCAGACAGAAGAACGCAAAGACAAGATGACTCTATGACAAGACTGGCAAAGAAGCGTATCGATTGCTATATAGATAGGT
>OY757915.1:89510449-89600449 GCA_963585895.1 Sepioteuthis lessoniana | reverse complement strand
GTTATTCCATTTAGTCAAACAGTTCTAATTCAACCAATTCAGTTTAGAATAAGTATAGGTTTTTAATATCTCGAATTTGTAGACTTATTACTTAAACTCCACCAGTGAAATCCTAGCTTCAAACTGATTATAGTTGTTTTAGCTTGTTAATCAAACTGTGTTAACCTAAGCTAGACATCCACAATCCCGCTTTGAGCACAACGGTTTAATTCTCTTAAAAATTCTCTTCACTGCATGCCAGATGAAAGGTTCGGCAAATCTATTATTTACCATTTGTTTACCTATCATTTTTACTTTAAAAGAATTGTTACTACTCTAAGACACTTAAATAGTTTTAGGCGGTGCAATATAATATTGTTTAATTTCCTTCGCTTTCTTTTTGGGAATTGTGTTCATGATGCGTGGGTAATAAAATCAAGAAAACAATATTTATTTGTTGTTACATCTTAAGTTATGAGATCGAATTGAAATGTATAATTTCCTTTCTGAGAGCCGCTTCACACAGCTTCAGCACAATCGTAGGAAGTATTTTTCCTTAGTGCTCAACAATAAAACCCAAAGCTACATGACTGAATAAAATACAGTACGAGGGTCATTCAATAAAGAAGAGAAAATATTTTGAAAAAAGTTTTGTTTTTTTTTAGAATTATTTTCATCACTGTAAATTTTGTATTGTTTGGAGTTAGTGTATAGCAAAAATTATTCTAATCTTGCAAAACTATTTGTTTTAAAGCTATTCAAAACGGTGAGGTATCAAACAGAGCCCTCCAGGCTTGAACAGTTTGTTTGTCATCGAGTATTTGGTGGTTGAGAAGTGCAAACCATGTGAAATTGCCACTGGGTTTTCCCCCACAAAACTAAGTGGAAAAGACAGTCCATGAACTAACACTCTGACTCCCTGTTAAAGAAAACTTCCTGGTGCAATGGTCAATAATGAAAGCTATGCGAGTAGACATTTTTTTTAAATTCAAGGAGACAAGATGCGTGTAAGACATAACTTGAAGTGTTTGGCCACAGAGTGACGTTAATGACATCACCAACGCTGCAATTGGGTACTTATGTTAAAAGACCAATAAGTTTGATTTGCCCCGAACGTCCATGCAAACAAACCCTTGTAGGGAGCTGCATTCCTCACTTCCTAAAGTTGCATCCGTTTAAACTGCAGTGTGTCCAGGGTATGACACCAAGCTGCATATAATAGCGAGATGCCAGTTTTGGATTTCTGAGTTGTGTGGATTACCCATTCATTGCCATTACTCCCAGGCCTACTCTTTTCTGGAATGATAGTATCTGTTAGAATCCAATCTATGGACCAAACAGATCTATATAAAAACTATTTGTGTTAGATAGGAATACTTGATACCATATAACTGTGGGCAAATTATTTATTTCAAGAATAGTTATTTGAAACTATAATTGTTTACTTTGGTTCGTCATTAGTTACTTGAAACAAAATAACTCGGGGGTGTCTTCATGGTGTAATGGTTAAAACGATGGACTGCGGAATCGTAGTAAGCGAGGCCGTGCTCCAGTCGCGCTATTACGTTCACTTTCGGGCAAATACCCCTGAGAAAGGTATGAACCCCGCTTATCCTCCGAGATATGGGTTAAATAGTACCACTGTTGTTCTTCTAGGAGAATAGCTTTGGCATTAAATAACCTACAAAGGTTGTTATGCCATTAAACAAAGAAACCAAGCCAAATAACTTAGTGCAAATAATTTATTAATAAATAGAAATAGTTATTTTAAACTATATAAGTGTGCATAACTTATTAATATTTGATTGGAATACTTGGTACCATATGACTGTTCAGTGAAATCATTGATTTTAACGGCATATCGATCCATTGAGGGTTATTTTATGCCGAGATGTTAGAGAATTGCATTCATTGTAAATTTATATTTACCTTTTTATGTTTCTGAAGAGTTTTAGTCACAGTTTTATGCTATCAATCATTCTTATATAATAAAAATAATTTCCACAGTTATATGGTTTCAAGTATTCCTATCTAATACTGATGTGAAACTATTGATGGTGCTTTACAGACTAGCTCTTTGCCCAGTCGACTGGGGCTGTATAATACACTGACTGCACCTCTGCAGAGGGGTAAGTCCCCCCAATGAGTGTCCTGGATATGACACTAAACAATCCGATGATGAGGTTCCAGTAATGCTGGGGCTTTTGGGAATATGGAGCACCCCTTCATTGCCATTGCTCCCAGGTCCACTCTGGCCCGGCGTGGTAGCGTCTGATAGAGCCCTATCTATGGGTTAAATAGAACTAACGGCATACTTATGCTAAACTGAATTGTTTGACAAAACTGAATAGCTTGAAATAGAAATGTTCTTGATAATTAAACCGTACTTACATTTAAACTGCGTGCTTATGCTAAACTGAATTATTTGAAATGGAACTATTTTTCGACATTGAAACTGTACTAACAGTAAACTGAATTGTTTAATATAGAATTGTCTTGACATTTGATTATGTGTAAGTAAAATCTGTACTTATACTAAATTGAATTAGCTTAATTAGAACTGTTTGAATAAACTGAATAGTTTGAAATGGAAATGTTTTTGACAATTCAACTGTGTACTCATGCTAAACTGAATTGTTTGAAATACAACCGATTATTTACATAAAAATGGATTTGGCGTTAAATAACCTACAAAGGTTGATATGCCATAAAACCCAACCAACCAACCAACAGACTAGCTCTATAGGTGTAGGCGTGAGTGTTTGTGTGTGCGCGTGAATGTGCCTACGGGTGTATACATATGTTTGGTCATGGGTTGACCATGAGTATGCATATTGTCACGTGGTCTCCCACTAAGAGAAGAGAAATAAGGAATTTCCACCACCCTCCGTGTTTAAATTAGCCAAAGATTGACCATTAAAAGACAAATAAAGAATGTCGGTCAACTTCGGCCGGCCGTTGAAGGAAGAAAAAATGTGGGTCAGGCTCTCTGTACTCCGTGACCTCACTCGGGTCGCCTGACAGGGAAAGGAAAAAGATAGAAGCCAAATGATTGGCTAGAATCCCAAAGCGGAAATAGCCCCCTCCTTCCGTCAGCGGAAATAGGGAATAAGAAAATCAGTTTTGAAGATGAGGTTGTCGTGAGAGGACGCGAGTCTCATGCCAAGACTCCGAGTAAAGAAAGCGGAAAGAATACAGGACAAGAGGAAGAGCCCATACCTTTAAGCTAGAACTAAATATAACATAAAATTCTCCACAGGAATCCATCGGAAAAGATAAGTAAATATTATTGTTGGATTGTTTCTCCCTATACCCAATTATATATTCCCTCTCTCTCTCTCTCTCTCTCAATGTAAAGAAAGACTAAAGAAAAGAAGAAAAGGAAGAAAGCCATTTATCGTCATATATTATCTGCTGATAATATAGCCGACACGTTGAATATGTGTACCCACGTGTGTAGTAAAAAGATTGATATATTTTCATGTTCCCACGTGTTGAAGTTGTTCATTTATGTCGTCTACTGTCAAGTTGCTATTTCATGTTTCTTTTTCAGCTTTTTCCGCCTTATGTTATTCTCGCTTAAATTGTCCTATGAATTCCTTTAAAAATTCCTTTCTAGAGGTCCATATCTTCCATTGTTCTAGGGGTAGGAAGAACTAGTGGCCTTGGTATGTGTGTGTGTGTAGTGTGAAATTTGGAACCCCCTTGCCAACGGCGGTCAGTCTAGCCCTAAATTAACCCCCACATAATATGCCAGTTCCTATATGCCCAAGAAAGGACTCTGAACAAGGACTTATTCAACGAGGGATCAAGTGCCAGACCACCCCGTCTTCACACGTGCGAAAAAAATAAACTCCCCGTTTGGCGATAGCAATGTTTAAATGCACCAAATCCCATATGTTTTTAAATGGTTGCTCATCCGGGGATCTTTTTATTTTAATTTGCCGTCACAATATGCATATGTGGGTGTATAAGGGTCGAGACATATTTGCGTGGGATCACTAATTCTTCCCTGCTCGTAAAGAAACGTATTAAAATGTTTCAGTGACTTTAAAAAATATGATCACACCTTGGAGACTAGTTAGCAAAGCATTTTTCCAGATACAAAAACGGGATGGCCGAAAATCTGGAAATAGGAATTTTCTCCCGCTGGAGCAGTTCTTACTTTTTAGTCAAGGGAGCTACATAGCAAAAAAAAAAAAAAACAAAAAAAAAAAAACAAACAAACAAACCAAAACAAACAAATAAAAACGTGAAGACGCCACAAACCATCGAATCGTATTCCACGAACTTCTTCCTCTAAAAACTTAATTCAACTTTTCGTTTTCGTCTTGCTCTTTCTCGGTGGGACCATCTGGGAATCATGTATCTCGACTCAACTTGCAGAGAGCTGGCAAAACAAACAGCCCGGGGTTCGATTTTCATTTTTGCGAGTGCATGGCTACGGTTCGATGTACCCACACTGATAATTATATAGTTTCAAGTAAATAATCATTTGTTTGAACACAGTTTATGGTTTCTAGTGACTTATAATCCGCAGTAAACAATTTTTGCTTCAAGTAATTATTCTAAAGAGATAGGTTTTGTTTCTTTGTTTGCGACGGGTTATTTAATGCCAAAGCCATCCTTACAGAAGATGATTAGTGATACTATTCAACCCATAGCTAGTAGGACAAGGGGGTTCATAAATTTTCTAAGGGTATTTGTCCAAAAGTTAATGTAATGGCGCAACTGGATCTCCAACTCGCTTACTTAGAGGCCGAAGTCCAGGATTTTAGCCACGTATCCCCCCCTAATTTTAACAGAAATGATTTATAGTTATATAGTGTTGGGTATCACCTACATTTCCGACATAATGAGCTGGTCCATCAACCATATATGGCAGTAGCTCTAATACCAGACCAGACATCAGTCCAGATCAGTCTGAGACCAGTCTATGATCAGTCTACGTCTACGAGTCTGAAGAGTGTTTCCTATTGTTGAAGTACATCCTTACTCTCTCACTAATCCTATGTTCCTACTACTAACCGTCTCTCTCTTGTAAATACTCTTCCTGTAAATATAACAATTTCCTCACATATCGTGGTTTGTCTTATTATTACAACTACTTGTGTTCATTGACCAGAACAAAACAGTTTGGCGACGGGGGATTCGAACTCACGCAACAGGAAAAAGTCCGTACGCCTTACAACAGTTTGGCGACTAAGATTCAAACATCATGCTGCAAAAATCCGTACGCCTTACAACAGTTTCGTGGCTAAGATTCGAACACACGCAACAGCAAAAATTCGTCCGCACTACAACAGTTTGGCGAAGAGGTATTCGAACTCACGCGGGTACAACAAATATCACGCGGGCACAACACGCAACAAAAAGATTCGTCGCCTCTCAATATATAGCATCAAGTATTGCTATTGAATATTGCCCAAAAATGAGACCTTAACAAATGCTACCACACTTGGTCTGAGTAAACCTTGGATTAATGCCAATTAGGGGGTATTAGTGTTCACCAATCGTATCGATACTGCTATATGGATGCACTATTTGGACGCTAACAAAACGGCTGGAGAAAAAGCAAGACGGCAATTACACAAGAATGCTGCGAGCAATACTGAACAAGTCCAGGAGGTAACACCCCATAAGGCACCAACTATACGGCCACCAACCTCCCATCACGAAAACAATCCAAGTTAGACGAACCAGACATGCAGGACACTGATGGAGAAGCAGGGACGAGCTCATAAGTGATGAACTCCTATGGACCCCCACATATGGCCGCTCAAAAGCAGGACGACCAGCTCGAACATACATACAGCAGCACGTGAGGATGATGAGTGTTCGCTAATGCTCCGGGAGACCTGGATTCAAAGACTTTAAAAATGGTACTTGATACCTCCTTGCTTAACACTCAAAAATATAAGGTACGTATCAACGGTAAAGTGGGGCAATCCAGGGAAAGGAGTAGCACCCTCCCCTACACCTGGGTGTAGTAGCTATTGAAAAAGGAGCCTTCTGGTCGCCCTTGACTACGGTCGCCAATTTTACCTTTTACTTTACTCTCCAGATCTCCAAAACAGAAGACTCACCATCAGATCCAGTTTAATGTCACTTCCTTGAAACCCTTTCTTTGGAAAGGGGTCTTACCTCTCGGTGGGGGAAACAGTATTCTAAACCTCGCCAACAGGGTGATATATAACTTTTACGATTATCATAGTAAAAAAAGGGCAATTCGAAAAAGCTGATTGCCATGGATCATTTAGAATACAAAGTTAGGATCATAATCAAAGCTTTACAAAGGAATGAAATTTCGACATTAAATTACCCAAAAGGAATTGATATGCCGTTAAAAAATCAAACCACACAATTAGATTAGGCTGACTCACACAGAGTGCTATCAACAGGTGTTGGATATGCTGTTTAACCAATCTTCCTACCATGTTGGAACGTAACACAAGATTACATTAATGTGGGGTGCCCAGCAGGAAGTATGCCTCAGCCTCAGCCGATGGGATAGAATATAAAGTTGAGGCTTCATACTGATATTTATGAATTTTTATATAATTTACTTTATATCATGAAAAACATTTTTTTTTTTGCTGTATCCTTTTCGTTGCTACTTGCTGTAATTGACGAAACTCTTTGCTTCAATGTGACACAAGGACAAATGAATGGAGCACCCAATGATGTACCAAAGCCAGATACGGATATGTGAAATGTACATCATAATCATATATATATATATATATATATATATAGAACATAGGAGTCCCGAAACACGAAAAAAATGTAACGACTTCTTAGTTCAGGTACGAAACCTTTTATTATCTTTGAGTTAAAGGTTTCGACATAAGGAAGAGAGATGCACAATCTTTTTATGATGACTTTTCCATCTGTCCCCGCCACAACACAACACGTGTGACACCCGCCACAAGGCCACTGGCCTGGCTTCGACGAGCAAGCGAAAGCCAACCGTCTTCTCCCGAGGCAGAACTTAATTCAACTGACTTTTTCAAAATCCCCAAGATCCTTCGTGCGCTTCCGGTGCGTGACGTCACCCGCAATCTGTAGCCCCGTTTCCTATCTGGGCTATTGTGACATCTCTGAGTGACCCGTCCGCTCCGCTCGCGCGTGAGCACTTGTGTAAATGTTGCACCTAAGTAACCTATGCACTGAGCCGAAAGGTTCTCAGCCTAACTAAACTCAAAGGCATAAAACGAAATCCCTCGGCCATTATATTAAAATGAGACTCGAACTCACTCCTGTAGGTTTGGTAGTCAAGTTTGCTGACCATTACACCACCAGAGGCGCTTATTTCGTTACCACTTGTTGCTGCTACTATTTTTCCATGTTCTCATCGATGTTAAGTACCATCAAATCAGTCCTGAATTGACGAACACCATGTAAAATGCCGAGCGTATCTTCGACGTTAACAGTTTGTTCTAAGCTTTAAGTAACAAGTCCTCCCCTTTTAACTTACTTGATGGACGCGAGGAATTCTCATTGTAGCATATACGCTACACTGGCCATAAGAAATTATATATGTATCATCATCATCATGTCATGCAGCAGGCACGGATATCCCTAACCCTCTCTCACCACTTCTCCCTATCGTTCATCGCCTCTGGTAGGTCTTCAGGGCCACATCCTGTATCCTCACAGAGCTGCTGAATGAATGTTCGAGCTGGTCGTCCTGCTTTTGCCCGACCATATGTGGGGGTCCATAGGAGTACATCACTTATGAGCTCATCTCTGCTTCTCCAGCAGTGTCCTGCATGTCTGGTTCGTCTAACTTGGATAGTTTTCGTGATGGGAGGCAGGTGGCCGTATAGTTGGTGCATTGTGGGGTGTTGCCACCAGGACTTGTTCAGTATTGCTCACAGCATTCTTGTGTAATTGCCGTCTAGCTTCTTCTCCAGCCGTTTAGTTAGCGTCCAAGTTGTGCATCCATACAGCAGTATCGACACGACCGCTGCCTGGAAGAAACTGCGTTTCATTTTATCGGTAAGGTCTGATTTCCATATGATCGATAGCCTATCGATAACTCTCCATGTCTTCGTTCGCCGTGCGTCGATGTCCTTTTCGGTTGATGAGACGCTGCTTCCTAGGTAGGTGAATTTGTTTACTAGTTTCAGAGCGGTTTCGTCTAGTGTGGTGATGTCGCCTGTTTGATTATAGCACATATATTCCGTTTTGTGTGCATGTTATTAAAAATTAATTTCGACAGGACTGCCTCATCAGATAGCTTTAAAAAAAGGAAAGAGAGACGAAAATTAGTGAAAAAGAAAGGCTGAAAAACCAACCTTTTTATATGAGATGGAACTAAATTAAACTTTGTCGCCATTCCAAAGTCATGGATTTTAATCTCGGTGTCGTATTTCAGTTTTTCTCTATTTTTATTGATTATCCTCATGTTTATGCAGTTGTTTACTTGTATATTTTCCTAGTTATCCTTATCTACTTTATTTGGTTTGGTTTCTTTGTTTAATGGCAAATCAACTCTTTTTATGTTATTTACTGCCAAAGTCATTCTCAGAACAGTAGTGGTACTATTTAACCCATAGCTGGGAGGATAAGGGGGTTCATACCTTTCCCAAGGGTATTTGCCCGAAAGTGAACGTAATAGCGCGACTGGAGTACGAACTCGCGTACCACGATTCCGCAGTCCATCGCTTTAACCATTTCACCACGAAGACAACCCCTTATCTACTTTATGAAAATATGTATTCTTTAAAACTCATTTAGGGTTGCTATGAAGTTCTATATTTCTAATTCCTGATTATTCATTCATTATAAGTGCTACTTCAGCGCTTATTTATCCTTTTATCACAAGTTAATTTATTCTCTCTTTAATTCGTGTATCGCTATTTTAATATTTCCATGAGTCATGATCAGTCCAAAGCGACGTTTCATCGGCTGTTACAGGGTGAAAAATGAAATAATCAGATTGTTGGTCTATTCGTCTTCAAAGATGCCGTCACAGGTTATAAGTATCTAAATATGTTGAGTTCTGAAGCACCGAGTGAACCCAGAAACCGAGTACAAATCTGGTTCCAACAAGATGGATTGATGAATTTTAACAGTGCGACAACTCGTATTTTATGCCTAAAGGTTAAGTAATGGCGTTTATTGTACGTTTATATGTACATTATTTTGTATAGTACATTATTAATTGTTTTTTGTACACAGTTACATGATATCAATATTCCTATCTAATCTAAATAATTTGCACACAATATTGACATGGTTTCAAGTAATCACTTCTATTTAATAATCTTCATTTATTTGTACACAGTTACGGAGTTTGAAGTAACTCATAATAATCTTTTTGAAACAATTATAGCTTCAAATAAGTATTTTTAATACAAGTACTTTGCTCATATCAAAAATTCCTATTTCATAAGAAATGATTTTAAAACATCGATTTGACCCATAGATGGGACTTTAACAGGTACAACAATTTCGGATCAAAGTGGACCAGTTAATAATAGCAATGAAAGGGTTCAGTATCATACCAAGCACACCCCCTTTTTGGGAGAGGTCTTACCCTATGTAGTCAGAATATTCTAAGCCCCACCTGGCCTCATTAGGCCACATCTTAGGGAAACATATTCATCTCCAGTTTCTAGGACATAGCATATATCGCCTTGCACAGTCGGCTGGGGCTGTAGAATAAACCGACTTCTTCTCTGCAGAGGTGTAAGATACGTCCAGACCGACGAGTGTCCTGGATATGACACTAAAAGAACTGATGGGGAGGTTCCAGTAAAGCTGGAGCTTTGGAAAATGCGGAGTACTCCTTCATTGCCATCGCTCCCAGGTCCACTATGGCCCGGAGTGGTAGAACCTGATAGGGTCCTATCTATGGATCAAATAGAACTAAACTGTATTGGTTGAGATGGGACTGTTTGGACATTTAAGCTGCGTACTTATGTTAACCCCAATTGTTTAAAATAGAACTGTTTTAATATTTAAACTGCGTACTTATGCTAAGCTGAATTGTTTGAAATAAAACTGTTTTTACAATTAAATCTGTATATTGCTCAGTCGGTTGGGGCTGTTGAATACACCAACTGCTTTTCTTCAGAGGGTTAATACCTCCCATGAGTGTCCTATATATGACACTAAACAATTTGATGGTGAGGGTCTTATAATTATATCAATTTTTTTGAAACATCCAGTACATCTCAAATGATATCAAATTTATTGAAATGCTGTGTACATTTGTTTGTCTCGATCTATGACAAAAGTAATGAATTATCATATATTTAAAAGAGTTTTTCCCCTAATCGCCTGGGGGTGTCCTCGTGGTATAATAGTTAAAGCGATGGACTGCGGAATCGTAGTAAGCGAGTTCGTACTCCAGTTGCGCTATTACGTTCACTTTCGGGCAAATACCCTTGGGAAAGGTATGAACCCCCTTATCCTCCCAGCTTATGGGTTAAATAGTACCACTACTGTTCTTCTAGGAGAATGGATTTGGCATTAAATAACCTACAAAGGTTGATATGGCATTAAACAAAGAAACCAAACCTAATCGCCTGACATTTAATATTTGCTTTTGTCTTACTTTTTTTTTCCGTTTTTGAGAGACCCACTTCCGTTTTATGCCAAAAAGGTCCTTGAGTGAAAGGTCTTGTATTCATTTTTGCCTTTTCAAAATGGCTTCCTAGAAACAGAAGGAAAGATCCAGAGAAAGGAAAGAAAATTGGATGAGAGAAATAAGCGGAGAGCAAAGAATGAAGAAGTGAAAGAAATAGGGAAGAAAAAAAAAAGGGATAGAACACAAATGAAATTGTCGGAGAAAAGTTTCTTGTTATATTTTGTTTTTGTTTTATTTGTTTTTTAAGCGAGTATTGAAACACAGGAAGGAACGGCAAAGGATTTTATATGAAAATAATGTCAAACTAAAAAAAAAATTCTGAAATATTTGAGAAGGAAGGAAAGAAAGAAAGAAAGAAAGAAAGAAGGAAAGAAAAAAGGAAGAAAAGTAGGAAATAAAGAAGTAAGGAAGAAAGGAAGAATATAAAAGAATACAAAAAGGAAATGAAAGAAAAAAAGAGACAAAAATAAAAAAAGAAAGGAAATAAAGAAGAAAATAATCGAGGAAAAATGAAGAAAGAAAGGAAAGAACAAATGAAAGAAAGAAGAAGAAATGGGAGAAAAGAAGGAAGGGTAATAAATAAAAAGGGGAAATAAAGGAAAGAAATAGGGACAAAAGAAAGGAAGGAAGAAAGATTGGGAATAAAGAAGGAATAGTGGAAGAAATAAATGGGAACAACGAAGGAAGGAAAAAAGGAAGAAATAGAATGAAAAAAGAAAAACAGAAGGAAAATGGAAAGAAGAATGGGAGGAACGGAGGGAAAAAATTGAAAGAACAAAAAGAAGAAAGAAAATAACAAAGGTTGGAATTAAAGAAAAATGGTGGAACGAATGACGATAAGAAACGAGGGAGAAATAGAAGAAAAAGGGGAAGGAAGAAATGTATGAAGCAATCAAGAAAGAAATGAAAGGAAAGTAAGAAGAAAAAGCATGGTAAAAATGGATGGTATGAATAAAATAGAGAAGGAAAGGAAGGAAAGAAAAAAGGAAAGAAGGAATGAAATAAGGTTGGGGAGAGAAAGAAGGAATTAAATGTTGACAAAGAAAATTGAGACAAAGACAACTGCGAGCCTCGTCCGCTACTGAAAGCGGAATCGGCTAGGGTTGTAGAATACACCGATTGCATCTCTGCAGAGGGGGAATACTCTCACAACGAGTGTGCTGTATATGACACTATGCAGGCTAATGGTGAGGCTCCAGTTATGATGGAGCCTTCACGATTGCCGAGTATCCCTTCATTGCTATCGCTCCCACGTTGACTCTGGCCCGGAGTGGTAGCACCGGATAGTATTCAATCTGTTAGTCAAATCGGACTGTTTACCATTTAACTGTGTGTAAACAAAAAACAGTACTTACACTAAACTAAATTGTTTGAAAAGTGAAACTATTAAAAAAAAAGAAAGAAAAGAGAAAAAGAGCTCAGGCTTGTTTGAAAATGTTATCTTGAAAATGAATTTAGAAATCATATATTTAATATATGTATGAAAAGGATTGGGTATTAAATGACTTGTAATGGTCGATAAAACTAAACCAAGCCGTTTCTGAACTGGAGTCGAGAGAGACTTATTTATCCCCAGTTACGTTTACAGCTACTGCAATTATCATCATCGTCATCTTCATCATCATTATCAGCACGGTGTCTTATCGTCCATCGTTCCTGGCAGGTCCTGCAGACAACATCCAGTAGACTTCTTCTACTCATCAATAAGGGTGGCATTTATTGATAAAAAAAAACAGTCCCCGAAAGATTAACATTACTGCAATACTCGTTTTCCGTTATCTCATGTCGGACAGCTACAGTCCCCCACCGCTTCTATACCGAAGAACACTATAAATAGTCAATGTGCGCAACAGATAAAAATGGTACCTCTTTCTCAGAAAAAATTTCTGGTAACTGAGTTTGCCAAACAAAGCTTACTCGGAGGTCTCTTTTGAAACTGTCGGTTAAATCGCCGGTTTTCACGTTTACTGCCACAGTAATATCCACCATTTTCCCAACAAGAAGAAAAGAAGGAAAATGAAGAAGGAACGGAGGAGTAATAAATCCGACGATAAAAAGAGATTAAATAATAAAAAAAAAAATAAAGCAGAAATCAATGGACTAACTAAAGAGGTGGGAATGAAATCAGCAAAGAATGAAGGAAATAAAGAAGAACGGAAAGAAGGAAGGATATAAAAAGGAAAGGAATAAAGAATGAAGGATATAAAGAAGAAGAAACGAAAGAAAAAAATTAGAGGTAAAGAAGAGAGAAAAGAAGAAAATAAAGAAGGAATGAAGAAAATAAAGATGGAATGAAAGAAGGAAGAAAACAAAAAAAGGAAGTAAGAAGGAAATAAAGAAGGAAGGAAAGAGGGGGAAAATTAAATGAAGAAGGAACGTAAGAAAAAAGAAAAGGAAATAAAAAAGAAATGAAGGAATTAAGGAAGAAAGAGAGGAACGATCAATGGAAGGAAGGAAGGAAGGGAAAAAAAAAGAAAATAAAGAAGTAACGAAGAAAATAAAGAAAGAAAAAAGGAAATAAAGAAGTAACGAAGGAAACAAAGATGATTGGAAAAAAGGAAAGAAAAGAAGGAATAAGAGAAGAAAAGAAAGAAGGAATAAATGAAAGAGTATCAGCAGACTCGATAAACCCGACCAATAACAAGAAAGAAAAACTGATATGAAATATTGGAAAAACTAAAATCTACAAAATGTTTCATAAACTTTAGCCGAACAAATAAACAATTCCATAATTGAATTACTGGCTTAAATATGATAACCGCTTTTCGCCGGAAAGTCCTGTACATAATAGAACTTAAGTAATACACAGAAACTACTTTACACATCATCTATATTTTTGGTAGTAGAAATTGGATACATGCATTTTTGATTTTTTAGAGTATATATATATATATATATGTATATTTGTAAACAGCCATTTGAAGAACAGTCGAGACGACGACTTGTCTAAATAAGTTTATAATGGCAGATTGACAGTCAGTTAAGTTTTCTTTCAATTTATTTTACGGATATAATTATACATTGTTTACTCACCCGGTGGCTTGAAATTTGTATACCCAACAACAAATTTGGTTTTTCTGGGAATAATTGTTAAAGTTAAACTTAATGCGAAATTTTGCTTGCACAGTTTTGAATGATTTTGTCTCCAAATAATTACTGAGGCAAAATTCTTTTCCTCGCTTGTTCAAGGCATTATGATCGAGGATTAATAGTAGTTATAGAATCAAGTCTCATTGGGTGTCCCATTTATAGACACTTTCAGCAAGAATCTCTACAAAAGTATGGCTCGTATCCAGCCATCATTTCTTCATTTTTACTTGTTCCGACCACGACAACACAATACTAGTTTCTTGCTTACTTCCATAAATTTCTCGGCACATCAACGAGATCGTCAAGATTTCACACAGATACTTCCTTATCCTCTTCAACACAACGGTCCAGTCCTCAAAATTCTCAAACCCATTCCAGGGGGACCTTTACAACTCAGTCTGGCCATTAACCAGTCAGTACCTCAATAAAATCTCAAACCCATTCTTAGGGGAGACTTCACATAACACTTCCCATTTCCACAACTTTTCCAAACTCGAATCCGTCCCACAGCCTTAACTACGGATCCAAAAGTATATGAGCATTCTCCAGACAACATCAATGATGCCCCGAAATCCTTCCAGATCTCGTATTAAAATCCTAATTTCAAATTACTCTTCAAGTTACAACAAAATTTCATTCACAAAAAATTTTGTTTATGATCAAATCCTTTCATAAAAATTAAAACTCAAAACTCAAGTGGAAGTTTACATTATGACCTGTCAATCATTTTAACACAGGGCCATCTTTCTTCTTCCCCTTTCTTCTCCCTTACTTCGTTTCTACATTACACATAGTAGTACGCGGGACACTGCTGGAGAAGCAAGGACGAGCTCATAAGCGATGTACTCCTGTGGACCCCCACATATGGATGTGCAAAAGTAGGACGACCAGCACGAACTTACATACAGCAACTATGTGAGGACACAGGATGTAACCCTGAAGACCTGCCGGAGGTGATGAATGATAGGGAGAAATGGCGAGAGAGGGTCAGGGATATCCGCGCTGGCGGCGCGACATGATGATGATGATGATATTTCAATGCTTTATATGTAGGGCTCAATCAGTTTTTTTTCTAAAAGTATCTTTTAGAAAGGCCAAATAACATTAATATATAAGACAGAGAGAACAAATTACAATGAATAACCAACCTTCTCACAGACTTTGAAGTTTTTCTCTTTTCTTTTTTTTTTTTTCATCTTTTCTATTTTTCTTTTCTGTTTTCGTGTCTCGCTCGTTCTGTTTCGCCATGAGGTGTCGAATTCTGTTTCCGATTTTCTCTTGGTTTCTCTTCTTTCTCCAATATTCAAAATCTTTATCAGCCGTTTCTTTGATCGTCTAGGTCAACTCAGGTTCGATACCATGCCATGTGGGCGTGAATTGGCCTTAGGCACCAAATTCACTTAATGTGGTATAGCCATATTCAACTACAGGTGTACATATACAAATATACACTTATATGCGGAAACATCATTCATCGGTAATGAACGACTTCAATAACGAACGAATACACTTCTTATTTTATTTGCGAAAGGGTGATGTTCTGTTGTGTGTGAGAGACAGGGACAGACTGCTATATTGACCCAAGTTCTTCTCTTGACCATAGCAGCACTTCTTTCGCATCTTGCATGGGGTTGCTCAACGGTGGTTCACTGAAGGCTCAGCCTTCTGCAAGCTGGTTCTCACTTAGGCATTCCTCAACTGCCTCGACCTGCCCGGGTACCAACTTATATTATTTTCTAACGTCCACCTGCTTCCGCTCTTCTTTGGCTTATTTACACAAGTGCATCTCTTGATTGGCGGCTCGATCGAAGGTCAATATATAACATATGTCCTTGTGTCACATATGTTCTTTAACGAAAGCAACAACTGGAAACATACACGTATGTAAGAAAGGAAGAAATAATTCATAAAAATATGAATCTCTTAGTGGAACTATTCATTTTAATATATATATATATATATATATATACATCACTTTTGTAATCTGACCTCCCCTGACGATGGCTCAAAGTTCGGCAGAAAGTACTTGTGAAATAATTAATCATGGAAGGTTTATCAACCAATTCCCGCCGAATATCATAAGATCGATACGGCAACTCGAAAGGATTAACAAAAAATATGTAGACGAAAAATGTCTATAACGTTCAATCACCACAGAATAAATCTGAAGGAGAGTGAAAAAAGGATAAGTACCTCGACCTTGCTAGAGAAATAAAAAAGCTGTGGAACATGAAAGTAATGATTGTGCCAATTGTGATTGGTGCGTTAGGCACAGTAACTAAAGGATTATTAAAGGGCCTGGAGGACTTGGAAATTGGCGGACGGGTGGAGACTATCCAAACGACATCATTGCTTAGGACGGCCAGAATACTGAGACGAGTCCTGGAGACTTGAGGAGACTTGCTGTCACTCAAACTCCAGTGAAAAACCATCAGCTAACACTGATGTGAAAAACTCTAAAGGAGTAAATAAATATATATATATATATATATATATATATATATATATATAACATGGAATATAGACTGCGACCCTGGGTTTCATGGAGTTTTTTTTTTTTTTTTTTTTGCAAAACAACAATCATCCGGCGGTTAAGAAGATGGAATAAATTGAAAATCGAAAAATACGAAAAAATACGGACAAAAAAACCATGGGATTTCGTTTATGTGTGGTTGTAAATGTGTGAGTGTATATGGGTGGGTGCGTATTCGTGTATGTGTTATAGTTACGTATGGATGCGTGTTTTTATGAGGTTAAGCCAGGCTACCAACGCAGCGCATTGAGAAGGCGGAAATGAATTCGAGTGTATCTTAATATTTCGTTACATAATTTTATTTCTGTGTGTGTAGGTGACTATAGCTATGGAACAAAACATCATCACTGCATGTCGAGGAGTGTGAATTAAGATTTGATTTGTAAGCGTATTTGAACGGTTGTGTTATGGTAGGCTAGAAGGACAATGGGTATAAGTAAGGTTATATTGTGTTATGATGTAATATGTTGGTGTAATATTTAGGGGAGGGAGTTGTATTATTGTAATAATAATAATAAATAAATGAAATGTTGAGTAAATATTATATTCCATAGACCTCATTGGTGGTATGTGCGTAATAAAATGATAAAGCGGTTACAATAATAGTTAGTGTGTTTGTGTACGAAGATGATTATAACTGAGGGGTGGGGTATTGTCATTGAAAAATTAAGGAAATTGATTCAGGAAATAGATAGCGGGTTTGAGTGGTATGGGTGATAGTTGGGCGGTTGGGGTTGTTATTTAATAGTTGTATATTTTTTGTTGATGTTGTGTGGTAAATATACTATTGTAGAAAAGTTTAGATTGGAATTGGTAGGTAAGGTGAATGTAGAGCGTTGGGGCCGATTTTAATGCTCGTAAAAAAGTAAAATAACAGATAGCGGAGGTGTGTGGATAAGAGTAAGGGGGTTAATAGAAAAGATGGTACATATATTGCGTGGCAAGTGTGATGGTTGGAGGAGGAAAAAGGTACTGACGATGCTTCAGGTTTTTTTTTATTATATACTTGAGGTGTTAGGTGGGTTATGTGTATGGATTGAAGTGTGAGAGAAGGTGTTTGTTCTTCTTTCACACTTCGACCCATACACATAACCATGTAATATAATTGCGGAGGGATTTCGTTTTGTATATCTTGCCTTTCGGTTTAGTTAGGATGAGAACCTTTCGGCTCTGTGCATGAGTTAATTAGGAGCAACATTAACGCAGGTGTTCACATGCACGCGGGGAGGTGGTGTCACTCACAGATGTCAAAATAAAAATCCCAGATAGGAATCCCAGATAGGACCGGGGGAGGTGAATGACGTCATGCCCGGAAGTGTGGGCTGAGGATTTTGAGATCTGGAGAAGCCGTAAGTGCACCTCTGGTGGTGTAATGGTTAGCAAGTTAGACTAGAAAACCTACTCCAGTAAGTTTGAGTATCATTGAGTGACTCATTCGTACGACCTTGTGCCACATCTAAATAAAAACCTTAATGAATTACTACTTGAAACCATATAACTGTGTGCGAGCAAATAGCTATTATTAAATAGAAATAATTACTTGAAAACATAGTATTTTTAATATTAGATATTTGTGTTATATAACATATGCCATGGATTTTCGGTTCGGTCCTGGTGACCCAGTGTGCTTTGGCAAGCTGTCACATTTTGATTGGTAAACAGGATTGCGCAATCAGGGCAGTTGGGTACAATAGGTGTGTAACCGGAACGGGAAAACCTGATGAGAACCACGTGGTCAGATTTAGACAGAGTGCGGAGAATCGTAGTCGAGCCAGGACACGCAACCGATCAGAGGTTGTCTCTGACGAGCTCGCAAGGGGGTGCTAACGTTGGCACCCGCTGGCTCCTGGAAGACGATTTGGGAAGAAGTCCTCTCCCTGAGTATATATCTCTCCACCCATCTCTCACACACCACAGAAACATCAACCCTTTCGAGAATTAAGTGTGAGAGATATATATTTATAAAGAAGTGTGTTCGTTCGTTCATTAAAGTTCATAAATTATGTTTGATTATGTTTCTGCTTGTATTTGCATGTGGGTATGCAACACTTGAAACCAGATAACTGTGTACAAGTTACTTGTATTTTATAGGAATACTTGATACCATATTATTGTGAAATAAAAAAAATATTAAGAAACTGCACAAAAAATGTTGATATAGATGTACAATGTATGCATTTCCCTAACCTCTCGGCATAAAAAGAAGTAGACAGGTTGTTATGCTGTCAAAAATCAATCTCACTGGGTACGGCAAACGATGCTCTTGTTATTACTATTCAAGACGCCTGAAGACTTTTAAAAAATGATAAAATATCTACTAACCACTGGCATGCACATACTGGATTCAGATCAAAATCGGTATAGACTTTTAGGGTGCAACAATTTTATTTTCAGTACATATATTTTCGTATTTAATTTTTTTTCTCCGGTCATTAAACAAACTATATCTGATTTTAATGCTGTCTGCTTCAAGCCGCTTCTGACGTGATACGTACAGCAGAAAGCAAGAAATAAATAAATAAATAAATAAGAGGCTTGACCTTACAGAAGATAAATAAATAATCGAAATGAAAGAGAAGTAACCGACTCATTAAAATGTATTTTTTGGTCGGATCAACAAGTGGAATCTGACAACAAAATAATTATCCGGTCGATGTTCCAACGACCGATCACGCCATGTTGCCAGCGGGTATATTAGGAGGCATCTCACTGGAAATTCGTTTGCCGTTTTCTTCCAATTTCTTCGTATGTTGTTTGCAAGACATTCTGGGATTTTGCCTTTAGCCGTTTGTTTTTCAAGCTCTGAATGGTGGCCATTAATAAGACAGTGACCGGAGGTTTTGCAGAGGTAGATGATTTTATTCATTTATCTATTTATTCTATTCATTTATTTTCTTTTGTAGGTAATTTTTGCTTGATTTTTCATTCGATGCTTCCATTTTATTGTACCCTTGGGCAACTGTCTCGTGACCATCGTTTCACGGTGGATGCCAAGGGCTGTACATACTAAAAACGTTGAAATTGTAAGAAAGAAAAAAATGTGGGCGATTTCCTAACAAACTTTGTGCTACCGTTGGCTCATTTAGAATTATTATATTGCATCTATTCACACAGAAAAAAGAAAACAGAAATCATACATATATACACCATACACATACAACTGATTGATTTTATCGGCATTTCAACCCGTCCAGAGGTAGTTTATGCCAAGAGGTTAGAGAATTGCAGTCAGTTATATTCACATTTTTGTTTCTTAAGAGTTATTAGCACCGTTATGTATAAAGTATTTATATCTAATACAAATAATTTGCAAATAAATTTATCTGACAGTTGTAACCTAACATAGATTACTGATTGAGGAATAACCAAAACGGAGGTTGGGAATGAAAAAGAAATCTCGATAACATTAACAAAATACAATACTCGCCAGCGGTGTGAAGAAGGTAAACCACTGCTAGTGGTGTACAACTTAGTTTGTTTATTACTGTATTTGTCGTGCGACCCACCAAACAGGCGAGTGCGGCAAAGGCCTTTTTAAGGCAGTTCCGGGCGTAGGCCCATAGCCCAGACACGCCCAGCGGCTCTAAAGAGGCCTCGGGCCACGTCCGAATTCTCCTAAAAAAGGGCATCATGTGATAAACAAATCCGTTCCGGAGAGGATTAGAGCCTGGGGAACGGTCCCCTGAGGTTCGAGGTGTGCCGGCGTCTGTGTGCATGACATGGATACCAACTTCCTAGTACCCATGTCAGGCGAAGTCAGCATATTACAATAGTGTCCAACGCATCTATGAGGATTGGGACATGCCAATCAATGTTTATAGCCACAGTATATAACATCGGCCCATGAATAGGACTTTTACAGATACTACCACTCCGGGTAAGAGTGGACCTGAGAGTAATGGCAATGAAGCGGTACTCAGCACTCCTCAGAGCCCCAGTATTGGAGCCTCACCATCAGATGCGGTTTTGTATCATATACAGGATAGCCTTTTTTTAAGGGGGTCTTACTCGTTTAGAGGGATCAAAATAAGCAAATTCTAAGCCCCTACTGACAGAGCAAAAGAAAAACAAAAGGTGGGATCAAAGGACAAGGTGGATGAAATAAACAAAACCAAAAGAAAAATTGGAAATGAGTGATCAAACAAATATAAGAACCCTTAAAGAAACGATATCAGGATAACAGCCGGTGTCTGCTGAATCTGTAGAATACACCGATTACATAGCTGCAGAGAGGTAAGATCGCCCCCCGCTTCCTCGCAAGAATTTTCAGAATATGACATTAAACTGCATCTAATGAACAGAATCCACTTCAGGAACTTTTAGGAATGTCCACTTTGCTTAGCTTTGCTTTATATCAACCATTGTTGGTTGTTGAATTCCAAATCCTGTTTTTACATATCAAATATGTATGATTGGGTTTGGTTAGGTTTTATGTCATATCAATCATTGTAGGTAATTTAATGCCAAATCCTCTTTATACATATATATTAAATATGTATGATTGGGTTTGGTTAGGTTTTATGTCATATCAACCATTGTAAGTTATTTAATGCCAAATTCTCTTTATATATATATATATATATATATATATATTAAATATGTATGATTGGGTTTGGTTAGTTTTTATGGCACATCAACCATTGATGGTTATTTAATGCTAAATCTTCTTTATACATTGTTGTAGTGTTTAGGGATCAAAATGAAGACACACAGACAAGAGAAGTATGTTGAAACAAATATATTACAATAATAGAACAAATATACAGACTGCAGGTGTTATACAACAGTTAGGAATGTCTTTCCGGTACTGTCAGGCAGCTTGGGGGATATCGGTATTTGGTGCACGTCCCACTAACCAGACAAGGGTGGCACAAAGCCTTTTTTAGGAGGGTCCAGGCGCAGGGCCTTAGGTCAGACACGCGCGGCAGCTCCAAAAATGCCTCGGCCCCGTCGGCATTTCTCTAAAACGGGGTGCCCTAAACGCCAGGCGTAAACGTAGCCTCTCCAAGGAGAGTCAAAACCAGTGGGGACGGCCCCCTGAGGCTCGAGGATGCCGGTCAAGGCGAACCTCGACCGACTGCCAGCCGAGGCAGAACACACCCGACCAGATCTCCGCACCGACAAAATGCGGCCGACCGAAGTGCGTCCAAGCCCAGCGCCTCCCAGTGAGTAGAGCATACGCTCCACTCTGCTTGGAGGTTTATTTCCTAAAACATACACGTTTTAAGTGGGCACAAGACCAAAAAAGTTTTGAGGGGGGAGGGAAGAAAACTAAGAAAACTATTATTCTGTATTATTCTAGGGAGCCCTAGCTAGCTACAATCTTCGTCAGCCGCTCTTTACAATAAGTTCACTCTTGCGTCACCAAGTGCACAACAATCAATAAAAAATGTCATCAGCTCGATGAAAAAGACCTACTCAAAAACCCAAATGAAGTGTAATGACATATATACAATTAAAAAAGCATGATGGGGGATTGGAGAAAAAAGCCCCGAGAAAACCAAAAATAAACCCCGTTTGGTTTCCCTCCCATCCCAACTCTATGATGAGGAGAGCCGACTGTTTTCCGGCCTCCAGAGTAGACGGAAAACAAGCCGGGCTATCCCTATAGAGGTGGGGGCCTAGACTAATCAGAATAAAACAACAGACAGGGAGGTGCACGGCCGGGAAATAGGTCAATGGGAAATACAATGATCTGGGTTCAAGTTCCTCAAAAGAGCCTGGGGCTGGCAGGTGGTTAGGGAAGAAAAAGAATAGGGCATGGGGAGGATATTGAAAAAACTAATATATGACTGATGGGGACGATGACACACCTCACACAACGAACTAGGGGGTCAAGGGGTCAAGAAATACGTAAGTTACTACTTACCCGGGGTGGGGTCCGGAGGGACGTGGACCATTGTCGCCATGCGCAGAAAGAGTAGGGAAGGATGACTCCAACATTGTCCCCTTTCGTACGACCAGGCTGACTGCATGCACCCCTTTTTATCGAATGTTATGCGGTCCAAGCATTTTCTATCACATCTAATCTTGACCCTAAGCTAATGCTTGAAGTACATATACGTTGAGGGCCAACACATTCCGGGCAAGCCGGGGTTGTTCAAGAAGCTCGAGCTTGGCACCCAACTCCATTGGGAGCGAATTTCCCCCAGTGACCAGCCGAGCCGTTCTACCAGAGGATCTGAAACGAATCCCACCACTAACCCTCGATACAGCTTCTTTCGAGATCTTGAAAGGTCACTGGACCGAGGAAGGTTTCGTATGGCCCTTCAGCACTCTCGGGAAAACAGTGTTCCGTCCCTCGGCCTACGACGGCCTTCAACCTCGGGATTGGATTTCAGGCGAGGAAAGGCTTTTCTCACCTTAAGACCCCACACTGTATCCTTCATAAACAATCGGCCCACGTAAGCCAGTCTCTCGGTGAGCCAATGGCTCTCGAGGTCAGGCATCCCGAGACCCCCATCTCGAGGACGTTGACGGCAGACCTGTCTACAGACCAACGGGCTTAACACCTCCAAAGTAGTTTGAAAATGGATTGTTCCAGCGCCATCCGATGTTCCTTAGGCAGAGGTAGTACGGACAACCGGTAAAGGATCAAGGGGAAGATGTACACGGCGAACATCTCCGTCCTGTCCTTTAAGGACAACCGCCTTCGAAGCCAGGAACCCACCTGCGCTTCTACCTTGCCCCCTACTTCCAACCAATTTCGCTCCAGCCGGGTTTTAACCACGCCCTGAGGATGTGGACGGGTCCGTCACTCCAGCGGAAGGGACCTGGCAGAGGGACGCAACCCTTCCAAGCACCCAACCATTGACCTACGCTCTTGTCGAAGTTGACCTTAGCACCTCGTACCTCTCGACCGCCTTCTTAACTGCCAGTATGTTCAGTCGGCTGGACACGAAAACAGTGATATTGGCGTACGACCTTCCCTCGGACACGACCTGTTAAGAAGACTACACGTAGGGCCGGACAAGCCTCCTCATCCCCAAGCCTACGGAGCAAGGGCTCCAAAGCGTGGACATAGAGAAGAGGGGACAGGGGGCAACCCTGCCGGACCGAACGCTCGATCTCTCGATCGCGAAAACCCACGAATGCCTTCCGTTTACCGATACCACCGCCTGCGGATTGTGGTACAAGATACTGATCCATTTGCGAAACTCCGGTTTGAATCCAGTGGTCTCCAAAACCGTCGCCAGGAACTGGTGGTCCACCCTATCGAAAGGCTTAGACTAATCTAAATTGATCAGCGTAGCTTTAGCGTTGTCTTCTAACCCCTCTAGGATCTCGCGAACCAGATGCAAGTTGTCATGGATTGATCTTCCCTTCACTGCGTAGTTCTACAACGGCTCAATAAGATCGCTAATAACAAGCTGCAAACGGTTTGCTAAGACCCGGGCCAAAATCTTTAACTCTGTGTTTAGCAGAGTTATGGGCCTGTAATCATCTAGATCCTCCCAACCATGTCTGCCACCATTCTTTAGCAATATAATCACACCCTAGGTAATGTTACCAGGAATGACTCCCTGAGCAAACCAATGGTTGAACACATCCGTCAAATAGGGACAAACATATGTGACATCCTCAAGTACACTTCGTAGGGTAAACCATTCAGTCCCGGCGACTTGTTGAGGCCGACCTGCTTCAACGCATTACGGACTTTGCATTCCGTAACCACACCCTCACAACTCGCCGCTTCTGCCGCCCCAAGGCGGGGGATGTCGGCTAAATAGTTTCGAAACTCCTGAACCGGGAAGTCAGGACAGCGGGCAAAGCGATCACGAAAGTGTGTCTAAAAAGCCTCGCGCATCTTGCGGTTCGACCGCAAGACACGCCCATCTGGGGGACTTAATGAACTCGATGTAGCGATTGGGAAATCTCTGTAACTCTTCCTTACACATAAATATGTTGCATCTCACGGCTTCGTTGGAAACTCTTCTTAGCCTATTTCTAACTACAAAACCCTTGTAACGCTCGCTAGCCTAGCGCTCAAGGTCCTGCCTAGCTAGATCTACGGCTAAAAAGTCTCCCCTTCAACCGTCCGGGTGAGTCTATCCTCTAAAGACTTCGCCTTTTTGACCTTATCTAATTGGGGCTGTTGGCCGTATTTGATCATAAACTCCCTAATCCTATACTTAAGGGATTCCCACCACTTATTCCCGGTAACCGCTCCCACGAGCGCCCGCTGAATTAAGGTTTCTAGCCGTTCCCGGAAGTCCCTTATTTCCAGTAATGGGGTAATGAACTTCCAGTAACCAGCCAGACTAGGCCTATTAGCAAGCTGCAGGCTGACCCTAACGAGTTTATGGTCAGTCAGCCCTATCCAATGGAACATGGGACAACTAACGAAATCCGTATCCGCTCTTCTAACTAGCTCTCTGTCCAGATAAGTCCGAACCTAGCCAGAGGGTAAATTACCTATCCACGTCCACATTTCCCGCCTTGGGTGCTCCAGACGAAACTTGTCGATAAGATCGAACTCGGCCAAGAAATCGATCAGGCTGCTCTCACACTTTACAGACCCTCAAACACCCCGCCCGCACTTATCTATCTTGGGATTAAGGATTGCATTCCAATTACCCACTAGAACTACCCACTTCTAGTCATCCAGGAATGGTTCCAACTGCCGAAAGAAGGAACGTCTCTCACCAGTAGCTTTGGGCGCATAAACCGCAACCACTCGGAACTCGAAGGTTTTAACGGCAACATCCGCCGCAACCAGCCGACTCTCGTCACCTGCAAAGATAAGATTGACATTCGCATTAAGGCTGCATCCAACTAGCAGAGAGACCCCAACACCGCAGCGGCTGCCGAATGCTGAAAAGACCACAAAGTCACCCTGCAGCATCCAACAGTCCTCGGCGCAAGTGAAGCGAGTCTGCTGCACTGCAGCAAGATTCTCGCAGAATTTCGAGAGATCACCAAGCAAGCAAGCGCACTTCCTAAGATCCCTCAGTCCCCTCACATTCAAACTGCCAAATTTTAGAGCTATCCTGATCCACTTACCTACTCAGTCTCCATGATGGGTTGGAAATCCTCAGGGGTGAGGATGCTGACGGTCTGTCTCAAGGAGCCGGTGCCGAGCTCAGTGGTTACTCGGCCATTCCTGGACAATCAAACGACATCAAGAGGGAACCGCACTTTTAAAGATCTGTGAAAGGAAGGGGGAACATAGATAAGGGTCCTCCAGCACATTTTGTGATCATTTTGTTCAGTGAGGGGTGCTGCAACTTCGCCAGCCTTACGCCTGCATCAGTCTGGCAAGCCTTCTCCAAGAACTTCCATACGTTGTAGGTACGGCTGCCAACTGAGCGAACGAAGGTGGTCACCATGGGTTCACCCTTAAAGTTCAGTGGATTTGACACTTTTTAAAATCTTTTCGAAATCCAGCAGGGGCTTCAATGCCTTTCGAAGCAGGAAGTCACCTATCGCTTCCGGATCAACTGAGCATAGAGCTACTGCCTTCTTGAATTGTTCTTGATTGACTTCCGGTGAGACCGACTTGGCTCTTCACCGGGTAGGTTTGTCAGTAGCGGTTAGGGAGGGGGGGTCTCACTTCAGATTGGGACCGATTTTTTAACAGTTCTTGAGAGGAGAAAGAGGAGAGGGTGAGTGAGGGTAAAGATGGAGTTGTTGTAGGGGAGGTTGTTGTTGTGGGGGTTAATGTGGGGAATGTTGATGTTGGGAAAGTTGATATTAGGGAGGTTTTGGCAGCATATTGGATGGACCTTCCAAGGGGTCTTGTTGTGGTGGTGTATTGGGGCTTATTATTTGAAGGATCCCTCTCCACTGTCCCTCCTCCTATTTAGGTTAGTATTAGTTTCCATCGGCGCCTCCTGTGGTTGTGTTGCTGGTTCTGTTGCTGTTTTTTATTCTTCTTTTTCTTAGAAGACGTTTTTGCGGTTGGTGATGGAACTGGTGCAGATGCTGGAGGTTTTTCCGGGCTTTGGGATACTGCTGGGGCTGTCTCTTGAGCTGGTTCTGGTGTTGCTGGGGTTGGTTCTGCTGTTGCCCGCGCTGGGTCTGCGGTTTTTTCCTTAACAGGGGTTTTCTCATTGACAGGTGAAGTGGATCACGCTGTTTTTGAGGAATCCCTTTTTTTTCTTTTTTTCTGTGTCACTTTGGTCCAACCTTTATTGATTTTAGGCTGGTCTGGACCCGGGTTCTTTTCCTTTACTTATTTGGTGGTAGCTGCTTCTTTAGTGGTAGCAGTTGAAGTGGCTGTGGTAGTAGCTGGCTGGTCTTTTTGAGGGCAGAATTTGGCTATATGACCGTACTACTTGCAGCCCCAGTAGCATGGTCTTCTGCCCTCCACTACTACCATCATTTGTCTGCCCCTGTTAATAATAGTGTCCGGGATGGCTTGAAAGCCCTCCCTCTTTAGACACAGCCGGAATACATAATCTCCATAGGCTGTCCAGGCTGTGGACCTGAGCAGAGTTACTTCCTCAACACCACCATAGACGCAGAGAAAAGTGGCAAGCACCTCTCCAGTAATGAACGCCGGGACGTTACAGACGGTTACCCCTATCCTTCAGGTGCCTATGTATTCCGGTTGCAGCCGGAAGAATTAGGTGGCAATGTTACAGGCTGTAGTTTTTGCAGCCTGTTCCTTTATTGGTAGCAGGGCGTCCCATGTCGCGAAGCTTCTGCGACAGAAATACAGGCAAGGGACGCCTGCTGTTCGAATGGGTTCTTCAAAACTCTCCTTCTAGAGTCCAACAACCCGCCTGGTCTTAAGGTCTGTTGCGACCAGAGAGACGATCCGAGGCTCAATCTTTTGCACTATTTCAGGAATGGGCAAGATTTCGTTTACTTTAAAGAATTCGGCACACTTAACCACCATGTCTTTTTCAAAATCGTCCGGATCTCTTTGCTGGGCCTTCCATGGGGTTGTTGGCTGAGTTGACTGTGTCTGCTCTAAGTTATTTGGTTTTTGACCGGGCTGGATTGGACTTGAGGACTCGGAGGGAATCGGTAATGAAGGCCAATCGGACCCAATCGGACCCAATCAGACTAGTTAAACAGGGTACTTTGAGATTGGGTCTACCTTGTTCTTCCGACTGCATGAGGAGGGCTTCATTTGTCGTAACAAGGGGTTAGGCCTTCGGGACTTCTTTGATGGAAGAAGTAGAAGATCCCTCCATGATTGCAGTTTGCAATCAGGAGGGTAAACGTTACTGGAAAGCTGGCGGTAACTTGATACTGAGCCCCAAGACGGATACCAACACTGACACGGACACGGACACGAAAACGGACGCTGAGACGGATGCAAACCCGGGCACGGAAACGAAAGCTGGAACGGACACGGAAGCGAACACGGACACGGACCCGGAGACGGACACAGAAGCAGAGCTAGAAACGGACGCAGAAGGGACAACGGAGGCGAAAACGGACACAGAGACGAACACGAAAACGGACGCGGAAATGGAAGTGAAAACGGATACAGAAACGGACGCGGAAACGGACACGAAAGTACTTGCGGTTTACCAAAGAAATAAACGCGGATGCTACCTTTTGAGCTATGCCAAAAGACCGATACGCCTCTGCTTGGAAGCTGTGTACCCGAGTGTCAAGTAGAGTAGGTATATTGAGGAGGAATAGTACATTACCATGTAGGTAGGTATCATAACATACATATATATTGAATATATATGATTTGGTTTGGTTATGTTTTATGGCATATAAACCATTTATGGTTATTTAATTCCAAATCCTCTTTATACATATATATTAAATATATATGATTGGCTTTGCTTAGGTTTTATTGAATATCAACCATTGTTGTTGTTTTTTTAATTCCAAATCCTGTTTTTACATATATATGAAATATATAAAATTAGTAAACATATTTTGTAGATGCACAAAGTTAAATGATCAAAGAGTTCTATTTCTAACTATTCAGTTTAGTATGAATCAATAAAGTTTAATGGTTCCAAGTATTGCTATGTATTACGAACAATTTAATTACAAATCAATCATGTCTACACACAGCCGGATCAGAGTGGACATGGAAGGGATGGCAATGAAGAAGTACTCTGCATTCAACAATGCTCCTGCATTATTGGAGCCTCACCATCAGTTTGTTTAATGGCATATACCAGGATAATAGTTAGGGAAGTGGTTATCCATCTGCAGAGATGCAATCTGTGTATTCTAGAACCACAGCCGACTGGTCTGCTTTAGAAAAATTGACTACCTCTTGATAAACACCATTCTCAATCATTTGAGCCGGAATACAGGTTAGAGTCGCATCTATGGGTCAAATAGATTTATTTAATAATTTTCTATACTTGAAACCATTTGACTGTGAATAAATAAATGTCTATTACATTGAATTATTAATGCTACATAACAATACTTGAAACCATTTAACTAGAAGCAAACGGATGTGAAACCCCGAATAAAATTATTTGTGTTAAATAGTAATACTTGAAACCATTTAAATGGAAGCAAATGAGTGTGATAGGTTGAATAGAATTATTTGTGTTAAATAGCAATACTTGAAACCATTTAACTAGAAGCAAACGAATGTGAAAGGTTGAATAAAATTATTTGTGTTAAATAACAATACTTGAAACCATTTAACTGGAAGGAAACGAATGTGAAAGGTTGAATAGAATTATTTGTGTTGAATAGCAATACTTTAAACCATTTAAATGGAAGCAAATGAATGTGATAGGTTGAATAGAATTATTTGTGTTAAATAGCAATACTTGAAACCATTTAACTAGAAACAAACGATTGTGAAAGTTTGAATAAGATTATTTGTGTTAAATAGCAATACTTGAAACCATTTAACTGGAAGGAAACGAATGTGAAACCCTGAATAAAATTATTTGTGCTAAATAGCAATACTTGAAACCATTTAACTGGAAGCAAACGAATTTAAACCTGTTAAACTCTAGTTTAAAAAATGACCTCGTGCTGCATCTTGCTTGTACGGAGGGGCTGAGTAAATACATACATTGTAACATTGTAAGCGAATAGTTGCAGGTTTCGAATAGGTAAATCGTCAAAAAATTCAGACACCAGAAGAGTGACTAGTTGATAAATTTCAACATCTCATCCGGTAGGCAAGGTGTAACAAGATATGTATAGATTAGCACCACGGACTGAAAAATAGTGGTTAACCAGGACTTCATGTCTATACCAAACGCGATCGACCATCTTAATGTTGACGACTAGGACAGAAAGGACGATGCTACCAACGCGAGGAGGAGATGGAATTAGTGTTTTGTAGCTGGGTACGAAGTGACAAATGTTAGCGTGTACAGCGAGCGTGGATCTAAAGATGCGGGGCAAAGACGGTTTCTAATGGAACGATGAAGCTTTGTGTCTGTAATTCATTTTCCCGAAACCCACAGGCTCAGAGACTGAACGGAGAGAATCAAGCAACAGAAATCCTTACACTTGAGGCCAGTTGTTCTTCTCCCTTAACCGGTGATTAGCCGTCACCAGTATAGCAGTCGTAAGTGAAGACACTACAATATATATATATATATATATATATATATATATAAAGGTTGTTGTTGTTGCTCCAAAGAGAGAAAAGTAGAATTAAGAAAAATGAACAGGTGAACAAATGATTCTGAATAAGGTATTTAGTTTTTTTTATTATTTCATATACTGAAACCTATGTAAAAAAGTAAGTTGGCGACCGTAGTTGAGGGCGACCAGAAGGCTCCCTTTTCAATAGTTACTACACTGAGGTGTAGGGGAGGGCGCTACTCCTTTCCCTAGATTGCTCCGCTTTGCCTTTGATACGTACCTTATATTACTGAGTGTTAAGCTAGGAGGTATCAAGTACCACTTTTAAAGTCTTTTGTATGACACGAACCCAAGTCTCCCGGACCATTGGCGAACACTCTACCCACTTGACCAATGTGTCGGTATATAATGTTGTTTTCTAAATAATAATCAACCCAGATTTGAGCAACTAATGAAACGTAATTTTTTTTCTCAAAATAGTCCTCTTGTAATGTGACATATTTATTCCAGTAAGTTTTCTATTGGTCGTAGCATCTTGGAAAAAACAACTTTTGATATGGTGTAAAGTTCGAGTGATTTTAAATGTCCTCTACAATTTTAAACAGAGAGAATGAAACGACAGATGTCTGAACACTTTCGGCAAATTATGCTTTTGTGTCTCTCCTTCAACATCCGAATATTAGCAAACCCCACACATAGCAGTCGTCGATGACTACATTAAAATGTATATATAACTAACATGCAGTACTGCAATACCGTAGTAAGCCAGTCTGAAGTCCACCTGGGCTATTATCTTCATTTTCGAAATCTTGAGAAGGCTATAAGTCTTCTTATACTGATAAATAGTATCACTGCTGTCCTTCTACAGGATGACTTTGGCATTGAATAAACCACGGAGGTTGATATGCTATTATACAAAGAAACTAAAAGAAACAAAAAGTTATTGGATTGAGAGGATCTCGACATCAACCACCTTTCCCTAGGAATCCTAGAGACGGCTGCTTAGGTTCTGGCTAGCAACCTGGCAGCAGGTTTGAACAGGCTTCTTCAACTTCGATAAATACATAGCTATGAACAGAATGAGATAGACTGATAGACAGATGCATAGATATATATATATATGGACAGATAGATAGATGTGAACAAAGATAGAGAGAAAGATAGACATATAGACAGAGGGCGAAAGCTTGAACGACCGAACAGAAAGAGAAATCTCGACCTTTCTATTGTCTGCTTCGATATTACAAAACAAGCTTTGTACAGTGAGCATTGTGAATCTGGGTTGATGCATCCTTAAACAGTGCACAGCGTAAACTTTGATTAATTTTGATGCTATCTGCTGACGTAGTCGACGGAAGAGGTTTCAGCAGAGATATTTCTTCTCAACCGGGCAAGAAAATAAATTAAATGTCGGATTTTTCGCATCTGTCCTTGACGCCAAGATCAAAATGCTCACACAGTATCTCGGCAGCTTTATTTAAAAAAACGGAGTTCTTTATACTAACTTGTCGCTTAACATTTTTTCGGGCCTGTCAGCTGGAGCTGTAGAATACGCCGACTGCGTCTCTGCTGAGGGGTAAGACCTCCCCTTACCCAACGAGTATCTTAGAGATAACAAACTGCGTCTGATATGATACAAAACTGTAGTTCTGGAGCTTTGAGGAATGTAGAGTACCCTTTCATTGCCATTACTCCCAAGGCCACTCTAACCTGAAGAGTTAATACCACTTAGGTTCCCATCTATCAGTCAAAGAGAAATATTTAATCCTTTTCTATACTTGTAACCATTTAAATGTGCGCAAATAAATGAATATTATTAAATAGAATTATTAGTGTTGGATAAAAATGATTGAAACAATCAAATTGTTAGCAAACGAATGAATGCTGGCTCTTTCAGAATTAGAAATAATTTTATCTACTCACTATCCACTAACAAATTATATATATACATATATAAACTTAACGCTATTTTTTTTTTCAAAGTTGTACTTGAAAAGCTGGAAATATACACACCACCTGGTGATTGCCCAAGACGGGTTCGAAGGTACTTAGGAATAAATTAATTACAGAAAATATATTCGTCAATTCCGGACGGATATCATAACATCCATACGGCGACTTAAACGGATGAAAATAATGATATCTAGACAAAGGACGGCTATACTATTTAACTATATATATGTATATATATGGACAAGATTTGGCATTAAATGACATTCAAAAGTTGATATGTCATAAAGTACAACCAACCCATTTAATAGGATTCTTTAATCATTTCCTTGAAACCATTTAACTGTATACCAATAAATTACTAATATTGAATTATTACTATAAGATAATGATCCTTGAATCCATTAGACTGTGTGAAAACAATAAATAGCAATACTAGAAACCCATTTATCGCGTGCAAACAAATTAGCCCTGGCTAGCTGAAAAAGGTTATCCACAGAGTATTAGTTTACAAACCATATGTATTTAATATACGAGGATCATTAAAAAAAGGGGCACTTTTATTGATAGTACACACATGAAAATCTAGTCCCCTTCAAAGTAATCTCCTCCAGCTGCAATGCACTTGTACCGTTCCAACAACTTCTGCAAGGCCCCATCGAAGTCCTCTTGTGTGAGCGTGTCAATGACCTTCGTCACAGCCTCTTTGATCTCCTCAATTGTCTCATAACGACAGCCTCTGAGCTTAGGGAATAAGCAAAAGTCACAGGGAGCAAAGTCAGGACTATAGGGACGGCGAGGAACTGTCCTGATGCCCATCTTGGTCAAATAGTCTGAGACAAGGATGGAGTTGTAGACTGATGCATTGTCCTAGTGGAAATGCCACTGAGCCGATTTGAAGAGCGCTGGCCTCTTCTTATTAAATGATCCTCGTATACTGTTATTTTAAAAGCAGTCCTACACAATGAGGACATAGCAAACCTCTAAATATAATACAAGTCAAAAACTTGGTGACCAAACCAGGCTGATGTTAAAGAAACGTTGGTTTTCTGATCCTGAGTTACTAGAAATATGTGGAAATATAAATCATGAAGAAAATACTCAAAGAGAACCCCTGAAACGAATTAAAACACTAAATTTTGAAACTGTAACCGTCACAGAACTTAGCATCACAACATCAACGCTAATACAAGACTGGAAAAATGCAGTATTAGAAAAAAATCATGAGTGAACAGAAGACTACATTACCGTCCCTAAGATATCAAAACTGGAAAAAAATAAGGTTGAGACCGAAAAAGTAAATAAATTATTGAAACATACTCCAACGGATAGTATAACCGAACTGAACGAGTTAATCTACGTAGAAGCAAAACAAGTCAGAGATAAAATAGCTAAATCCTAAATGAATACGATTAGAAAAAAAAACCTGGATGGAAAATGAAAGTAGAAGGACAAATAAAAAACCTGCGACAACAAGCGAAACTGCTAAGGAATGTAAAACAGAATCAGACCAAACGGAAAGAAAAGACCCCCAAAATACAACCGCTGATAAGTATGACAACACAACTGGAAGAAATAAATCAAAAGATATTGGCAAAAGAAGAAAGACTCCAAAGATACCGAGACGTTCGGCCAACAAATACAAACAAATTCGGACATTCTAAAACAGAAGGAAATTCAACCAACAAGTTAATCAAAGACAAAGACAAATCAGCAAATGTAATATAATGGCCGAGGGATTTCGTTTTATATATCTTGCCTTTGGGTTTAGTTAGGCTGAGAACCTTTCGGCTCAGCACATGGGTTAGTTAGGTACAAACTTGAGCACAGGTGTTTACGTGCGGTCAGGGAGGATGTGTCGTTCACAGATGTCAAAATAAAAATCCTAGATAGGACTTGGGGATGTGAATGACGTCATGCACCGGAAGCGCGCGCGGAGGATTTTGGGGGTTTTGAAGAAAGTCAGTTAGTTAAGAACTTGACTCCGAACGGGAAGGGTCGACTTTGGGGGCTCGCTGAGGCTAGATGAATTTGTGCGCTACGGGCACCGCCCGTGATGTGGGGGGAGAGAATGAAAAGCCAGAATAGAAAGAATGTGTATCTCTCTCCTTCTGTCGAAGAACCTATAAACTCAAAGGTAATAAAAGGTTTCGTACCTGAACTAAGAAGTCGTAAGTGTTTTTCGTGCTTCGGGATTCGTATGTTCTTTGTATATGTTATGAATACTATATGTACCTTTCCCATATTCATGTATGGGTATGTTACACAAACGGATAAAAAAGAAAAACAATTTTAAAATAAGATATAGAAACAGAAAGAACAAAACAGATATACTGAATGGATATATATCACGAAAAAAGAATTAGAACAACTCGAAGATGGTCCTGAGGCAAAAATACATTTGGACTCGCTAAATGTAACTCTCAAGAAAATACCAACTTTGAAAACGCTTGGTAATGATGGATTTTGGTCTAAAAAATTCCTGTCCATCCATAACAGACTGGCACGGCAACTGTGTAAATGCCTACAAGAAGCACGTGTACTCGAATGGATGACTAAAGAGAAAACTACGCTGATTCAGAGGGACCACAAAAAAGAGATCATCCCCAGTAACTATAGACCAATAACGTGATTACCAATGATGTGGAAAATCTTGATAAGAGAAGAAGCCTATCACTCGCTTGTACGCTTTGGACTATTTCCGGAAGAACAAAAAGGATGCCTTTGGAAAACAAAAGGAACAAATGACCAATTATATATAAATCAGCACATCCTCAAAAAAAAAAAAAAAACGCGGAGGAAAATAAAGCCATGACATGGATTTACTTTTAAAAAAAAAGGCCTATGACGGGTCCAGTAAATCTGGATAATAGAGCGTCTGAAAATGTACAAAATATCTGACAAAATCAAAAACTTCATCGCAAATACCATGGACAGCTGGAGCATGGAATTGACTGCGAGGAGGAGGCAACCCCAAACAGATTTAAAAATCGTAAGAGGCATTTATTTACTAGAGAGACTCACTCACCCGCTGCTTTTTGATGCAGCAATGATGTACTTAGGGAGTGCACAGAGGGCTACAAATTTATAAAATCATTAAAGATTGATTACTTTATGTACAGGGATGATATACAGGTATTTGCCTTAAAGGAAAAAGAACAAGAGACTTTGATACAAATTATAAGAATATACAGCCAGGATATAGAAAAACGATTTGGCATTGAAAAATGTGCCTTATTAATAATGAAAAGTAGGAAAAAAGAAACAACGGTAGGAACTGAACTGTCAAATCAAGAAAGAATCCGAACGCTTAGTATTGGACTCGCCCTCCTCCATAAATACACGTCAACGAGAGCGTCAGGCGGGGAGTGCACCAATCAGCACGTTCTATGCGGGGTTTTTTGTGTCCAGTGGTGGGGTGCTCTCGACCGGCTGTGGTTACGTGCTGCACGTTTCGTTCGGGTGTGTTCCACCATAGGATACAACACCTCTGGCCTCAGGGGGCCGTCCCCCAAGTTTAACCCTCTTCGGAGGGGTTGGAATTATCGCCCAGCGCCTGAGGAGCTCCAAAGGGAGAATAGAGACGGGGCTCGAGGCATTTTTGGAACTGCCTGACGCGTATGGGCTCCGGCCCTGCGACAGAACCCACCTTAAAAAGGCCTTGTGCCACATTTTTACGCTGGTGGGGCGTAGGATAAATACAGCACCAATCAGCGTGACACAGTCATGTGTGATACCATGTGCGTAGTAGACGGATAGTCACTACCACACCGGATTCTCAGCTTTCTACCTACTAACAACTGTTTTAACCAGGTTCACTTGTATCTTATTTCTGTTACTTGAATATATATATTTGAGATATAATGTTGTGCTCTTTTTTGTTTCAGATTTGAAAATAGTATACTATAACAACTATTAACGCTCAATCACAATGACTTGGACAAGAGAGGGAAAAGATTTTGTGTCACTACTTATTAGGAAACAAAATAATTCAAAATTGTCTCAATATAGATGCAATCCATTAATATGAGAACGATTTATTTCTAAGACAAAAATCTCAAAAAAAAGATTGCGTGTTCTGGAAGCTGATATGATAAGAAATTAAAAAAAACTTTAGCTCAAAGGATGCATTTTTACAAGACCTTTTCCAGATGACCGCCATTGCGCTTGTCAGTAATAAATCATTCTTATAGTAATGGGTTGCATCTATTTTGTGACACTCTTTATTAATAAGGAGTACAATACTAGGTGGGAAAAGTGGTCCTCTGGGAATTGAGCAAGATATTTAATTTGGACCATACAACCAAATGGTAAATGCACAAACTAGAGTCCATCCAAGAAAATAAAGCACATAAAACTCTTTTGAACTTTGAACTATAAGTAGATCACACAATCTCGATCACAAGATCAGGACTAGTTAAAATTAACAAAAAGAAAAGGGAATCAGCCGTTTTGTTGAATTTGCCGTTCTGGCGGACCACGATATAAATATCAAAGGAAATGAAAGATAAACAAATACTTGGACCTTGCCAGAGAACTGAAAAAAGTGAGAACCATGAGGATGATGATGAGAGCGATGGTATTTGGTGCGCTTAGAACTGCCCCGAAAAGCTTGGAAAAGGAATTAAAACGATTGGAAGTCAAATGATGAATCTTGACCATCCAATTTATAGCATTGTTGAGATCGGTTGAAATACTGAGAAGAATCTCGGATCCTTGAGTTGACTCTATTTTCAGAGAAAGATCACCGGTTAACGCATGTATGAAAAAATCTCAAGAAGTGAATAATAATAATAATAATAATAATAATGCTGTCCCGGTAGACCACAGAATAAAACTGAAAGAATGTGAAAAGAGAGATAAGCACCTCGACCTTGCTAGAGAATTGAAAAAAACTATGGAACATGAATGTGACAATTATACCAATTGAGATTGGTGCTTCTGGCGCGGTAACTAAAGTATTATTAAAAGGCCTGGAAGATTTGGAAGTTGGCGGCCGAGTGGAGACCATCCGAACAACAGCATTATTGAAAACGGCCAGAATACTGAGAAGAGTCCTGGAGACCTGGAGAGACTTGCTGTCACTCAAACTACTGTGAAATACCATCAGCTTACGGTGATGTGAAAAACTCTAATGAATAATAATAACAAATACCTTGACGTTGCTATGGAATTGAAAATAACTGTGGAACGGGAAAGTGACGTTTATACCAATTGTAATTGGTGCTTTATGTACAACACCGAAATGATTATTAAAGGGAGTGGAGAACTTGGAAAGAAAAGGATGAGTGGAGGCCATCCAAACTACTATACTATTGAGATCGGCCAGAATACTGAGAAGAGTTCTGGAGACTTGAAGAGACTTGCTCTCAATCAAACTTCAGTGAAATACCCTCAGCTAAAGCTGATGTGAAAAACTCCCAAGGAGTAAATAATAAGAATAATAATCAAGCACTTATACCTTTTTTCAAAGTAGTCAAGAGTAATGGTTACTTTCATGTCTCAAAAGACTGTCAGCTTGATCTCTTGGACTGATCTCTGCGTTCAGGATTTTATTTTTTGTGGAAAGTGTATTTCCATTACATCAACTATTTATTCAGTTCAGATACTTAGTGGCAAACCTTTCTTTAGCCCATTTGAAAAAATTTTTTTACTAAGACATGCTTTTCTTTATACATCACACATTCTTTTGTAAATTTCGCATGGTTTGCACTTCTCAACCATCAAATATTTGATCATAGACCTCTCTTCAAGTCTGTTTGATTTGCTGCCCTTTTAAAAAACCTCAAAACAATTTTTTTTGCGAGATTAAAATACTTTTTGCAATAAACCAATTCCAAACAATGCAAAGTTTAGATTAATAGAAAAAAAGTCTGAAAAATAATTATTTGGCGTTTTTTTAAAAAGAATTATCTGATAGTGCAACAGAAAAGCAAAATATAAAATTACATTGTGTCAGTTTTTTAATCTTAGTTATTCAAAATGAATACGCATGCGCAAACCTGCGTTGATTTTCTGTTGTGATGACGTCTTACGTTCTCCTAACGATCGACACAGCAAGTTTATGGAAGACTGTAATTGATATGACGTTGTTTGACGTCATGACAATCAGTATTTCCAGAAGTCATTACCTTTTGTCAGTAACTTCCCCATTATTATTGCCACAACTTGTTACACTTCCAGCTTTCTTGCCTGTGGCGTATTTGACTGTCTATGTCCTGCTAGCTTTTACGTCAATGTATTGCTTCATGTCCAGGTGTTCATGGAAATTTGAACTCCGCAAGCAAAACTGGATGAATATATGTTTAAATCTGCTTTTTTAATTTGCAGTTAGTTGCATTCAATCTGCAAGTCCTCAGGTTAATAATGCCGATAGTTCAAATCTGAGATGAGATTAAAAAAGCAAAGCTGGACATCACAGTGACTGGACAAAGTAATTTGTAAGTCTAATTCAAACATGGCGAAATGTTATTTTTCAAAGTTAAGGTGTGAGTTCAAGTAAATAATTGTCAATATATATATATATATATATATATACAAATTTCGTTGAATGTAATAGACATTTTCTGTCTACATATTTTCTTGTTGATCCTTTTATATTGCCGTATTGGTTTATAGTATTCGGCGGGAATTGATATATTTTCCATAATTGTTTATTTCCCTAGTACTTTCTGCCCGACTTTGGGCCATCATCAGGGGTGGATGTATTACAAAAGTGATGTAACTTTTGTATGTACATTACTACTTTGTAAGAAGAGCAACTTGACCGTTACAGTGTGTAGCGTTCACTTTTAAAATTGTTCTATTAATAGTGTCAGATGCTAAAGACATTTAAGTACATTAGCACTGGTTTGAAAATTAATTCTGTTAAGTTTGGGTGGCATGTTTCTAAAGTAGTGCTTCGAGAATCTGTATCAGAAAGGTGCATTGTAAGTCTCCTCGATAGGGTAGTTGAGGTTAAACCAATATATATATTATTATTTTCGGTGATACAATCTCCTAAAGGACATTTGAATTGAACTGGTTTTTTTGCAAAACACCAATCGAAGGAGAGGAATTATTTTTAATGACTAAGTTGGAGGTTTTAAATTTATTATAATATATAACAAATTTTATTTTTTTTATTAGGATCAGTGGGGAGTATATTTCTATGAATCAATGTTTTTTGATATTTTTTTCATCGGGTTTATAATTACAATAACAAACAAAAACAACAGATTCTTTATATAAAACTCTGTACAAGCAAGATTCAAGAACTCAGTCTGTCCTACTTTTATTCATGGCTGGACGGAGAATAATTGGATTATAGCCTAATAGATATGAAACCATTAATCCCATAATAAGCAAATATAGCAAACTAACCCATAAGAAGTATAAGACTAGACAGGACTAAATGGGAAGGTGATCCACTGGGAACTGTGCAAGCAAATTAAATTTGACATTCTACTAAATGGTACATGTACAAACTAGAATCCGTCCTTGAAAGTGAGAAGCGTAGAAATCACTGGGATTTTGAGATACAAAGAGGTAACTTGGTCTCGGCCAGAAGAGCAGACCTTGTGATAATTGACAAAAAAAGAAGAAGTTGCTGTATAGTGGGCTTTGCTTCCCAGGTGGATCACTGAGTAAAATTAAAGAAAGGGAAAAGAGAGACAAGTACTTGGATATTTTGATATATACCTGCCCCTCGGTACAAGCAAAGTTTAAGAGCTCAGTCTACCTTACTATTTACACATGGCTAGACGGGAAATTATGGGATTCATACTTTTCTCAAGGGTATTAGCGCTATGTGAAATATAACCTCACCTAGGATTTGATCTCGTGTTACCCCGTCCAGTTTCTACGACGGTAATCTTTCCAAAATTAACGCCTTAGTAATTGTCAATATATTCTGCAATTAGAAGGCATTTACAAAGATTGTTTTTGGTCTGGTTCAAGGCTTTTATAAATGAGAACTTACAGAGGATTGAAGAACTAGGTATCCATATCGACTAATCATGTTTCTTTTCACCGGATTTAAGGATGTCTGAATCGCATGGCGTGACAAGAGAATGAAATTTTTCAAAGATATCTAATCTCACTTAGTGGTGACATCACATAGACCACTTGTTCAGATCAATCTTTTTGTGAGTACTTCTTCTGGGTATTCCTCAAATCTTTTGAAAATAAGCCACAAAGCAACTCAAAGATTTTTATTCGTCGTGTAATCGCAGCGATATCAGAAGCAAGGATTAAGAAAGCACGGCAGAAGTTCAGGGTCAGACTTCAAGAGAGTAAAACTTGGGAGGGCAAACAGCTGGAGGATTTGATCTTTGAAATAAAGTTATCAAAATAAGATAATAAAATTTCATAATTTTTTTTTAATTGTAAAACTAAATTTTGAATCAGATCTATATTGCATTTTTTCTATTTACATTTTATTCTTAACTTTTTTTTATTCACAAAATAAAAGAAATTTGTCTGAATCACTAAGATAAGGAATTATTTTTTATACATTATTTTTGAGTACAAAATACATTCATTTGATAACTCAATAAATAGCCAAATTAATCAAATACCGAAATTACCATTCCACGGATTCATGATAAATAATATTTAATAATATTACGGATCATAATATTCATGATAAATAATATTTAATAATATTACGGATTCATGATAAATAATATTTTATCCGAATGCTTTCGCGGCATTTATAACGCCTAATCGGCTGGAGCTGTAGAATACACCGACTGAAACTCTGCAGAGGGGTATGACTCCCCCTACACTCGCAACGAATATTCTGATTATGACTGTAAACCATCTGATAGTAAAGCAATAGTCCTAGAGCTTCTGGTATTGTGGAGTACCCTTTCATTACCATTACTCCCAGATCCACTCTGACATTGAGTCATACTACCTGTAAGGGTCCTATTTAACTGTGTGTGAACAAATTATTATTATCGAAATGAAGTGTTTAAGTAGATAGCAATAGTTAAAACCATTCAAACAAAAGATTATTATCAAATTAGATAATTTACATCAGCTCTGTGCAGACACAGGATGTAGTTTGGAAGGCATACAGATGTTAGATACCCATAATAAGTATATATACGGATATGTGAAATAGACATATTCATACCGGTACGCAAAACGTTCATAATGTCCATAACGCACATATAGATAACATAGGAATCCCGAAACACAAAAAACACTTATGACTTCTTAGTTCAGGTACGAAACTTTTTATTCACCTTTTTGAGTTTAAAGGTTTTTTGACATGAGGAGAGAAGCACAGTCTTTCGATGCTGACTTTTCCATCTGCACCCCCCACCACCACCACGTGCGAAACCTGCCGCAAGGCCTCGGCGAGCTCCGAAAGTCAACCGTCTTCCTCGGAGGCAAAAACTCGACTCCTTCGTTCGGCCCCAGGAACTCAATTAACTGACTTTTTTTCAAATCCCCAAAATCTTCCGCGCACGCTTCCGGTGCATGACGTCATTCACATCCCGCGGTCACATTTTCTATCTGGGGTTTCTATTGTGACATCTCTGAATGACACGTCCGCTCCGCACGCGCGTGAACACCTGCGCTCAAGTTTGCACCTAACTAACCCATGCGCTAAGCGAAAAATTCTCAGCCAAACTAAACCGAAAGGCAAAATATATAAAACGAAATCCCTCGGCCATTATATTACACAGTGAGCGGTGGATAATAGGGATGGTTGAAGAGAGAGAGATAGAGAGTGAGAGAGAGAGATAGAGAGATTGAGAGAGTACTGTCAGCGCGACTTGATGATGATATGATTGGAACACTTGATTAATTTTACGGTAAGTCAACCCTTGCTGGGTTAGTTAACCATATTTACCCAACCCCTCCGCTCGGGCAGGATATGACACGAGGTCAATTTTTAAGCGGAGTTTAACAGGTTTGAATTCAGAGTTTTCCTTCTCCTAGACTAGTTGCCTCGCCAAGGCTGAAGAACCTAGTCTGCCCTACTATTTGCCCATAGCTGGAGGGAGAATAATTGGATTCATACCTTTCCCAAGGATATTAGTGCTATGTGAAATGCAATCAGTCTCGTTCAGGTTTTGAACTCGTATCGCCGTGTCCATTTCCTACGACGATAACCATTACACCACGGGCACTTCCGCTGGGTTAGTTAACAGCAAATTCTTTTTTTTTTTTCAAGCAATTATATGGTTTCAAGAAGCTATTCTTGTTTAATAATAATAATAATAACTAGTGAATAATAATAACTCAGTGAATAGATAATACTGCTAAAAGCAGTAATATCTATTCACTGAGAGCACACGAGATACAACGAACGTTGAATAGAACTAAAATTTAAGGCCTGTTTGTACTTTAATTTATCATCATCATCATCATCATGTCACGCCGCCAGCACGGATCTCCCTGATCCTCTCTCGCCACTCGTCTTTATTGTCCATCGCTCCCCCGACAGGTCTTCAAGGCTACATACTGTATCGGTACAGTGCTATTGTATATAGGTTCTTGCTGGTTGTCCTGCTTTTGCTCGTCCATGTAAAGGAGTCCACAGGAGTACATCGCTTATGAGTTCGTCCCCACTTCTCCAGCAGAGTCCCCCATGTCTGGTTCGTCTAACTTGGATAGTTTTCGTGATGGGTGGTTGTAAGTGGCGGTACAGCTGCTGCTTTGTCGGATGCTGCCTCCAGGACTTGTTCAATATTGCTCACAGCATTCTTGTGTAATTGCCATCAAGCCTTTTCTCCATACATTTAGTTAGCGTCCATATAGTACATCTATAAAACAGTGTCGACACGACCGCATCTTGAAAAAAAACTGCGTTTCATTTTATCGGTCAGGTCTGACTTCCTTATGACTGATAGCTGACCATGCCTTTGCTAGTCGCGTGTTGGTGTCTGTCTCGGTTGATGAGACACCGCTTCCTTGGTAGTTGAACTTGTCCGCTAGTTTCAGAGTACTACTATGTCGTGTGGAAATGTCACCTCTTTGATTAAAGCACATGTATTCCGTCTTGTCTGCGTTGAGATGGAAGCCTATCTTCTGCTTTTTTCCTTTGCCAGCTTGAAGCTGCCATCTTTCATTTCATCAATAGGCGTTCTAAGCATGTCGTCTAGACAAATGATAAAGAGGTATGGGGTTAATGTGTCTCCTTGCAGCACACCTGCCACGATGTCGAAGTAGTCTGTGTCACCATCCGGGGAGCGGGCTTTTACTTTCGTGTTTCTATATTGCATCATTATGGCCGCGACGGTTTCTTTGGGTAGGCCGTTGGTGAGTAGTATTTGCTCCATCTTCCCTCCGTGTATGAAGTCAAAGGCCTTGAAGAAGTCAACAAATAATATTGTAGCATCTGGTTTCTTTGCACGTACACTTTCTAGGATTCGACAGATAGTCAAAATTTGTGATGTCGTAGATCGATTTCTCCGAAAGCTATTTTGGTTCTTCCTAAGTATCTCCTCAATTTTGGGTTCTATGCGGTTGCGTAGCATTATAGATCTTGGCCACTATAGATGTAAAGGTTATACCACGGTTGTTCTAGGCTATTCCGAGGTCACCCTTCGTAGGGAAGGGGAGAATGCATCTCTTTGTCTATCTGTCTATTGTGTTTTGGTTATATACGGCATTACACTGTCGGAGCAGTATGTCATCGAATTTCCTTGTCTTCCATACTTCTGCGGGTATTCTACCAAGTCTTGCTGCTTTCCAATTTTTAATTTTTCTTAGTACTGAGTCGAGTTCTTCTTGCGTAAACTTTCCTAGTCTGATGTCTAATTTATAACTAATTTTCGTGATTGAGTCACCGTAACTTTCGGTTGTTTCCAAAGGTATATTCATTCTTCTTGGTTAGCAGCTTTTAGCTTAGCTCTCGCAGTACACTTCCTTCAGCTCACTTCGATTACTGTCTGCCATGCTATCCTAGATTTTCTATCTTCAACCGAGTTTCTAATCTTATTGATCTGATTTTGTATGTATTCTGTTTGTTCTTTTTGGTATACGTCAGCTAATTCATTTTGTGCCTTCTTAAGTTTCAGGGTATTGATATTGGTTGGGTTTCTTCTACTACATTTGGAAGCGGTTTTCACGTCTGCTCGCTTTTTTCTAACTGCTAACGTCTCCCATGGGATTCTAGGTTTAGCTCTCTGTTTAATTGGTATGCATTCTGCTGCCGGTTCTAAGTGGGCATTGACGAAATTCTCATATTCGTCATTCGAAGTAGGTGTTCCTGATATCTTTTGTAGCGCATCGAATTTGTTTCTTAGTGTTAACGTATATCTATCTCTAATATCCCTGTTGTTAAACAGGGACCAGTTATAGTGTAAGGTGGTTATTGTTCGAGCCGCATTCCTTTGTAGGCTTAGTCGTATTTTTGCCGTTACGATTCGGTGATCGGAGGATACACCCTCGATAGAGGAATATGCCACGCAATTCAATGTGCAATTATTCCATTTCTTATTTATGAGGATGTAGTCTATCTGTGCTTTAGCATGGTTTGCGTTCGTGTATGTCTGTAGTTTTCCCTTTCTTTTCTGAAATTTAGTAATGAGGCATGTTAATCTATTTTCTAGCGTAAAATCTGTTTCTGTTTGACGAGTTGTGTAAGCTGAATTTGTGGTTTACGCTTTAACCAATTTGGGCATTCACGTCTCCACCGATGACGAGAACGTTGTGTTTCGGGATGCTACGAACAAGGGAGGATAACTCGTTACAGAAAGTGATGTGGTCAGTTTATTCACTGACAGTGGTAGGGCTGTAGCAGATGATTCCTGCGCTAGGTTTGCCATTAAAAGTTGCTAATATCATCCTCGGTTGTATTTTCTCATTGCTCGAGCCCGTGGTCCTTTAAGTATAATTATATCTCACTTTATTTGTTAATTTCCTTAAAACAATGAACAATGTTGCAGGTCATTTTGAAATTGTCTGCTCTATTATCATAGAAATATTTGATAGTCTGCTTTTAAAAGTTTTGTTCATAGTGTTAGGAAGGATAGCGGTGGGGTGGGTGAAGGGCAAAATGAACATAAAAATACTAGTAAATAGGAGAGTCACGCGACTAGTACTGTTTAAACAAAAAGCCGATAATCAGTAGCAGATTGGGATAGTTCAATTGATGCAGCATATTTGATTGATTGGTTGGCTCGGTTTTATGGCATATCAACCATTGTAGGTTAAGTAATGCCAAATCATGTTTATAGATATATCATCATCATCATCATGTCACGCTGATAGCACAGATATCCCTGACCCTCTTTCGCCACTCCTCCCTATCGTTCATCGCCCTAGGCAGGTCTTCAGGACAACATCCCGTATCCTCACATAGCTGCTGAATGTATGTTCGTGCTGGTCGTCCTGCTCTTGCACGGCCATGTGTGGGGGTCCATAAGAGTGCATCTCTTATGAGTTCGTCCCTGCTTCTCCAGCAAACATAATTTGTGTGATTTGTTCATAACATTTTTAACCATACCTGAGCTCATTTTTTGCACTTAGAGAAATAGTTTCAAGTATTTCTATTTACTATTAATCATTGTTTTCATTCAGTTAAATGGTTTCAAGCATTGCTACATAATAGCCTCTCTTAAAAATCAGTCATTTTGTAATATAATGGCCGAGGGGTTTCGTTTTATGCCTTTGGGTTTAGTTAGGCTGAGACCCTTTCGGCTCAGTGCATGGGTTACTTAGGTGCAACATTAACGCAGGTGTTCACGTGCGCGAGCGGAGCGGACGTGTCACTCAGAGATGTCACAATAGCCCAGATGGGAAATGAGGCTAGAGAGTGCGAATGACGTCACGCACCGGAAGCACGCGCGGAGGATTTGGGGGGATTTGAAAAAAGTCATTTGAGTTGAGAACAAGACACCGAACGAGAAGGGTCCACTTTCGTTAGCTCGCAGTAGCCTTGTGGCGGGTGCCACACGTGTTGGGGGTGCAAATGGAAAAGCCAGCATAGAAAGATTGTGCCTCTCTCCTTATGTCGAAACCTTTAACTCAAAGGTAATAAAAGATTTCGTACCGGAACTAAGAAGTCGTTACGTGTTTTTCGTGTTTCGGGATTCATATGTTCTATGTATATCTGTTAGGAACATTCTATGTACGTTTTCCATATTCATGTATGGGTATGTTACAATTTGTTTACACACAGCTAAATGATTAAACAGTGTTGCAACCTACTGAATGAAAAATAACTAAAACGGGGGTTGAAAATGAAATGGAAATCTTTATAACAATAGCAAAATACAATACTTGTCAGCGGCGTGAACAAGGTAACCACTGCTTGTGGTGACTACTTAGTTAGAATATTTTACACCCCCTCACAATAGTGTCAAACGTTTCAATGATGAATGGGACATACGCTTTAATGTTCATCATCATCATCATCATCATCATCATGTCGTGCCGCACGGATATCCCTGACCTTCTCTCGCCATTTCTCCCTATCATTCATCGCCCCCGGCAGGTCTTCAAGACTACATCCTGTATCCTCACAGAGCTGCTGTATGTATGTTCGAGCTGGTCGTCCCGCTTTTTCTCGGCCATATGTGGGGTCCATAGGAGTATATCACTTATGAGCTCGTCCCTGATTCTCCAGCAGTGTCCTACCTGTCTGGTTCATCTAACTTGGATAGTTTTCGTGGTGGGAAGCAGATGGTCGTATAGTTAGTGCCTTGTGGGGTGTTGCCTCCAGGACTTGTTCAATATTGCTCGCAACATTCTTGTGTAATTGTTGTCTAGCTTCTTCTCCAGCTGTTAAGTTAGCGTCCAAGTAGTGCATCCATACAGCAGTATCGATACGACCGCTGCCTGGAAGAAACAGCGTTTCATTTTATTGGTCTGGTCTGATTTCCATATGATCGATAGCCTATCGATAGCTGTCCATACCTTCGTTAGCCGTGGGTCGATGTTAATGTTCATAGGTAAGGTATATAACAAACAGTTCTATTCCTAACATTTAAATCAACATAAGTCATTTGTTTGGACATAGTTTAAATGTCAAACTGTTCTATTTGACTCATAGATAGGACTCTATCCGGTGCTACCAGTCTGGGCCAGAGTGAACCTGGGAGCAAAGACAATCAAAAGGCGCTTCACATTTCCCAGAGCTCTCGGCCAGGAGCTTTCCCATCAGATTATTTAATATCATATCCAGGACACTCATTTTGGTAGGGGATTATCCCTGTGCAAAGATGCAGTCGGTGTATTCTACAGCCGACTGGGCTTACAGCCCATTTAGAGGGCTGAGCAAAGATCACAAAAAACGAATACCACAAAATTTCTCAGGTTTAAACAACTAAATAATATCAGTGATAAGCCAATCGAAGCACTATAACAAATCACAATATAAAACGAATAGTTCTAAAAAAGTTGACTGTTAAACTTGTTCAGCAAATCTTTTGCTTGTATCAAATCTAGCTGATAACTATTAGTAATAGCATTGATGCCATTCAATCATATACTAAGAAAATGTACTGGGGGCTATAAATTTACTAAACTACAAGAAAAGATTAATCTCTTAACATACACGGACGACATCAGACTGTTTGCAAAAAACTAAAATGCATTAGATACCCTGATACGAACAATGAAATATACAGCCAGGATAAAGGAATGGAATTTCACGTCTAAAAATGTGCGATACTTAGAGTTGGGAAAAGATGGAAGGAATAGAAATGCCAAATCAAAAACGAATCAGAATTCTTGGAGAAAAGAAAAATTGCAAGTACTTGGAAATATTGAAAGCGGACATCATCAAATAAGCGGAGGTGAAAAAAAAATAACAAAAGAGTACTTCAAATGAACGATAAATCTCGAAAATAAACACTGCAAAAGGAATCTAATCAAAAAGATAAACCCCTGAGCTGTCCCCCTTGTAGGATACTCGGGACCATTCTTCAAAAATTGACAAAAGCATATCTTAAACAAATAGACCAGAGAACAAGAAAGCAGATGACGATGTACAAGGCCTAGCGTCCAAGATATGATATAGAAAAACAAAATCTGTCAAGAAAAGAAGGAAAAAGAACACTCACCAACATTAAAGAAAGCGTGGATGCATCAATACAAGCACTCGAAGTCTACATTAAAAAGAGCAAAAAAAGAAAAGAAAAGAAGACTGATTACGGCACCCAATAACAGCAATGAAGACAGAAGAACAAAGAGAACAGCAATAACTAGGAAACAGAAATAAAAAAAAAACAACTGTATGGATTTTTCAAGGGACAAACTGACAGAAACTCACACAAGAAGACGTGGACATGGCTTCGAAAGAAAAAAACTTAAAAGAGAAACTAAACTTCTTCTAACAGCACCACAAAACATAGACATTAGAACCAATTATGATTAAAACGAAAATTGATAATACTCCACAGAATAGAATATAACACTAAACCATGTAACGGTAATGCTCTTGTGATGCAAGAGCTTTGTGGAATACGGAGTACCCCTTCATTCCCTTCGCTCCCATGTCCACTCTGGCGCAGAGTGGTAGCACCTAAAAGGGTCTAATCTTTGGGTGAAATAGAACTGTCTGAGATTTTAACTGAGTGCAAGCAAATGACTTAGGATAAATTGAATTGTGTGAAATAGAATTGTTTGATCATTTAACTCTGTGTAAAAAAATGACTGATGTTTAATTGAATTGTTTGTGAACTCGGAACCATTTAACTTTGTTGACTTATGTTTACAAATCATATATATCGAATATATATGACTAGACTAGATTTGGCATTAAATCACCTACAATGGTTTATGAGATTTTAACTGAGTGCAAGCAAATGACTTAGGATAAATTGAATTGTGGGCAATAGAAGTGTTTGGTCATTTAACTCTGTGTAAACAAATGACTGATGTTTAATTGAATTGTTTGTGAACTCGGAACCATTTAACTTTGTTGAGTTATGTTTACAAATCATATAAATCGAATATATATGACGAGACTAGATTTGGCATTAAATCACCTACAATGGTTGAAATGCCATAAAACCAAACCAAACTAAACCAAACCAAACCAAACGCCCAACGTCTTGGGTAAAGAACCGGTGAAAGGTTTTAAAAGAGCGAAACTAAAGCTAAAAATTAACTAATAAAAATAATAATAGTAATTGCAGCTCGGAGTTCTTTGGGATTCTCTCACCATATATCACTATTATCCATCGCTCAAGACAGGTCTTTTAGACAGCATTCAGTGTCCGCACAGAGCTAATGTATATAAAACCTTGCTGGTCGGCTAACACTGGCGCGGCCGTGTGAAGGATTCCATAAGAAAAAGTCATTTGTTCGTCTCACATGGCTAGTTTTATGAGGTGGGAGGTAAGTGGCCGAACAGTTGCTGTTTAGTGGGATGCTGATCCCAGGCTTGTTTTCAAAACAGCACGTAACATTCTTATGTAGTTCCCATCAAGCTTTCTTCCCTGTATTTCGTTAGGTTTCAAGTGGTGCATCAGTAGTGTAGTACTGACACAGACACTGGAAAAAGTTAATATTATGTTTTTAAGTATTTCGATCTGACGCTAATAATTTTCGAAAGCATCTATTTGACCCATACTTTATACCCTTTCAGGTATTACCACCTCGGCTCAGAATAAATCTCGGAATAATGGTCACAAAACTCACCAGAACTTCAGAACTGGAACCGTACAAACAAATATACTTTAGAGCCATACCCAAGAAACTATTTTGCATGTGATGCAGTCAACGTATTCTAAGTTCTGTTGACAGGGTGGATGAGTGAACTTAGTCGAACGCCATTGATAATGAGTTTAATGACAGTGTGTGAGAAAAACCTTGTAAATTGATAAGAGAAAACATTGATGTTATAAGTAAAATATTCTTTTCACAAGTTTAATTTATTCGTCAATTTATTGTACTTATTATTTGAATATATTTGTAACTGATACTTAAAGCCTGAATAGCTTGAAATAGAAATGTTTTTGACAATTAAACTGTGTACTCATGCTAAACTGAATAGTTTGAAATAGAACTGATTATTTGTCTAAAAATGGATTTGGCATTAATTAACCTACAAGGGTTGATATGCCATAAAACCCAACCAACATCTGATAGTTAAAGCATTAAAATAATTCCTTCTCTTAGAAAGTCAGGCGAGGCGAACTCAACTGGGGGCCGCCCGTAGGCCACGACCTAACGCCGGCTGTGATTCTCTAACTGCCGAATGCAAGGCTCTGGGGACTAACCGCTGCAAGACTGATTGTATTTCACGTGGGCATCTGCATATATCATTTCATAACGTCCACACATTTCCGCTCAACCACTTAAATGCTTCTGCTTATCTACACAGGTGTGTCCTGTACAGAAAAATCTCTGATTGACGGCCGGTCAAGGGTAAATATGCAACATCAGTTGGTCAGTTGTCTTCGGCCTACGTTTAGAAACTTGAGCCTTCAGGCATTCCCAGAGAGAATCATTACAAGGAGTTAGATCTGCTGAGCGAGTCACCTATGAGATGTCATCACGCGGTGAGATGAGGCACCTTGGAAAAACCACTATTAGAACTATTTACTTACCACTTCTGGCGCCTGCGTGGCGGTAGTTTTAAATCCTGGGGACCTTTCAACTAGAATCCAGATATAAACAGACATGAATCAACTGGCTGCTAGGTCTGCTGCTGACGATAACCTTAACCCTTACCTAACCTTAGCATGGTACGGCATAGTATGTCTGCAGCCCGCCTCTCTGTTGGTTTGCTAGCTATAGATTGTCACATTATCGTCAGGTGGATCTTCTCTGTCTTTGAGTGACAGCAAGTGTCCTCAAGTCTCCAGGACTCTTCTCAGTATTCTGGCCGTTCTAAAAAATGCTGCAGTTAGGACAGTCTCCACCTGTCCCGTTATTTCCAAGTCCTCTAGGCTTTGTACCAATCCTTTGGGGACTATACTAAGAGCACCAATAATAATTGGTATAATCGTCACTTTCATGTTCCACAGTTTGTTTGTTTTTTCAGTTCCCTAATAAAGTCGAGGTACTTATCCTTCTTTTCGCTTTCTTTCAATTTTACTCTGTGATCTGCCGGTACAGCAAAGTCCACGATTCGGAGGTTCTCTCTTTTTGCTGTTGACTATCACTAGGTCTGGTTGTCTAGGCGAGATTAGGTGAATCGTTTGTATCTCAAAATCCCAGAGGAGTGTGTTCGTTTCATTTTTTAAGGCGGATTCGGTGTTGTCTATATACCATTTGTTCGTATGGTCAAATTTCAATTTCTTGCACAATTCCCAGTGGACCTCCTTGTCTACTCAGTCATGTTTAGTCTTATACTCTTTTTCTGCTTGCTTACTGCTTTTAGAAGAGATTCAGTTTCTCTCTTAAGGTTTCTTTTTCTTAGTCACTTCCACGTTTTCTCGTATGAGATGTCGCTTAAAACATCCATCGAGTTAGTTTTCTTCTCACTTTTGTTTTCTGGTTATTGTCGCTCCGCTTGTCCTTGTGTCGTTAGTATTGTTTCTGATGGCTGTAATCAGTCTTTCTCCGCTCTTTTTTATGTTGTCTTCGAGTCGTTGTATCGATGTGTCAACGCCGTCTTCAATGCTGGTAAGTCCTCTTCCTCCCTCTCTTCTTGACACATATAGTCTGTCAACGTCATCTCTGGAATGCAAAGCCTTATGCATTGTCATTAGTTTTCTTGTTCTCTGGTTCATTTGTTTAAGTTCTTCTCAGGTCCACTTCAAGAATGGTCCCGAGTATCTTACGAGGGGAACAGCCCAGGAATTTATCCCTTTGACAATGTTCGTGCTATAGAGTTTTGTCTCGAGTAATTTTCAGGTTCTTCTAAGATGATCTTTTTAATTTTTTTTCTTCTTTCATTTCCACTTGTTTGATGGTGTCAGCTTCCAATATCTCTAAGTATTTGTAGGTTTCCTTTTCTCAAAGCGTTCTGATGACTACTTGATTTGGTAGTTCGACTCCTTCCGTTATGTGTCATTTGCCACTTTTCATTACTAACATGGCGCATTTTTCTCTGCCAAATTCCATTCCTATATCTTGACTATATTCCCACAGTTTGTATTAGGGTTTCCAATTCTTTTTCGTTTTTGGCAAAACGTTTGATGTCGCCCATATACATTAAGTGGTTGATCTTTTCTTGCGATTTATTGAGTTTGTATCCAGCTGTGCATTTTCTAAGGATGTGGTTGAGTGGCATCATGGCAATTACGAATAGTAATTGTGATATTGAATCTCCCTAGAGTATGCCTCTTTGGATCTTTACCTCTGCTAAACTTTTTCCTCCTGCTTTCTATTCCACTCTCCTGGTTTTCATAGTCTTCTCGATAAACTGTACGACTTGGTCAGGTATTTTATACATTTTAGAGAGTGTAGTATCCAATATCTATCTACCCATCTATGTATTGAGCTATCGATTATGATATATACGGAATTTATGTTTTGGCTTTTTGTGGATAAAACTCGCCGCACCAGCAAGTAGTCTTCGTACCTTGCTTGCAATCTACATTTATTAATAGAAGAGGTGGGAACAAACTGCGATTGATAGACATACAAATAGATCGATGAATAGATAGATTGGGAGGAGCAGATTGAGATCGATAGATTGATAGATAGATAGATAAAGAACGCTTGGTGACTGCCAGTTACTCGCCTATGCGATCATTAGATGTTGACCACACCTTATTTTTAATATAGCAAACTATATTGAGCACTCTATTTGTAAACATAGCAAATCATATCACTATATCAATATATTATTGCTATATATATATGTGTGTGTGTGTGCGTGTGTGTGTGTGTGTGTATGTGTGTGGTTTGTGTGTCTAAGAGTGTGAGATTATATTGAGATATACTGATAGGTAGATAGATATTTATAGACTGCAATCATATATGTATATATATGTGTATGTGTGTGTGTGTCTGTGTGCAGGTGTGTGTGTGAGAGCATACTGAGATATACTGATAAGGAGATATATATTTATAGACTCCAATGATGAATATATATGTATATATATATATGTGTGTGCGTGTGTGTGTGTATATATATGTGTGTGTGTGTGTGTGTGTGTGTGTGTGTGTGTGTGTGTGTGTGTATGTGTGTGTGTGTGTGTGAAAGAGAGAGAGAGAGAGACAGAGAGAGAGACAGAGAGAGAGAGAGAGAGAGAGCATACTGAGATATACTGATCGGTAGATAGATATTATATATATATATATGAATGTCCTGAGATAGATATAGAAGTAGATACACAAAAAGACAGACAGATATTTTATAAATAGGATTAAGCTCGGCAAGGTCTTAAATGTTTGCCTTAGGCGTCTTTTTAGCGAGTTAAAAATAACAGTAATGATAATGATTATTATCTATTTCTTTTTCTCGTATTATGATTATTACTAAAAAGAAAATAATCATGTTTTTTGTTATTATTAACAGCCACACTGATCGTGATATTTTAACATCAACAGCAATAATACTCATCATCGTATATTCACAATTAATAATAATAATATTGATAATAATAATAATCAGCTCATGCCTATCGGCCATTTTTGGCATTTATTGCCACCTAATTCAAGATGGCGTCTTTCCGTTAAGTAACTGCCTTCACGCCTACATGACCAACGTTTTAAAATGCGCTACAAACATTTCCTGCATCCGCCCGGCGTATTTTTAGAGGAGAGACTTTTCCTATGTTGCAGGAGAGCCAAAAGTTTGACTGCATCTAATGGAGTCACTGGAAAAGACTCAGCTTCCTTGAGTTGTTGGCAAGGTCATCTGGCGTGTTCCGGGCTGGGAATTTGGTTTCTGTGGTTTTCTTTGATTAATTTATTAATTTATTTTAACGGCACGTCAATACTACCAGGGTTATTTTATGCTAAGTGTTTAAGGAATTGTATTCATTGTACATTTATGTTTACAATTTTGTGTAGATGTTTGTTATGATTTTTTTTACACAGTTATATGATATCAAATATTCCTATTTAATACTAATTATTAAAATGGTTACTCATTAGGCCAATGGTATAATGAGAAGTGTATTCCCCGATGGTCCGGGGAGCTGGGTTCAATCCAAGGTCGAGTCATACCAAAGACTGAAAAAATGGCACTTGATGCAGCCTTGCTTAACAATCAGCATTATAAGGTACGGATTAAAGGTAAAGTTAAGCAATCTAAGGAATAGAGTAGTGCCCCCCCTACACCTCGGTGTAGTAGCAATTGAAAAGGGAGCCTTCGGCTCACCCTTGACTAAGGTCGCCAACTATTCTTTTATTATAAGGTTTTAAGTAACTGTTGATTAAGGCGTCATCTCCACACTAATCAGTAGTTCTCTGAAACTAGTAGACAAGTTCACCTACCAAGGAAGCAGTGTCTCATCAGCCGAGACAGACATCAACACGTGACTAGCAGAGGCATGGACAGCTATCGATTGGCTATCGGTCATATGGAAGTCAGATCTGACTGATAAAACGAAACGCAGTAGGTGCCCGTGGTGTAATGGTTATCGTCGTAGGAATTGGACACGGCGACACGAGTTCAAATCCTGTACGAGAATGATTGCATTTCACATAGCACTAATACCATTGGGAAAGGTATGAATCCAATTATTCTCCCTCCAGCTATGGGTAAATAGTAGGACAGACTGATTTATTCAGCCTTGGTTAGGCAATTAGTCTAGGAGAAAGACAACTCTGAATTCAAACCTGTTAAACTCCGCTTAAAAATTGACCTTGTGTCATATCCTGCCCGAGCGGAGGGGTCGGTAAATATGATAAAATGAAACGCAGTTTTTTCCAAGTAACAGTCGAGTCGATACTGCTATATGGATGCACTACATAGACGCTAACTAAATGTTTGGAGAAAAAGTTTGACGGCAACTACACAAGAATACTGCGAGCAATATTGAACAAGTCTTGGAGGCAGCACCCCATAAAGCAGCATCTGTTCGGCTTCTTACCACCCATCACGAAAACTATCCAAGTTAGACGAATCAGACATGCAGAACACTGCTAGAGAAGTAGGGACGCGCTCATAATTGACGTACTCCATTGAACCCCTTCACATGGACGAGTAAAGGCAAGCCGACCAGCCAGAACCTACATACAACAGCTCTATGCCGATACAGGATGTAGTCTTGAAGGCCTACCGGAAGCGATGAAACGATAGAGAAGGGTGGCGGGAGAGGGCCAGGAAGATCCGTGCTGATGGTGTGAGATGATGATGATGATGATGAAGTAACTGTTTCGATTTAATGATATCCATGTTTTTGCACTCAGGTATGTATTTATTTTTAGTAACTAATAATAATAATAATCCTGAGTAAACAATTATCGCTTTAAGTAACTATTCTTAATACAATTTACTGTTATATGATATCAACTATTCCTATCTAATGCTTTTCAAATGGATCTATTTGATCCATAAATGGTCCCCTAAATGGTACTACCACTCTGGTTACAGAAGGATTATAGTACGCTCCCTAGATGTTCAGAACTGGAGTCTGACTATCAGATTCAGCTTAGAGTCATAGGAAAAACACCGCTTGTCTTTTTTTGCGGGGTGGGGTCTTAATCCTCTGCCTGTGATACTGTCAGTATATTGCAAACCTCACTGACAAAGAGGGATATACTTGTGTTCAGAGTTAGACGGAGAGGAAAATAATGGTAAATTTTACGAATTCAAACACAAACACACACATATATATATATATATATATATATATATACCAGGTCATTGCTTTCGTAACTACATAACAATTTGCACTAATATTTATCCACGAGACACAGAACAAAGTTTTAGCGTTTCTTTCAAACTGAGATAAGCAAAAAAAAAAAAAAAAAAAAAGGAAAAAGGAAAAAAAAAAAACGATAAAGGGCACGGCATCTTTCAGAATTTTTAAAAAAAAAGTTAAATTGAAAGAAAAAACAAACATTACAGGAATATTTTCTGTTCAAACTAATCCCTTTTCAGTTTCAATATTACAAAAGGAAATCGGTTTCGGGTAGGCGAGCTTGGAATTATGGGAAAGAAACCTGCAATCATTGTTGACATGAATCAAAGTTCACTTGCACAAAAGCGGGAAAAAAAGTTATTATTTCCAAAAGCTAATTAACGCGTGCAATGCACTGGAATTTGGTTTTAAATGATGACATTTCAACAAAGGTTAAATCAGTCTCAAATGCTATGATTTAAGATTAAGGAATAACAATATTTTGTAAATCAGTCAGAATAAATCTTTATACTTGTCATTTTTTTTACAAGTATTTTCTTTCATCTTTTGATATTCGTTATCCCAATGACAGCGAGGAACAGCGTTCGGAGAAAACAAGAAAAAATTCTTCTGCTGAGACTCGCACCTTTGTCTCTAAGAAGCCTTATTCTTTGTAACAACGAAAATAGTATTAAAACTGTTCAAATAACACCAATAAGTCCATCCAATACTCTTGACCCCTATCAGTTTGGTTTGGTTTGGTGGGTTTTAAGGCGTATCAACTTTTATAGGTTATTTAACGCCAAATCTCTTTTTAAGTAAATAATCTGATCGATTTAAAACAATTCAGTTCAGCATAAGTACACAGTTTAATTGTCAAAGACATTTCTATTTCAAACTATTCAAGCAGTTATGTGTAACAATTCAGTTAAGTGTAAATACAGTTTTAATGTCGAAAAACAGTTCTTTTTCAAATAATTCAGTTAAGCATAAGCACGCAGTTTAAATGTAAGTGCAGTTTAATTGTGAAAAACATTTCTATTTCAAGCTATTCAGTTTACTCAAACAATTCAGTTTAGCATAAGTATGCTGTTAGTTCTATTTAACCCATAGATAGGACCCTATCAGGTGCTACCACTCCGGGCCAGAGTGGACCTGGGAGTGATGGTAATGAAGGGGTATTCTGCATTCCCCAAAGCTCCAGCATTGCTGGAACCTCACCATCAGATTGTTTAGTGTTATATCCAGGACACTCGTTGGTGGGGTCTTACCCCTCTGCAGAGAGGCAGTCAGTGTATTCTACAGCCCCAGCCGACTGGGCAACCCCTATCAGTCTTAATCTTAATTTTGGTTACTCATCAATAGAAGTTTACTCGGCATAGTTTAGAATACATTGTCTCCTTTGCTGAGAGGTAACTCCCCCAAATGGAATCTCCTGGTATGACACTGAGCTGCATCTGACGATAAATTGCATTTAAACAGTTTCAAATGTAAAAATCTACGATTTAATTCTTCAGGATGAGAAAACAAAACTCGACGGAAGTAATGGAATTGTACCTGTTTATATCGACACGAGGTTACGAAAGCATGGACAGCTATCAATAGGCTATCGATTATATGGAAATCAGACCTAACCGATAAAATAAAACGCAGTTTCTTCCAGGCAGCGGTCGCATCGATACTGCTATATGGATGCACTCATTGGACTCTAACAAAACGGCTGGAGAAAAAGCTAGACGGCAATTACACAAGAATGCTGCGAGCAATCTTGAACAAGTCCTGGCGGCAACACCCCACAAGACACCAACTGTACGGCCACCTGCCTCCTATCACGAAAACTATTCAAGTTAAACGAACCAGACATGCAGGACACTGCTGGAGAAGCAGGGACGAACTCATAAGTGATGTACTCTTATGGACCCCCACACATGGCCGTGCAAAGGCAGGACGACCAGCACGAACATACATTCAGCAACTATGTGAGGATACGGGATGTTGTCCAGAAGACCTGCCTGAGGCGATGAACGATAGGGAAAAGTGGCGAGAGAGGGTCAGGGATATCCGTGCTACCAGCATGACATGATGATGATGATGATATAATATCTATAGAGCCATTCAATACTCTCCTCTTAATTGTTTTTACACAATTAATGCTAAGTGCATATTTCATTTATTTTATTATTTTACTCATTGGAGAGTTTTTCACACCAGCGTTAGCTGATGGTTTTCCACCTGAGTTTGAGTGACAACAAGTCTCTTCAAGTCTCTTGGATTCTTCTTTGTATTTTGGCCGATCTCAACAATGCTGTAGTTTGGATGGTCTCCATTTATGATCTTATTTCAAAATTCTCCACGCCCTGTGCCAATCCTTTGGTGGCTGTATCGAGCGCACCAATTACAATTGGTATCACCGTCACTTTCATGTTCCAAAGTTTTTCAACTCTTTAGCAAGGACTAGATACTTGTCTCTCTTTCAGCTTTCCTTCAGTTTTACTCTGTGGTCAACCAGAACAGTCAAGTCCACCAATCAGTACGTTCTCTCTTTTTTTTATTTTGCTATCATTAGGTCTGGTCGTCTGGCCGAGATTAGATGATCTGCTTGTCTCCCAAAATCCCAAAGAATTTTGGGCGTCTTATTTTCTAGGAGGGATTCTGGGCTGTACATATACCATTTGTTTGTAATTTTTAATTTCTTGCACAATTCCCAATAGATAACCTTCCCCACCCTCTCGTGTCTAGTCTTATACTCTTTTTGTGCTAATTTACTGCGTTCGCTTTGTGATCGGCCATTTCGTTTCTGTCACAACCTAACCTACGTCTGTTATTTCGATGAGACTTATCTATTTTTGCTTTGACTTAGAAAGTCTTTATGGTGTTTTTTTTTGTGCTGCCACTAGAAGAGATTTATTTTCTGTCTTAATGTTTCCCTTTATATGTCCAAGATTTCTAGAGTGAGATATCGCTTGTTTGTCACTTGAAATATCCGTACAGTTGTATTTCTTCCCATCTTTGTTTTGTTGTTATTTTTGCTCGGTTGATGCTTGTTTTGTCTGTATTGTTTCTAGTGACTGTAATCAGTCTTCCTCTGCACTTTTTTTATGGAGTCTTCGACTCGTTGTATTGACATTATCTTGAATGCTGGCGAGTCTTCTTCCTCTTTTCCTTAACGCATTCAGTCTGTCCACATCATCTCCAGTATGAAAGGCCTTATGCATCGTAATGAGTTTTGTTCTCTGGTCTATTTGTGGGAGTTCTTCTCTCGTCTACTTTAAGAATGGTCCTGAGTGTTTTACATGGGGGACAACCCAAGTATTTATCCCTTTGATGAGATTTCTGCTATGTAGTTTGGCTTCGAGTACTTTTCTCGTTCTTCCGAGGTTTTCTTTTTTAATTTTTCATTCGTCTCCGCTTGTTTGATGGTGTCCGCTTCTAATATTCCTAAGTATTTGCAAGTTTCTTTTTCTGCAAACGTTCTGATTTTCCTTGATTTTCCGTCATTATCGTTTTCCGCTTTTCATTATGAACTTGGCACATTTTTCTCTGCTTCTATTTTCAATGTATATCCTCACTGCCTGCATGAAGGTTTCTAATTCCTTTTCATTTTTGGCATATAGTTTGATGTCGTCCAAATGCATAAGGTGGTTGATTTTTTCTTGCGATTTCTGGAGTTTTATTTACTCCTTTAAAGTTTTTCACATCAGTGTTAGCTGATGGTTTTTCACTGGAGTTTGAGTGAAAGCAACTCTCCTCAAGTCTCCAGGACTCGTCTCAGTATTCTGGCCGTCCCCAGCAACGCTGTCGTTTGGATAGTCTCCACCAGTCCGCCAATTTCCAAGTCCTCCAGGCCCTTTAATAATCCTTTAGTTACTGTGCCTAATGCACCAATCACAATTGACACAATCGCTACTTTCATGTTCCATAGCTCTTTTAATTCTCTAGCAAGGTCGAGGTACTTATCCTTCTTTTCACTTTCCTTCAGATTTATTCTGTGGTCAGCCGGAATAGCAAAGTCGATAATTTTGCAAATTCTCATTTTTTTGTTGATTATTATGAGGTCTGGTCTTCTGGCCGGGATTAGGTGATCCGTTCGTATGTTAAAGTCCCATAGGAGTTTATGCGAGTATTATTATTGTTATTATGGCTGTTCTCAATAATGTTGTTGTTTGGATGGTCTCCTCTCATCCAGTTAAGTCCTCCAGTATTACTATCATTGTAATTATCATTATTATTATTATTATTATTATTATTATTATTATTATTATTATTATTATTATCCTACTCCTTGAGAGTTTTTCTCTTCAGCATTAGCTGATGATTTTTCTCTGAAGTTTGAGCGACAGCAAGTCTCCACAAGTCTCCAGGACTCTTCTCAGTATTCTGGCCGTTCTCAATAATGCTGTAGTTTGGACAGTCTCTACCCCTCTCGTTGTTTTCAAGTCCTCCAGGCCTTATACCAATCCTTTGGTGACTGTACCAAGAGCACCAATTACAATTGGTATGATCCACAACTTTTCAACTCCCTAGCAATGTCAAGGTACTTATCCTTCTTTTCACATTCTTTCAATTTTACTCAGTGGTCAGCCGGGACAGCAAAGTCTACAATTCGAAGGTTCTCTTTTTTTTTTTGTTGTTGTTGTTGACTATCACTAGATCTGGTCGTCTGGGTGAGATTAAGTGATCCGTTTTTATCTCAAAATCCCAGAGGAGTTTGTCCGTATCATTCTCCTAAACAGATGTTGGGTTGTGCATAAACCATTTGTTCATTTAGTCAAATTTCAATTTCTTGCACATCTCCCAGTGGATCACCTTTCCCATCCAGTCGTGCCTAGTCTTATACTCTTTCTGTGCTAATTTGCTACATTCGAATTATTATTACTATCATAATCATCATCATCATTATTATTATTATTATTAGTAGTAGTAGTAGTAGTAGTAGTAGTTTTGTAGAATCTATGGAATTTTTGACTTTAATAAGTTTTTCTTAACTTATTTTGATTCACATAATCAGAAAGAAAACAATTATTTTTTTAAAATGCTTCCATTTATTTACGTAATAGCTTGAAAATTTTTTTTAAAAAGAATAAATAAATACAAAATTATTAATATATTTTGAAAATAAACTGCATCGCCGGTGAAAATGCATAATCAATTATGGAGACTATGTTTTAAATTTCACACAAAAAATTGCTCTATCCAACAGTACTACTATACTCTCTTTATCTAGAAGTATGTCCGGTTAATAAGTCGCTAGAATTATTTTCAGAACAGCACTTGTTTATATATATATATATATATACGCGTGTGCATGTGTGTATTTACAAGTATAGAGATAAAGCAGTTTAATTTCTCTCGACTCAGAATTTCACGTCTTCGATTGTCAGGTGTGATCATAGAAGACATGTTTTGTGCAACGGTTATCATCGTAGGAAAGAGAATCGGCCACCCGAGTTCTAATCCTGGACGAAGCTGATCGTCTTTTAATTTCACGGTAATGTCCTCGGGAAAGGTATGATCCATCTCTTTTTATCCCCCTATCTGGTCGATAGGTAAATAGTTGTGCAGAATGGACTCTTTACCCTTGGTAAGGCAACTAGTCTTGGAGAAGGAAAGATTCTGGATTTAAACCGCCAATATTCCGCTAAACAAATTGACCCTGTGTCGCATCCTGCGCGCGGTGGAGGCGTTTCACTTCTAGCGCCTCTTTGTGCTCAGATTCGTTAAATCAGATACTTGTTATACAATGGTCTGTTAAAACGAAGGGTTAATGCCCAAGAAATGTGAGTATAATTTTATAAGAAGTTGAAGGTCTGTCAGTTTGCCTTCAGTTAATTGGAAAAGAAAAAAAATACAAATGTTGGTTTTAATAACAACCTTGAACGTTTACTATTCCTTGTGGGTGTTTACAGGTATTTAACTATATATGCATTTGGCGTCTATGTATTTTGTGCATCTGCATAATTGCGTGTGTTGTGTGTCAGTGTGTTGTTTGCGGGCAAGGATGAAAGTAGGTTCGAGGTGTCTGTTATTCGTGTGTATATTGAGTGTTCATTTTGTTTTACCGTTGTTTATATATATATATATATATATGCGCGCGCATGCGTGCGTGCGTGTGTGTGTGTAGGGGTGCTACAGCGTGTTTGTTGTGAGTGTACTGACATGCTACGTTGGCTGTATGTTCTAAGTTATAATCGGACTTTCCAGGATGGGCTGGTGCGTATTGTCTGATTTGTGTATGCGAAGTAGGGAGGGAATTACATGTAGCAATTGTGCATTTGGTTCTTTGACTAATGTTTCCTGCTTGAGGTTGGATTGTATAGATACGAACAAACAAACACACACACACACAAACACATATGTGTGTTTGTGTGTATTAGTGTTTGTGTGTGTGTATCTGTAAATGTATTTTAAATGTTTTGAATGACCGCAATGTGCGTTTGGTTTGTGTTTCTGCCGTTTGATCAAGTACATACACTTATATATATATATATATATATATGTATATATTCATATATATATATAAATGTATGTATATATATACATATATACATATGTATGTTTATGTATATACATACACATATATACACGTGCATGTGCATATGTATTTGTGCGTGTGTGTTTGCATTTTGTATATTTCAAATGTTTATGTGCTTCTGGTGAATGTTGTCTGTCGTTTGATTATATACACTCATATATATGTAGAATCATGTATGTATATATATACATATATATATATATATATATATATATATATAGAGAGAGAGAGAGAGAGAGAGAGTGATGTGTGTGAGTGTGTGTATGTGTATGTGTATGCGTGCACGTGTGTATTCATTTTGCATGTTTCAGATGTACATGATATGGTTTGGGCTTTTATTGTCGGTGATTTGATAGGATACAGCCCCAAAACACGCACCCACACACACATATCTATATATTTATACATGTATATATATACGTGTACACATAAACACATGGTATATATATATATATATATATATATATGTGTGTGTGTGTGTGTGTGTGTGTGTGTATTTGTGTGTGTGTGTGTGTGTGTGTGTACATGCCTATATATGTATGCATGTGTATATGTGTATATATATATATTTGCATATATATGCATATATATTCATATATACAAATGCATTCATATATACTAATGTGCATGTATATATATGTGTATGGGTGGACGTGTTTGTGTATGAATGCATGTGTGTGTGCGTGTGTGTATGTGTGTGTATTCCATTTTTCAAATAAGCGTAAAGTTTACTTGTTTTACGTTTTCTGACGTTTATTGTGTACTCACATATACACAAGCACCCACATACTTGTGGACTTACAACAAAACAATTTATATATATATATATATATATATATGTGTGTGTGTGTGTGTGTGTGTGTGTGTGTGTGTGTGTGTGTGTGTGTGTGTGTGTGTGTTTTGTTCATTTGTGTTCCAATAGCCTTTGGGGTAGGGTCACTGATTGCAAACTTCAACGTAAATGTGTGGGATGATACGATTTCTTTTGCGGATTGGATAGCTGCAATTTTTGTTTGTTTTTTTTTTTGTTTGTTTTTGTGTTTTTTTCGTTTTTCTTTATTTGGGTTTTCGTTTTTTACTCTTTTCAACGAAGGTTACGAAAGCGTCTGCAGTTTTTTGTATGAGCTATTTTGTTTCCAACGTAATGAGAGAAAATATTAAATGAAAAGATTGCGTCGAATGTAGTAGGTATTGCAGGACGTGGTGGGAGTGGAAGCTTAATATAGGTAAAAATGGTAGTCCACATCAGAAGCAAATTAACATTCGAAAAAGAACACGAATGAAGTCTGTCAACATCAATTTATAAAAAAAATTAAGAATGAGAAAAACAGAAATCTTTTCGTCAGAAAAATTAAAACTATCTATCTATCTATCTATCTATGTCAACAAATCTCTCCATCCTTTCCTTCCCTCCCTCTCTCTCTTTATATATATATATATTAATACGTATATATGCATATGTATATATATATATATATATATGTGTGTGTGAATGTGTGTGTGTGAATACATGCATACATACGTATATAGTCGGTTGACAGGTTGGTTGGTTTTACGGACTAACAAATATTGTAGGTTTATTTAAAGCAAAAGTCAGTTACATGGTTTACAAGCAGTGACTGCAGCTCATTTGGTCGGGACACACTTCGGCCGCCTGTGTTCACTGGTACACAGATCAGGTTGGGTGTTTTGACTCATAGGGAGTCGGTTGAGGTTGCCAGACTCGGATGCTGGAGAGGTCCAGCAATCACGTCTCGCAGCTGAGAACAGCGTCCTTGAGTCTCAGGGGGCTGTCTCCTCAGGCTCTAACCCTTTCTGGAGGGGCTAGGTTTATTGCCTGGCGTCCTTTTTAGGGGAATGCCGAAGGAAATCAAGGCATTTTGGGAACCTCTGGGCATATGTGGGCAACGGTCCTGCGCATGGTACCTCCTATAAAACGCCTTGTGGCAAACTCGCACGTACGTGGGGTGCACGACAAATGCCAGTTACATGGTTAAAAATAACTAATGATAACTAGTATCTCAGTTTATTGTGCTTTGTCTCATAAGTGAAATATCCCTCGATATAGATCATTATATTTCTGTCTGTCTGTCTGTCTGTCTGTTTGTCTCTCTCTCTCTCTCTCTCTCTCTCACACACACACACACACACACACCCTTTCCCTCTTTCCAAATGGCTCTATCTGGAAAGTAAAGGCAGATTTTCAAATGGGTACAGTATGGTCGCCAGGTTTGGATTATATACACCATTAAGTTTAAACCTTTGTAAATATTGATCTGGAGGTGCCAGTGGTGTAATGGTTATCGTTGTAGGAAATGGACACGACAACACGAGTTCAAATCCTGGACGAGACTGATTGCATTTCACATAGCACTAATACCTTTGGGAAAGGTATGAATCCAATTATTCTCCCTCCAGCTATGGGTAAATAGTAGAGCAGACTAGGTTCTTCAGCCTTGGTGAGGTAACTAGTCTAGGAGAAGGAAAACTCTGAATTCAAACTTGTTGAACTCCGCTTAAAAATTGACCTTGTGTCATATCCAGCCCGAGTGGAGGGGTTGGTAAATATGGTAAATATTGATCTGTTTATTTGATCATTTACTGTAATCCAGCAGTATTATCTGTTCGTTTAATCCTGCGTAAATTGAAAGCCATTAGTCGAATATATAGACGGTGGTTAAAATCGCTTTTTAAAATCAGTTTTAATAATGTAGAATATTGAAAGGTCAGCATAAATCTTTTCTGTGTTATTGGCGATCGATATATCATTTTGAAACTGCAATAACGCACAAATCGTTCAGCTGACCGTTCAGTTTCAGACGATTTTAAAAGGTTATTTTAATTATGGTCTCTCAGTAGATATTCTATTCCACATATTTAGCAGCATAGTAAAAAAAAACAAAAATTTAAAAAAAAACATGTCTGATGTATCTTACTTTTTATTTTACACTGACAATACAGAGACGTCATCTTCAGCCGATTTCTCGACACCAATCGCCTACGCGTCAACACATGACATCGTGCCCACCTGAAAATTCTTTGAAGACAGTATCGATCCATTACTCAACAGGTGCTCTTACGTTATCAAAATTGAGCGAAGATGGTCGAAAGTGTGGGGATTAAAATGAAATAAGAAAGATAATAGCATAAAAAATAGTGACGGTTTCCCGAGAGGCCCTTGACAGGAGGTGAGGTCGGCGTATGTGAAAGGGAGGATCTTCCTGGCGCCAAGGAGAGACTCTTTCTCATAAAATTTTATCCCCCTCTACTTAGATGGACCTCTTTCTCTCGGTTACTTATAGGGAATGCACTTGCTGGCTCAGTCCCGAAGCAGCCTAGCAGCGCGCCATATCTCCGACACATGGCAACGGGACACATGACGGGCCCTCAACATATAATTTGCAAAAGATTGTTCCCTTGTGTTCTTCAGACGCCTTGTCTAGGGTCACCGACTGTTTCCATTGGTTCAGGAAGATATTCCACCTCACAGAGTGGTCGTAACCACTTTCCACCAAATAAAATTTAGGTCTAAAGGTATCCTCGTCTTTTTGCTTCTGTCTTTAATTCACTTACAGCTTTGACAGACAAAAAAAGATAAGAGAATGGGGTAACAAGATGACAAGAAAGTCAGACACAAACCTCAGTATCTAATAATACCAACAATTCACCATAATCAAGAAAAACCATTCATGTACTCCATAAAAGTACCCGAACGCAGACTAAACAGAGACTTTAGATGATTTTCAAACTGTCAACAACCCCAGTTATGGTTAGTTGGTTAGGTTTTATGGCATATCAACCTTTGTAGGTTATTTAACGCCAAATCTATTTTATGTAAATAGTTAGCACTATTTCAAACAATTCAGTTTAGCATGAGTACACTGTTTAATTGTCAGAACAGTTCTAATTCAGCTAATTCAGTTTTTGTTTACACACAGTTAAATGTCAAAACAGTTCTATATCAAACGATTCAATTTAGCATAAGCACGTTGTTTAAATGTAAGTAAAGTTTAATTGTCAGAAACATTTCAATTTAAGCTATTCAATTTAGTCAAACAGTTCTAATTCAAACAATTCAGTTTAGCATAAGTACACAATTTAGTTATATTTGACTCATAGACAGGGCCCTATCAGGTACTACCATTCTGGGCCAGAGTGTACCTGGGAGCAATGACAACGAAGGGATATTCTGCATTCCCCAAAACTTCAGCATCATTGGAACCTCACCATCAGATTGTTTAGTGTCATAGCCAGGACACTCTTTGGGGGAGTCTTATCCCTCTGCAGTGAAGCAGTCGGTGTATTCTACAGCCCCAGCCGACGGGGCAAAACCCCAGTTATGACATCTCGTTGACAAAAAAGAAAAGCTGAATGAATAGCTAAACACTAAATTCAAGTTCTTTTATAAAATATGCCTACAATATATATATATATATATATATATACTAATTTGAAACACATCCTGCCAAAGCTCAATAAAACTCTTCCTAGTGTAAAGTTCACTGTTAGGTGTTTTATGTAGCAGAGTTCATAGATGATCAATTGAAGACACTTGGATACCAAAAGACAATTTTCATGCAACGTATTCAATTTATTTTTTAGTACTTTTATAGGATGTCACCTTTTTAAAAAAAACTTTTCTCCTTGCGATGAGCTAAGGTTGAAACATATTGAGAGCCACTATAAAATAATCAACGAGGCAATATTCCTATTTACACTCAATATATATATATATATAGTAAAATTGGCGACCATAGTTGAGGGTGATCCGAAGGTCCTCTTTTCAATAACTGCAACACCAAAGTATAGGGGAGGGTACTGCTTCTTTCTCTGGATTGCTCCTCTTATCCTTGATCCGTACCTTATAATGTTGAGTGTTAAGCAAGGATGTATCGAATAATATGTTTTGAGTCTTTGGTATGACTTGATCTGAGATTGAACCCTGATCTCCCAAGCCATTAGCAAACACTCTACCCACTTGGTCAATGGGCTAGTATCACCATGAATAACTACAATACAACCAGTTTTTGTTATTACTAAATTTGTAAATTTTATATTAGTTCAAGTAGTACGTATAATCTAAAATGCATACAATTCTACCCCCACTAAAAAAAACAAAACAACGGAGAGTAGATTTAAGATATAAAATACTGCAAGAGGTATAAAAGGACACTACCATAACTATCTGTTTCACGTATAGTGAGATACGGCTATCAGACAAAGCTGTTTTGTTTGCATGTGTTTCGAGTTGACAATGTAAAAAGGATTATCTTCCAACTCCATCAAGTCTTTGTAACCACGTACGAGCAACTATACTTTTTTGAAGGGAGTTGGGGTTGAAGCTATACATTTTCATCTAATTGTTCTTCTCTGTCGTCGCGGCGAAAAAAGATTCTTCACCTCGTACGTCTTATCTAACTTTCGATCAGTGTCTCTTTTTGAGGTGGGTGCATGTGATCTTATGACGCCAGCAGAGGCAAAGAGAGTTAAAAGACTGTTCAGGAAAAGCTAGCAAAGCCTTGGGTAGTATAAACAAAAGTTTATGATGCCATAAATCCTTTACGAAAGACGCAGAAAACAAGTCAACAGAGACTTCTTTCCGACTACACTTTATGGCGCGGAATCATGGGCCCTCTTCTAGAGCCACCATTCTCGAAAGTCTGTCTCACTTCCGCCGCCTCCTCATTATTACTGTTCACAGATGCCATCTCATTACAGGAACTCATATCTCCAAGATAGTCATTGCCACAAGCAATGAGGTCATGTCACATAACGTTCAACTACGCCGGACAGGTCACGTGTTAAGAAGAGTATATAATCGTTCCCCAAAGATTCTTATGATTAATGAATGTTTCTTTGACTAACAAAGCAGATCGTGCTGCACAAAAAAGTAAATACGATGACTAAAAATATGGTTTGCTTAATGGCATATCAACCTTCGTGTGTTATTTAATGCCAAAGCCATCTTTGAAGAAAAACAATAGTGGTACTATTAACTCATAGCTTTAATCAATATATATATATATATATATATGTGTGTGTGTGTGTGTGGGTGCGTGTGTGTGTGTGTGTGTGTGTGTGTGAAGTGAATTAAATCAACGCACGGTTGTCTTTTGGGTGGGAACAGACTGATTTCGGTGAATGTTGAATTGGCGCCGAAATTCACGCCTCACTGATTCATTATTCTTCTAGTAACTGTTATAGGCAAACACGATTTTTCTATCGTCGACAGCATCATGGCTTCCCCTGAAATAGAACAGGAAATGTTCGAGAAAAAAATACCAAGATCCCAAGGTCGAAATAATACCTGCCAGACATATATCCCTCTTACCGATGCTGAGTAGTTGTCATTTCAAAATTGTTCATCCTCTCTGCCCCACCCAATATGTATAAAAGTGAAGCTGGCGACTGTAGTTGAGGGTGACCAGAAGGCACCCTTTTCAATAGCTACTACACTGAGGTGTAGGGGAGGGTGCAACTCTTTTCCCTGGATTGCTCCACTTTACCCTAGATACGTACCTTATATTGCTGAGTGTTAAGCAAGGAGGTATCAAGTACCAGTTTTAAAGTCTTTGATATGACGCAACTTGGGATTGAACTCAGTCTTCCGAACCATTAGGCGAACACTCTACCCACTAGCCGGTTTACAATATGTAAAAGATAAACAAAATTTATAAAATAAATAGTAAAATTAATATTATGCTGTTCATTTTTTTTATTGTTCTCAACTAGTTTCGGTTTTTGGTCATCGTCAGTAAAAAAATGTTCAATTGAATAAAAAAGAAAGATTTTTTAGTAAGTTTTTAATGATAGGTTAAAATGTATTTTTAACGGAGTTGATATGTTACGCAAAAAGCAGTGTAAAATATTTGAGTCATATATCCATCATAGAATTGACATAGATATGAACATAAAAAAAAGAAAGCAAATGGATTACAAAAAAATGTCTAAAAAATATGTGCCATTTGGATTTGATATGAAACTTAAATATCCGGCCTTGAAATGAAAATTTGACAACCACAAATAACTACACAAACAAGTTACGGCTGATTCGAAAAATATTCCCCCTTAAAAATAACAGTGGAAAGCAGAAAAAAAAATCCAAATAAACAAACAATCCGGAGAAGTCACGGTTAATTAGAAACGCACTGCTCCCGAACCAAATGAAAACATATAAACCAGAGAGAGAGAGAGACAGACAGACAGACAGAGACAGACACAGAGGAACAGACAGAGACAGAGACAGACCGACTCGCAAACATACACAAACAAACAAATATATATATATATATATATATATATATATATATATATATATATAAAGATCTGTTAAAGACACTTTGTTCAGAAAACATTCTTTAATAGACCAAAAGATATGGCACTTTGATTGGGTTTAGGGTTGGTCTTATGGCATATCAGCCATTATAGGCTATTAATGCCAAATCTATTTATATATATATAAACAGTTCTATTTCAAACAATTCAGTTCAGCATAAGTTCACAGTTTCAAATCAATGAACAGTTCTACTTCAAACAGTTAAGTTTAGCATGAGTACACAGTTTAAATGTCAAAAAACAGTCCAATTGGACCCATAAAGCCAGATTAGATCTTGGAGTGATGGCAATGAAGAGGTACTCTGTATACCGGAAAGATCCAGCATTACCGGAACCTCACAATCAGATTGTTAAGTATCATATCCAGGACACTCGATTTATTCTACGGCCCCAGCCAACTAGAAAAAGATAAGGTACTCCTCACTACATTATATATGTGTGTGTGTGTGTGTATGTGTGTTTGTGTATGTGTGTGTGTGTGTCTGTGAGTGGCAATAACTATGCTCACTCTCTCTGCAATGTATGACTCTGTATGTATGTGTTGCTGAGAGAAAGAGACACATATACACAAACACACATCCATACATACACCCGTACACACACTCAAACACACACGTATCATCATCATCATCATCATGTCACGATGCAGGCACGGATCTGCCTGACCCTTTCTTGCCACCCGTCTCTTTTGTCCATCGCTCCCAGGAGGTCTTCAGGGTTATATCCTGTATCTGCACAGAGCTGTTGTAGATATGTTCTAGCAGGTCGACCTGCCTTTGCTCTACAATAGGAAAGGGCGCACCGGAGTATATCACTTATGAGTTCGATATATATATATATATATAAAGATCAGTTCAAGATGCTTTGATCAGAAAACATTCTTTGGTAGACCAATTTATATGGTACTCCAACAGTGCATTATATATATATATATATATATATATAGTTATGGTAATTCAATTATCATAATACAATTCCTCTATTCAAATGTCGAATCTATTTCCTACTCATGAGGTTAAGCGTACATGGATACGTAGGACCGACTTCGGAAGACGTGGCCCCGGAGGTGACCGTGTCCACTGTAGGGATAAAACGTACCCTCAAGACACATCAGGTTAAGTGGTCACGCATTTCCCATGACTGGTTAATTTGGCATCGCTTCTGTTCGATATGGACCAGTGGTCCAGTGGTAGAGTTTCGAGTCTGTGGTTGCTAGTTCGATCTCCAGTAGTGGAGATCACAGTATGCACTGCTGATATAGGCCTAATAAGGTCGAAACAGCTGTCCAATGTTACATGTAAGTGCTTGCCAGATTTTCTAGTCATGGTAATTCAATTGACATAATACAATTCCTATATATTCAAATGTCACATATGTGTGTATTGTTATTACTATTTTCTCTCTCGCAGCAAATTCATCAATGTATGAGTGTCACGTGAGAGAGAGAGAGAGAGAGAGAGAGCGTATGTTGGCACTGGGCCCATAAAGTAAACATTTTGTTTTGTTGTTTGTAAGCTTTTACTATTATATCTCTTGTACGAGGATCATTAAATAAGTTTCCCGACTTTTTTCGTATGGGCACTTTTATTTTATTGATAGTACGCACATGAAACTCTAGTCCCCTTCGAAGTAATCTCCTCTGGCTGCAATGCACTTGTACCGTTCCAACAACTTCAGGAAGGCCGCATGGAAGTCCTCTTGTGTGAGCGTGCCAATGACTTTCGTCACAGCCTCTTTCATCTCCTCAATTGTCTCATAACGACAGTCTCTGAGCTTAGGGAATAACCAAAAGTCACAGGGAGCAAGGTCTGGACAATAGGGAGGGTGGGGAACTGTCTTGATCCCCATCTTGCTCAAATAGTCTGTGACAAGGATGGAGTTGTGGATTGATGTATTGTCCTGGTGGAAATGCCACTGAGCCGATTTGAAGAGTGCTGGCCTCTTCCCTAGGAATCTCTTCCTGAACTCCCTTAAAACCTCAACATAGTAACCCTAACCCTAAGCCTTTGGCCAATCAACTCTGATGTATTGACTTCCTTACTCCTCCCACACCTCTCATCATCCCTCACAGACACCCTGTCTTCCTTGAATCTCTTATGCCACTCAAAAACTGATGCTTTGATTCATGCAAGATGCTCCAAAAGCGGTCTGAAGCATTCCATACGTTTTTCACGGGCATTTTTTCCAAGTTTAAAACACAATTTTATTGCATATCGTTCTTCCTCACGTCCAGATTGTATTTTTGAAATTCACCAGCTGTGGTAATCAGGCTTTAGTAGGGTGTATTCCAATTGCTGCTGTAGCTATTCATTTAAACCTGAAATCATAAAAATTAGTTATCTCATAAGATGTATTGCAATAACATAGTGAATTTTCAAGAGTCTACGACAATCTTAAATGCCTGTTCAAAAAATGTCTGGAAACTTATTTAATGCACCACGTATATATTTAAGTACAGAAGTTTATATCTTAAAAGTATATATAATAAAATCATTATATATAGTGTATATATGATTTTATTGAACATATATATATATATATATATATATATATATATATATGTATAATAAAAGTGTATATACTTTATGACGTAAAAAGGAGCGGACTTTCGTCATTGTTGATTCCAGAGAGACTCATTGTGAGACTGACATGCATATATGGTAAGCCGTTAATTAAAATGTCATCATCATCATCATCAAGTCACGCTGGTAGCTCTGATTTCATTGACTCTCTCTCTCTCTCTCTCTCTCTCTCCATTCGTTCTTATCATCCATCGTTCCCGGCGGGTCTTCCAAACGATGTCCGCAAAGAGTTATTGTAGGTAAGTTTTTGTTCATCAGCCAATATTAGCACGTCCATGTGAAGGGTTCATCGAAGAATGTCACTTAATAGTTCATTCTTGGTTCTCCTGTTGTGTTCGTATATCTTGTTGGTCTTCCTTCGGTCGTTTTAGTGACGAGAGGTAAGAGGACATACAGATGTTGTTTTGTGGGGTGTTGCTTACAGGATCTCTCATATATATATATATATATACATTAATTGGAAAAAAAATGGAAATCAATCTAACTGTATGAAAATGCATAGTGATGAAAAATCGCAAGGTGTTCAGAGGATGGTTTTACTTATAGAATCTTTTGCCTACGTTAAACTTTTCGGTTTTAGAACCTTCATCAGGGCTTGTAAACGAAACGAAAGAGATGAGAAAGTTCGTAAAATTATACTATCGCCGGTTGCACCCTACATTTGACGTTCTAAGATATTTATTGATGTTGAAAAGTTACAAAATTCCTTACCTAAAATAAATCGACTTCGTCATTCATTTATATTTAAATAGATAGATAGATAGATAGTCGAATGAAACAGACAGAGATAGAAAGAGGACAGATAATGAAAAAGACGGAAGGATATATCATGGAATAATAATAATAGGTATATGCGAGCTAAATAATATGAACATCAACATAGATCAATCGATAGACAGATAGATAGATATGATACAGTATTTTTTAGGATTTTTTTTTATTTGGAACAGTAGTTGTATCCTACAAATTCGAAACGGAACGCTACCTGCGGATGTAGAATTTTTAAAACGTTCTCATCATTTTTCATTTCATTTTGTAACTACACGCCCTGATGAAGGTCTAAAAACTGAAATGTTTAACTTTACCAAATATTTCTACAAATAAAATCATCCTCTGAAGATCATGTTTTTTCATCTCTTTCTTTCTTTCTTTCTTTCTTTCTTTTTCCCTCTCTTTATATATATATATATATATATATTAGATTTATATATATAATTTCATGGAATTAAATATATATAAATCAAATATATATTTATTTATTATTATTATTATTATATAATAGCTCTATCCTAGATATTGAGCACTCTCCATATTAAATTCACTTGGTTCGACACAAACCAACAAAGTGATTTAGTGACAACCAACGCTGATATATATATATATATATATATATATATATATATATATATATATATATATAGGAAATCATCTGATTTCCATACAAAAAAGTGCAAAAAATAGGCTCAAGAAGCTGTAATTTTTGTATCAGTATTTTTGCATTTTGTATGCAATTGTTTTTTCAGATTTCTTTGAGAATTTGCAGACTATAATATTTGACTCGCCGAAAAAAATTTGAAGGATCAAAACCCCAAATAATTTAAGAAATCTTTTCCCTCCAAAATTATCAAAAATAAATGTTTTAACAAATTAGAATCATTGATAATTCATCAACTTTTTAAAAATCTAATTTTGAGCCAACTTCAATCATATAAATATCGATAGAAATTTCTTCAGTAGGTCTCACAAACTTATTCTGTGACCTACATAAAACTGCCTTTCCGTTCATTTCTTTAGAGCAAAAGTTTTAAGTTTCTTACCTTTTTAGAATGCTTTTAATTTCAACTTCACTCAATTATCTTAAATTGAACGAATATGTCATTGTTTATATAGATTGATGTCAACTACTATTACAAAAATATCTCGCTAGCTGATTCGTTTCATTTTGCTTACAAACTGACAAAGGCGTCACAACGTTGTTCTCGCACAACATAGTTACAGACTCATACATAGATTTTTTAAACACACAAAATATTTCCATTTAAATTTAGGCTAAAAATGACTATTATATCTCATGCGTGGACCCTCACTTTCTCTCTTAGAAATATTTACAAGAAATAACTTTCAAATTTCTGTTTCGCTACAAACTTTTCAATTAATTTTAAGTAATAACTTTGATTTATTTGAAGGTCTTTGTCACTTACACCTTTGTCAGCCGTATATATATACACAAATATATATATATATATATATATATATATATATATATATATAAAAGGTTGACTAATATATATATATATATATATATATATATATATATATATATATCAGTCACAATTTTGAGGGTTGTGTTCATCAGGCTTAGCCAGAAGAACTATTATCAGATATCTATCATTTTCGAAGCAATAAAAATTATCTTAGAACAATTCATTTTTTTCTTTGGCTTTGCTAAGATTCAACGTCTTGATTCTCGAAAACTCATTAATAATAATTTTAACTTCTAACTTTTATAGTTTTCTTTTTTTTTTTTTTTCGTTCCTTAAAATGATGATTAAGAAATATTTTGCTGACAGCGTTCATAATTTTACACAAAAAATATAACGTTAGTTATTTCGGGCCCATGAAAATCAATAAAAACAAATAAAAAGAAAATGAATAAAATGAAATCCTTCTAATATGACTCAGACAAATAGATTTCTGTCTAGAATTGTAAAAATAATCTTGAAGAATATCAGATGTGTTTTACTCCTTGTTTTTCAAAGAATATATTTTGTTTCCACTTGACAGCTTCATTTTGTCAGTAAATAATTTTTTTTTCCATTTATTATGATATATGGCAGAGATTTTAATGTACGTGAACGAGCCTCCAAGATTCGATCCACCTAAAACCAGTGTGTGTGTGTGTGTGTGTGTGTGTGTGTGTGTATGTGTGTGTGTGTATGTGTGTGTGTACGTGTGTGTGAGTCCATGTGATTATGTGGGTTTGTGATCTATTACGCAGACTCAACGGTTCACATAAATGAATTTAGCTGAGACTGAGATGGACGCTTTAACGGGGTCAAAAACACGTTTTGAAAAAATATAAAGCCAATATAAAAAATATTGTTTTTGTTATGGTAGAATGGTCAGTTGTCAGGTATCAGCTGTTCAAACCTGCGCTGGCACAGAGATTTGATGAATTCTATATAGAATAAAATTTGATTTGATGATAAAGTTCTTATAATACTTTAAGCTATACATATCGTAAATTATGTCAAAAATATGATCCCTAGTAACATTGATAAACACACACCCACATACATAAACACTCTCACACACAAGTGTTGCATATCCATGTACACGATTATGCGAAATGTACATGGGACGTTGGTAACATGTATACATAATGTTCATATAGAAAACTCAGAACATATAAAGAACATAGGAATCTCGAAATTCGAAAACACGTAACGACTTCTTGTTCAGGTACGGAACCTTTTTATTAATTTTGAGTTAAAGGTTTCGACATAAGTAGGAGAGACACAATCTTGCTATGCTGTCTCATTCATATGGCCCCCATCTCGTGCGGCACCCATAGGGCGCAAATTCGCCTACTTCGGCGAGCTCGCAAAAGTCGAACCCCCTCGTTTGGTGTCTAGTTTCCAACTCCCTAACTTTCTTCAGATTTCCCCAAAATCCTCTGCGCGCTTCCGGTGCGTGACGTCACCCGCACCCTGTCACCCTGTTCCGTCATCTCGGGCTATTGTGACATCTCTGAGTGGCACATCCGCCCCGCGTGCGCGTTACCACCTCCATCAAGGTTTGCACCTAACTAACCCATGTGCTGAACCGAAAGGTTCTCAGCCTAACTAAAATCAAAGGCATGAACCGAAATCCCTTGGCCATTACGTTACACAAACACAAATATATATATATATATATATATATCTGTCAGTTATACCATACATTGTATTTAATGAGCAGCAGCTTTTTAAAATGCTCAGGTGATAAAGTGATATAATGTCTCATAAGTTTGCCGTTAAAAGTTTCTCACTGTGCGGTGATCTTAAAACAATTCGAGAACGTTTTTAACTGTTTAAATCTGCCTCATGGCATGATTTCGATAGTAATTTCAGTAGTTTGGGTTAGATGATTCTTTCTCTCTCTTTTTTTACTCTCTCTCTCTCTCTTTCTCTCTCTCTATATATATATCTTCAGATATATATACACGCACACACACACACATACACATACGCATGTATTTATCTCTCTCACACACTCTCTCTTTCTCTCTCTCTCTCTCTCTCTCTCTCTGTATATATATATATATATAATATTCGTATATTTCGCTCCAACCTGGCGGATGAGTATTTTAAAATAGCATTAGAAAGCAATGAATGGTACGAAATATGAAGCGTGAGAGGGCGTAGATGATGTTATATAAGCAAGTTAGATAAGATGAAATAAAGCAGATGATATAATTATACAAACACAAGAATATTAGTTCCTGTTTGAGTGCTTATTCAAATGGAGCTTTAATATCATAAGCAGCTAAAAAACCGAGTTCCAAGGACATGATTTTCGTCATTCTTGATAGCAGGTCTGCAATATTTCAGAAGGGTCTAGGCTGATGGAATTCGGTTAAGTTGGAGGTGTGGGGGTTAACTCTAACCAAATACAGAGATTTCCACTTATGATCTCTGATTATTTATCTATTTATTTATTTATTTATTTTATCAGCGGTTTAATATTTCGAGATCTTGCTTAAGGGAGGAAACAAAAAATAAGGATTGGAAGTTAAAGATAACTTTTAAAAAGAGTTAGGGAGGCAATTAATTGGAAAAAAAATATATAGAGAGAGAGAGAGAGAGAGGAGAGAGAGAGGAGAAAGAGAGAGAAAAATTTAAGAGATCGAGGGTGACTGAAAAAAGCAAGAATATACATACCCAATATTTGGTAGATAGATAGATAGATAGATATGAATAAACTAAGATGGAAGTAGATATTAACCTGAAATTAAATTAGACTAAGAAATATATATATAGATATAGATTAATATATATAGATATATACCTTGTTAGCTGACTATCTATCTCTATTGCTATAGATATATAGCTACCGAGTTAGCTATTTTGATAGATAGATAGATAGATAGATAGATAGATTGTGGCAGTACACTCGCCTTCCCCAAACAATGAGGGGGATTCTGCTTTCGATCAGCTGACCGTTCTATTTGGCTGGTAATGTCATCGGATGGCATGAGCGATCCTCTTATCTACCCACGTTCTGTTTTTGATCCAGACAGCAGATCAGTCGATAATCGGAGTCGCCAGTCGATTAGTGGTTGGATGAGACCACAAAATTAATGAAGTAAAAAAATCAAACGTCAACAGAGAACAGGACACGGTTTTGTAATAAATATATTTAGTTTTGAAAAAGGTTTTACAATGGTACATACATTCACCCTTCCCTATTAATGGTAGCAATAAAACAGAGACCTAATTCACGAATTAAGTCAGTCAATTTCTCAACATTCAAAATCTGGCATAACACCTCTCAGATTATCGTATAGGTTTTTGGCTTTTCTCTTCTCGCTATCTATAGTTTCGTATATGGCAATCTCATGTGGCGGTTATGGTGGCCTTTTTCAGTTTCTGGCTTCTAGTTTCTCTCAGTGACTCGATAGTCTAGTACAAGGTGATTTCAAGTAGCGTATTATGTTCATTTTCTCCGTCTCTGTCTTCTCTGTGTGAGAGAGTTTGTAAAAGGCCAAGACTCAGGGTATTATGAAGTGTCCAAGCCGTTTCGCGCTGGTCTCTTCAAAGTATGATATTATCATGATTTCTCCTCGCTTGTAAGGAAAGAAAGAAGGAAAAAATTATAAGACGATAAAGCGGACAGTGAGTCTACGGAAGTAGTCGACTGACCTCTGAGAGACTCAGGCTAAAGAACTTGTTTAAGTCAACCAGTCACGGTTTAATTAAAAATGACCTGAAAAAACCGGAGGTCCTAAATCTTCTGCACATTTGTGGAACCAGTGAAAACGGATATGGTCCTACCTCCGACACCAGGTGGAAATAAGCGGACGACTCAGGTTTGAAAGTTGAGTTAGCAGCCGAACACGAAGAAGTAAAGACGCGAAATGAACACTAGCCACGATGTTACAAAGACAAACGAAAATTTACGGGCTCCATTTTGGGGTACGGTCAAAAAAGGGGTCTCACACAAGAAGCGAACCTGTGAAGACGAAACCAGTTAACAAGCATCCTCGAACTGAAACAAAATCAGAAAGAAAATTCAAGGTCTGTCTACTCTCTCTTTCTCCTCATGACTTCTTGTTTCTCTTTGTCCAGCTAAACCAGTCGACTCAGCTTTCATACTCTCTTCCTTTCTCCTGGCGACTACTTAAAGATTTAAGAAGCGAATAAACTTTGTGTTAGTAAACTAAGACAGAGTTTCATATTTTCATCAACTTTTCCCCTGCGAGGTTACAATAGGGTCCGACTACTACTACTCTTTTTTCTTATCTGTCTCTCTTTTTTGCGAGCCCCTCTCTTTTTATCTATTTCCTCTTATACTAAACGCTATGAAAAAACATTCTGATAAAATTTTTATGGAATAAAGACGAAAAAATAACTGTATCCGTTGTCTGTGTTTCGGTTTATCCACTTTTCCATTTATTTTTTCATATTCAATTTTCATTTCAATTAAAAGATCAGATCAATAGCGTTCAACGACGAAGATCGGTAGGCATTGAGGCTCTGTTCAAATTAGGAAAGAAAGAAAAAATCGGAGAGGCCGGTGGGAGAAAGAAAGAGAGAAAGAGTGAGAAAGAAAAATATGTGGGGAACGGAATAAGAAGTAAAAGAGGTGGATATAAGAAGAAAAAAATTAGACGAGTCGTCTTTCGAGGAGCTCTCTCTCTCTTTCTCTCTCTTTCTCTCTCTCTCTCTCTCTAGCGAGACTCGGTTTTTTCTATTCCTTGCAGGGTTTTTAGTTTTCCGTCATGAGAATTATATCTGATCACATAATTACTACATCAATGAATTATTACAACAGTATCTTTTATCTACGTGAAAGACTGAGTTTCTTGGCTTTTTATAATACAGGGTGCGGAAGCAAAATATGAAATAGTTTTAGAACATTTTTTTTAGTCTGATTAATCCAATTTTTGGAGAAAAAAAAACGTGATAAATCTAAATTTCATGATTAGCTAAATTATTCAAGCTCTTTTTCATTAAAATTCAGTCCAATATGTGTGAGCAAGAAAAGAAACGACAAATAATCTATGATTTTCTTAATCTATGATCTTCTTAATTTCTGAAATAATTGGAGTTTCTTTATGGCCTCCATCAATCCAGACATAATCCTTTTGACTAGAATATAAAGGGCGTTTTAGAAAACAAAACGAATGCGATTTCCCAGCCAAATACTTGTTCGCTTAAAACTGCTATTGAGGAGAAATGGGATAAAATGTCTGAAGAATTTATTTAAAGGCTTGCAAATCTTTTCGAAGGTGTTTTGATACAATAATTGAAAAAAAAAAATGACAGCCATATTGAGTAAATTTACTGTTTAATATTTATCATCTTATTTTGTTGTTTATTTTCTTAAAACTAAAATTAATATCATTTTATAAAAGAGTCGTTTATTATCATACTAGAATATTCTTAATTTTGCTTCCGCACCTGACTAAACAAAGCGGTGTAGCAATTTCTAATCTCTAATTTTAAACGGTGTTCGTTGTGAACGTGTGTCCTTCTACATGTTAGACCAAGGAGGAAAAAAACCAGTAATCGTTTGTTTCCCCTTTTGTCTTTACGTGACGGTGTAGCAATGTCTCATCTCTAATTTCAAACGGTGTTCGTTGTGAACGTGTATCCTTCTACGTGTTAGGCCAAGGAGGAAAAAAACGAGTAATCGGTTGTTTCCCCTTTTGTCTTTACGTGATAGAGAAGATAGTGACTTAAGTCGTTTCTACTTGATCAATCTGAGCTTAAAAGATCAGGAATTGGTGTGGGTTTTTTCATTTAAATATCATGCACGTTATTGTATGCTTGGTGGGCATTTGTTTCCAGTAGGGCCGATTAGAGCAGGTATGATATTGTAAGACCCTAAACTTGTTATGACCCCTAAGGCCATAACATCACTGATGAGGGGATCCTAAGTACATTTGAGGCATATTTAACACACGCACACACACACACACACATATATATATATATCAGTTTATTCGTTTCTATCAATAAATCTCAGCCTATTTGCATCTATTCCAGCCAATTGTTACATATACATCAATCTATCTATCTATGCTTATAATTTTCTAACTATCTATCCACTATACACTGCATCTACATATTTCTCCCTCTCACACACACACTCTCTCTCTCTCTATATATATATATATATATGTGTGTGTGTGTGTGTGTTGTTTTTTTGTTTGTTTAATGGCTGGAACTGGTAAGTAAGTAAAGTTGGCGACCGTAGTCGAGGGCTACCCGAAAACTCCCTTTTCAATAGCTACAACACCAAGATGTAGAGGAAGGCGCTACTCCTTTCCCTGGATTGCCACACTTTACCCTTGAAACGTACCTTATAATGATGAGTGTTAAGCAAAGAGGTATCAAGTACCATTTTTGGGGTCTTTGCTATAATACGACCTGGGATTGAGCCCCAATCTCCCGGCCCATCGGCGAACACTCTACCACTAAGTCGACTGAGGGTTCTGCATAAAAAGACCTTGCAAAACCCTGACAGCCGACTTCAGTAGGACAACAGGCAGTTCACCTTCAGTTGAATCATTTTTCTTTTTTTACCAGTTCCATTTATGGTTTTTGTTTAATGACTATTTCATATCCATATAGAATAACGACAGTGTTACTATTTATTCCATAATTGAAAGCTACAAATAACAAGAAAGAATAAAACTGTGGAAATAGCATTTCGAGAATCTGTTATATTGTCATCTACAGTATCATAACGACACAATAAATAAACAGACGCAGGAAGACTTCTTTAACAAAATATGTACATCTCACTTTATTGCAAGGGTTTGAAAAGGTTATTTAAGGTTTGCGTGTGAGAGGGAGTTGGAGACCGAACAGAAACTGCAATATTTTGACCCCACTCTTATGGCCGTCAGCGTTGTATCTTTCTTGTTCTCCTGATGCTCAACCGGAGGCCCACTCTACTGGGTGATGGCTTTCTTTACTGCATCTTATCAGCATCTTCTCTGGACCCCAATTCAATCGGGGACCCCTTTCCTTACCACATCTAGTCTATAACTCCGTCTCCAACTGCAACTCTGACTTCTGTCTTGACTGAGTTATATAATAGTTCAACGTCCACTCAGTCACCTACTCGATCTTTGGAATCGCATGTTGGATCGTCGTCAAGCGGAAATAACTGTCATGAAGTTCAGAGGTCTCCATTTCATCAGCCAATTTCCGCCTACGCGATTTCCTCACATAACTGCCATTAGAATGTGTCACTTCCTTCTGGTGCATCACCTTGGAATGGCATTTTTGGGTGGCTCAAAGGTCAAAATACATCAAATCTACTAGGAAACTCACCGAAAGTTACACAAGAACCAACCACGAGAATTATTAGTAAGCAATTAGACATTAAACTAGGACTGTTTACTCTAGAAGAACTCTACTCAGTACTAAGAAAAATTAAAAATAGGAAAGCCGTAGGGCTTGATGAGATTCCCCCAGAAGTATGGAAGACCAGACAATTCGACGACATACTGCTCCGACACAGTAACTCAGTTTATAATCAAAATCCAATAGACAGATGGATGAAGGGATGCATCCTCTTTTTCCCTCCCTAAAAAGGGTGACCTCCGATTAGCCAAGAACTACCGAGGTATAACACTTTAATCAAAAGCAGCCAAAATATACAATGCCCTACGAAACCGCATAGAACCCAAAATTGACAACATTCTTTGGAAGAACCAAAATGGCTTCCGAAGAAATAGATCTATGACCTCACAAATATTGACTATCCGTAGAATCCTTGAAGGCATAAGGGCAAAAAACCTACAGGCGAGAATACTATTTGTCGACTTTACCAAGGCCTTTGATCCCATTCACAGAGGGAAGATGGTTAAATTCTACTAGCATTTGGAATACCAAAAGAGACCGTCGCAGCCATAATAATTCTCACTAGAAACACCAAAGTGAAAGTACGTTCTCCGGATGGAGATTAAATGCAGGGCGACCAGCTCGAACCTACAAACAGCAGCTCTGTGAGGATACGGGATGTAGCCCTGAGGACCTGCCAGAAGCGATGAACGATAGGCAGGAGTAGCGAGAAAGGGTCAGGGATATCCGTGCTAGCGGCACGACATGATGAGGGTTAAAATCCTTTCCTGAGCGTATTAGCCCGAAAGAAAGCGTATTAGCGTTACTGATGTTCGAACTCGCTACGTTCAAGGCTGAAGTACTGCTCTTTAGTCATAACACCATGTCCCCTCAACACGCACACGCATGCGTGTGTCTATGTCTGTTGGCTGGTTGGTTTTACGGCATGTTAAACTTGGTTGCTGTTACTTAATGCCGAAATTAGTTTAACAATTACGGTGCAATCATCTTAAACATGTATATACTTCAAACGTTGCTGCAATATCAATGTTTGTAAGAGATAATCAATTAGTACAGTTTACAATCATTTTAAATAATTAAAAGGCTTAGTTTATATTTGCAAAAAAAGTTTCCGTTTTTACCCTGTTTATAGTGTGGGAAATTTCGCCTATTTGACCAATTCGTATATTTGGAGAAATTATATTCCTTACACGCACCATGTTTTGAGCGACCATCACTTTAAATTTCACTCCTAAAAATTTAAAAAAAAAAGGCTCTTGTTTGATAGAAAATTGCAGACAGAAAAACAAAATTTTCCGCTTAACAATGTCCAGACTTCAATCCGTCTTCTGTTGAGAAACTGACCATATGAAGATAGATCTGAGGAGATGATAGTCGGTCAAAAACTCTTTATGACTGTTTGCCATTTCTGTTGCCTACTACTTTCTCCGTTGACTGCTTTAAGAACAGAAGTTCTGCTGGCTCTTTTACCGTCATAAATTATGTAATAAGGATCTTGCTATGTATCTATCGACATATTTTACCAAGCCTGCCGCATGGCAACAAAATTTCGAAAGAAATTTCCTCCCACATCACATGGCTTTCTGATGTGAACGAAATGAAGTGGTCTTCTTTTCTTAACTCCAACAATCATGTCGATATCCCAATTTCTTTCCTGATTGTAGTAGTCAATATATCCCATTATTATTTTACTCTTTGAGAGTTTTTCACACCAGTTTTAGCCGATAGTCTCTCACTGGTGTCTGAGTGATATCAAATCTACTCAAGTCTCCAAGACTCTTATCAGGATTCTGGCCGATTTTAATAATGTGTAGTCTGAATGGTCTCTGCTTAGCCTCTGATTTCTAAGTCTTCCAGACCCTTTACCAAGCCTTTGGGGATGGTTCTGAGTACACCAATTATAATTGGTATCACCGTCACTTTTATGTTCCTTTATTACTATTATTATTTTTACTGTCACTATTATGTACTTGAAAATATCACACACTCTCACATAAACATATATATATATATATATTCATATAGATAAATATATATGTGTGTGTATGTGATATATATCATATATATATGCATGAGATACATACATACATATATATATATATATATACATACACATATATATGTAAGAAATCTATTTATATATATATATATATATATGTGTGTGTGTGTGTGTGTGTGATAAATCTATCTATATATTTGTGTGTGTGAAATTTATATCTATATCTATATATATGAGAAATATCTATCTATCTATCTATCTATCTGTGAATATATATATATATTCTGTGCTAATTTGCTCCATTCGCTTATTATGTGATTGATCGTTTCGTCTCTATCACTTAATAACCTACATTTGCTATTTTGTTGCGTCTTATCTATTTGATATGATTGGTTCTTATGGCGTTGTTTGATGCTGCTATTAGGAGAGATTCAGTTTCTCTATTAAGATTTCTTTTTCTTAGCAACGTCCAGGTTTTCTCGTGTGAAATGCTACCTATTAGCCGTTTAAAACGTTCATAGAGTTGTTTTTCTTCCCATTTTTGTTTTCTCGTTATTGTCATTCTGTTGGTTTTCGTGTAGGCAGTATTCTGGTGGCTGTAATCAGTCTTTCTCTACGCTTTTCTGTGTAGTCTGCAAGTCATTTTATCGATGCGTCAACGCTATCTTCAATGCTGACAAGTCCTCTTCCTCTCTCTTTTCTTGGTCTCCCAACGTCATCTCTGGGATGTAATGCCTTATACATGGTCAGTAGTTTTCTTGTTCTTTAGTCCATTTGTTTAAGTTCTCAGGTCCACTTCAAGAATGGTCCCGAATATCTTACGAGGAGGACATGCATTTATTCCTTTGATAAGGTTTCTGCTACATAATTTTGTTTCGTGTAGCTTTCTAATTCTCCTGATATTCTTCCTTAATTTTTTTTCATCTCCACTTGTTTAATGGTGTCACCTTCCGAAAACCCCAAGTAGTTTTCCTTTTCTCCGACCGTTCTAATCTTGTCTTGATTGCCCAGTTCCATTCCGTCCGTCAGATGTCGTTTGCCGCTTTTCATTGCAAGCATGGCACATTTTTCTATGTCAAATTTCATCCCAATGTCCTGACTGTATATTATTTACTCTTTTAGAGTTTTTCACATCAGTACTAGCTGATGGTTTTTTACTGGAGTTTGAGTGACAGCAAGTCTCCTCAAGTCTTCAGGACTCTTCTCAGTATTCTGGCCATTCTCAGTAATGCTGCCATTTGGAAAGTCTCTACCCGTCCGCCAACTTCCAAGTCCTCCAGGCCTTTTAATTATCCTTTAGCTATTGTGCCAAAAGCACCAATCACAATTGGTACAATCGTCACTTTCATGTTCCACAGCTTTTTCAATTCTCTAGCATGGTCGAGTTACTTAACATTCTTTTCACATTATTATTATTATTATTTTACTCCTTGAGGGATTTTCAAATCAGCGTTAGCTGATGGCCTTTCACTGGAGTTTGAGTGACAGCAAGTCTCCTCAAATCTACAGTACTCTTCTCAGTATTCTGGGCGATCTCAATAACGCAGTAGTTTCTACAGTCTCCACCCGTCCCGTTATTTCCAAATCCTCCAGTCCTTGTACCAATCCTTTGGTGACTGCACCAAGAGCACCAATAAAAATTGGTATAATCGTCACTTTCATCTCCCACAGTTTTTTAATTTCTTAGTAAGGTCCAGGTACTTCTGCTCATTTTCACTTTCTTTCAGTTTTACTCTGGGATCCGCTGCGACAGCAAAGTCCACAATTCTGCAACTTCTCTTTTTTTCTATTGATTAGTACAAGGTCTGGTCGTTGGGCCCATATTAGTTGATCCGTTTGTATCTTAAAATACCATTGTTATTATTATTATTATTATTATTATTATTATTATTTAACTCATTAGAGTCTTTCACATCAGCGTTAGCTAATGGTTTTTCGCTGGAGTTTGAGTGACAGCAAGTCTCCTCAAGTCTCCAGGACTCTTCTCAGTATCCTGGCCGTTCTCAATAATGTAGTAGTTTGGATTATCTCCACTCGTCCACCAACTTCCAAGTCCTCCAGGCCTTTTAATAATCATTTAGTTATTGTGCCAAAAGCACCAATCACAATTGGTACAATCGTCACGTTCATATTCCACAGCTTTTTCAATTCCCTAGCAAGATTGAGGTACTTATCCTTCTTTTCACATTCTTTCAGTTTTATTCTGTGGTCAGCTGGGACAGCAGAGTCGACAATTTTGCAAATTCTCTTTTTTTTTTGTAAATTATTATAAGGTCTGGTCTTCTGGCCGAGATTAGGTGATCCGTGTGTATGTCAAAGTCCCATAGGAGTTTATGTGAGTCCTTCTCTAGGACAGGTGCTGTGTTGTGCTTTACCATTTGTTAGTGTGGTCAAATTTAAATTTCTTGCACATTTCCCAGTTGATCACCTTGCCGACCCAGTCGTGTCTCGTCTTATACTCCTTCTGTGCTAATTTGCTGCATTCGCTTATTATGTGATTGATCGTTTATTAATTTCATTATCATTATTATTATTATTATTATTATTGCTATCATTATTGCTATTATTATTATTATTACCATCACACTTCTTCCGAATTTTTTAAGCAAGATTTAACTGGTAGTTCTTTTATTGAAATCTGAATGACAGCAAGTCAAATCAGATCTCCAGGACTCTTCTAAGTATCCTTACTGATCTCAAAAGTGCTATCGTCAAAATGATCTCGATTCTTTCTCTGATCAACAGGTCTACCAGTCTCTTATGCAGTTTTTTGGGCTTTCTATGGGCTCCAATTGCAAATGGTATTAACACACTTTCATGTCTCACAGCTTTTTCAGCTCTCTAGCAAAATCCAAGTATTTGTTAGTCTTTTTTATTTCTTTTATTTTATATTGTCTCTCCGCAGTCAGCATGTATTCTGCAGCACCAGCCGACTCGGCTGAAAAAAATAGTGAGAATAAATCTGTAGTATAAGAAAAATAAACAGATAGAGACGTAATATATAAAAGGATAAAGAAGCAAGTGGAATGATGATGTTGGGGATGATGAGGAAGTGGCTGAATATTTAGTTTAAAATTTGTACAATTTTTCCATTATCTGCAAACAACTTTTCTCACCAAACATTTTTATAAACATGTCTAGTTTTATGCAGTTAATTAAAATATCTATATCAAAATGTTATCAAGTTTACTTAAGTTGCTGAGAATTTAAGATATGAACTCCCTTCTCTTACTAGCCATGAGTTAAACGGTACTACCGGTGTTTTATTTTACAAGGATGGGTTTGGCATTAAATAACTCTTGAAGATTGTTATGTCATTCAACAAAATAATCAAAACCAAACATGTTCCCAATATTCGAGCCCATTTATTCGTTTTCACACAAGCTTTCACCGCTATAAAAATAAACTGTATAATTAGACGAGTTGTTCACGTCTCTAATTGAATAGTTTGATTCTAATGTCTTGAGTTCGACAAGAGAGTTACTTTATTATAATTAAAATATAAAATTTGTTTTAACATTTAAGAATCAAAAAGTAAAAACTCTTTTGGGAGTGGAGTACCTGTAACGTAGCGGTTAACGTGCTGGATTGCAATATCATAGAAAGTGAGTTCGAACTCCGTTTGTGTTGTTATGGTCAATTTTTTTCTTTTACCATTGGAAAAGGTATTAACTGTCTTATCTTTCAAGCTATTTATTAAATACTTCTCTTAATGTTCATCTATAAGGATGGCTTCGGCATTGAATAACCCGTGAAGGTTGATACGCCATTAAGCAAAGAAACTAAACCAAAATTACAAGTATATCAATTAATTTACATCTCAGCATCCAGTGGTCATGAAACAAACATGAAGAATTACTTATCAATATATTTTGGGTTTCTTCTGGGTTTCTACTGGGGTTCTACCGGACATTGGCCTAGCAGTTAGAGTGTTCGCCAATGGGCCGGGAGACCTGAGTTCAATCCCTGGTCGAGTCATACCAAAGACTCAAAAAATGGTACTTGATGCCTCCTTGCTTAACACTCAGCATTATAAGGTACGGATCAAGGGTAAAGTAGAGTAATCCTGGGAAGGAGTAGCGCCCTCCCCTACACCTTGGTGTAGTAGCTATCGAAAAGGGAGCCTTCGGGTCACCCTCGACTATGGTCGCCAACTTTACTTACTTACTGGGGTTCTGTCCCAGGTCTAGTCATACTAAAGCCTCAAAAAATGGTACTAGATGCCGCCTAGCATAACAGTCAGCATTACAAGATAAGGGTCAAGGCTAAAGTTGTGCAATTCAGGGAATGGAGTAGCACCCTCCCATATACCTCGGTGTAGTAGCTATTGAAAAAGGAGCCTTCGGGTCACTTTCGTCTATCGTCGCCAGCTTTACTTCTGGTAGAAGAGTATCTAAAATCTTTTGGAATCTTAATCATATTTTATTGGATATTTGCCAAGTTTTATAGCAAAACATAATTTAGGAAAAACAAAATTAGTAAAGAGATAGAAATGTCCCTTTCTCAGACTCAAATAGGAAATATCTTGGTTGCCTCGTCATTGTTCACAAGGTGTTCTCACTGATTCGCGTTGTTTACAAGTTAATCTTGATGTGCTTCGTTAATATTTCTCTGAAAATGAACCGGTAAATAAATGACGTAAACCTTTTTTTTTAATCAACTAAACGGATCTAACTTTGTCACTCAACATCCGGGCATATGACTCTCATCCTACTTTACAACTTTGCAAGTGCTTTTCGATGAGGTACCTGAAATCAGTGATATATATTAGTGATACATACAATAATTAATTTCACTAAAATCACTGATACTAATAAGTGGTACATGCAGTAATAAAGAACAGGTGGTAGTAACGGTGCAGGCTTATATATATATATATATATATATATAGAGAGAGAGAGAGAGAGAAATTAAACATCTTTCGGTGATTTAACCTCACTTGATATCATCCTTTCCTTTTCCTGATGATGGTTCATTAGAACCGGAACGTTATAGCGTTGACTTCCTTTTATATTAAATTTTTCTTTTGGGATTTTTTCAATTTTTCTCTATATTGTCGGATTCATTTCCATTATTTAGTTCCACACACACACACACACATATATATATATATATATATATATTTATACATACATATATATATATATATAATTTCACAATATATAAATGCATTTTGAATAGAAAAAATTTATCGCCTAAAGATTGCATAAGCGTGAAATGTGGGATACATCTGTTTGTGTATTAAATTTGTTTTTCAACTCCGTTTTGAATTTATTTTTAAATAAAGGTAGCTCTTTTCTAAGTATTGAGCACACGAAATACTGCAGGATTACTGTATGTGGTATTTTACAAATTATCAATATCAATCTATCTATCTATCTATCTATCTATCTATCTATCTATCTATTCAATAGGGCTTCGTTGGGGTCTATTTTTAAGTTATTTATTTCTCTTCAGCACGTGTTTCAAGCGTTTCATGCTGTTTTCAGAAAATCAAATCGTTCGTTCCCGTGCTACCTTTGATTTATATAGTTTCCATAAGGTTGTAATTCTTTTTAATACCAGGATTAGTGTCAGTGAATTTTCAGTTCGTCTTAATAGTCTGTGATAAATGTTCTTCTTTGCAAGGGTTGTTTTACTCTTCTTTCTCTCTTCTTTTTCTTTTTACAAGAGTGTATTCTATAGGTTTGTATGTCTGTATGGACGATAGTGTCAATGTATGTATTTATACTTTCGCTTTCTTTTGTGTTCTATTATTCCTTTTTTCATTCTAAATAATCTGTGATAGTGGTGTAATGGTTATCGTCGCAGGATGTGGACACGACGACACGAGTTCAAATCCTGGACGACCCTGATTACATTTCACATAGCACTAATACCCTTGGGAAAGGTATGAATGCAATTATTCTCCCTCCAGATATGGGTAAATAGTAGTACAGACTAGGTTCTTCAGCCTTGGTGAGGCGACTAGTCTAGGAGAAGGAAAACTCTGAATTCAAACCTGTTAAACTCCGCTTAAAAATTGACCTTGTGTCATATCCTGCCCGAGCGGAGGGGTTGGTAAATAGGATAATCTGTGATAGTGGATGTGCCATAAAGTTCGGCTGACTAATATTCTTCCTCCCTGAGTGATTCTATGTGTGTATGTGTGCATGCATGTGGGTTTTTTTTCTTTTATCATTCTTTCCCCCTAAATAATCTATGATTGTTGATGTGCCATAAAATTCAACTGTCAACTGAATTTCCTCCTTGAGGGACTCTCTCTCTCTCTCTCTGTATGCTTGTGTCTGTTTCTGGATGTGTAAAGTTAAGTTCTATTTAGTGTAGAATTAAATTTTTCAATGAAGTTTTTCCTTTTATTTGGAGAAATGCGTAGTCATCAAATTAACTCAAACTGAAAATTCGCAGACACAAATCTTGGAATTTAAAAAAAAAAATCACAACCTAACCAAAACAATCACAACAATATAAATCTAAGGGTACACGGAATGAACCACTTAACTTCCTAATGAGAGCGTAAAACTTTATAAGGAATTTTCGGCTCCCGCTCTCATAATGCAAAGCTCTTCGAACGAATTGAGCACTCTGGTATCCGGTAAGGTATAAAATGTAAACAAACGAACGCTGCTGTTGCTGCTGCTGTTGTTGTTGCTGCTGTTGTTGCTACTGCTGTTGTTAAATAACACCTT